>OZ007583.1:21863531-22276031 GCA_963931925.1 Onchidella celtica
TAATTACAAAGCCGTTATAGAGATCATAGTGAGTGGTGTTCACTGCTCGTCTACAGTTTACCCTGTAACATGCCACGGTCCCCTAAACAACAGCCAAGTTGGAGGTTTGTGTCGGACCCATATTTTCACTTCAAAGCCGTTTTTCTCAAAATCAGCTCTGCCGACTTATACCGGGTTTTCTCATGCACACTCACATTTGGTTACTTATTCCACCTCAATAAACGGTTTTATTCCCTTTTCTCAGACCTGAGACAAATTAAGGAGAGAGGCGTTTATACTGGCTCAGTGACAGTGTGAGGATCTCTGCCAGTGGAATGAAATGGTTAAGACTGGAATCCACAGTACATGATGCCAAAGACTCGTTACCAAGAAATACCAAGGTAATAGCTGTGAAATACCATTATTGTTCCTGTCGCTCTGATGGATTTAGGATTACGGTGGAATTTGGCACTTTCGCGGAAAGCTGAGTTCTGGAGCACCAGATAAATGGCATAGAATCAGTAATAAGTTACGGATGCCCAAGCCGAGAAAATAGAGCAAGCGGATGGTTGGCTAAAAAAAATTGTTCGTTCTGTTAACATGTAATAATAGCGAACAAAATATAATTCATACATACATGTCAAGATGTCAACGCCATCTTGACAAATCCTCTTAACTTGCCCTAAATTTCGCAATGGTCAACAATCGAGTTTCCCTGTACAGAGGAAAGTCTGACACTCACCAGCTATTATTTTCACCATTTCACCGTCCACCAACTACACACCCCCCCCTCCCCAGTTTCTCTTGAGCACCCAATTCGTACATTAAAGAACAACCAAAAGAACAGAGATAAGAGAAGATCACTAGTTACTGCAACGGCAACATTTCATTTCACAATACCAATTACGACAACAACAACAGCAGCAACTACCATAGCAACAAAATGTAACACAGGAATTGAAACAATTCATGAGTGGCCATGCAGGCTGGCATCGGACGACAGTTTGCACAACAAGTGTCCAAGACAATACTTTTAGCACAGGATTGATAACTTGGACAGAGCCTCGTCACGGCCATTAAGCAAAGCACTACATCCATCTTCAAAATTACGAAACACCAGAAAGCCATGTCCAGCGTTTACCAACAGTGCCAAGACAATGTTCAGGTCTGAACCTGCGAATGGGGTGCTTTTCGTGATTGTTGGGGGGGGGGGGGGTTGCGTGTGCGTGCGCGCGTGCGTGCTTTGGTGCTTACCCTGTGCTGTCTCAGAATTTTCTGTTCTGTAAAAATGTGCACAAGTTTTGAAAATCACTGAAGCTGTGGGGTCATTGCAGGGAATAACCAAGGTTAATTTCATTCTTTAAGAATTTCTCGCCCAGTTTTCTCGTTTTTCTCCCTAGGACCATGACTAACTTTTTCTTTCTCTCTCTTCTTGTAAAATATCTTTTAAAATGCGCTTTAAAGAAATATGCCAAAGATTAATTGTTTCTGAACTACATAGAACATGACGTTGGAATTCTCTTGCATGCCAATAAAGTACGCGTCCTTAACTGGGACTGTTGAATGCAATTATTTTTCCACCAATTCCAATCGATCTGTGCAAATTATAGAAAAATACTAAAACGATCACATTATTATGCAATCAAAATAAATGTACCAAAATTTTAAATGTAATATTCACTACATCACACATTCGCCTAGTGTTATGCAAATGGGAGCACAGCTCACTGTACAGATATAATACAAACCCCCCACCCCCATATTCCTTTATTCTCCTCTTATAATTATCATTTACACATTTCATTACGCTCTCTGTCCTTTCTTCCATCCTCGTTCAGTCTCTCCACCCCTCCTCCCTATCTTTGTCCCATCAGTACAACAACCATATCGTAAAGGAAGTAAGGTCTCCAAGTGGCAATAGCTAATTGACCCATTGATATTGGAGTGATTGCTGTTAGGAGACCGTAGGCAAATAACTAAGCAGTTATAGAGATCATAGTGAGTAATGTTCACTGCTCATCTACAGTTTACCCTGTAACATGCCACAAGGCTTTTTAATCGCTGAGTTCTAAATTCTACAAAATATATTACGTATAGAAAGACGTACTGGTATATGGGGGCATACTTAGGAGGCTCCTGAAGTTCGCTTTATTTTTAATCCTACGGTGATTTTGAGCCACAACTGAGTTGAACAGAAGAAAGTGCTCCGATATTTTGAGCTGGAGAAAAAAAAAAAAAAAAAGACGCATTTTCTTCAAGGAGAATTAAAAATATGACAGGAAATTTCCTTCTGCTCTTCACCTGGCACACTGGTGATCCAAACTCAACTTTAAATATCACATCTTCTATTCTGTGTGTTTCCCGAGTCAGAGGGCCAACTAGTAACAATAACAACAAAAAGAGACAAGTCTCCCACTAACTAGATCGACGCCCTGCAGTAAGAAAGTTCGGGCTTTTCAAATCCAATGCGGTACAAAAGAGCCTACCTAGTTTTTGCCTACATACCTCCTTCCACTGATGTTCGCGTGTTTTCATGAACTTAATGGCCGCAACATAATCTTGTCCACTTTTATAAGCTTCGAAGCTAGACGGTCTCAACTCTTTTACATCTTAGCTCAAACGTGATAAGGGAAATAATGAATGCTTATCTTTTGGGGGTTTTTTTTTTTGGTTTTTTATTAGCTGAGTGCCCTAAAAGCTCTGGATCTCACACTTCGTCCTCAATAATACATATACATGTATCTCCTTTGTATTATTATTTCTTACTGCATTCTATTTTCTTTGGCTTTACTGCTTTCTCCTGTAAGCGTTATTTTTGCATCTTTTATCGACACTTTCCTTCCTTTATCATCATCAGCATAATTATCATTATCGCCATGGCTCTGCTCATCGTTAAAAACTGTAGCAAAGGAAAAGCAACGACAAATTGTGAGCAAGATAACGGAAAAAAACACAAGAAGACAAAAGCTGACATCTTTAGAAATGAATGAAAGGAGAACTGACAAAATCTCTCTCTCTCTCTCTCTCTCTCTCTCTCTCTCTCTCTCTCTCTCTCTCTCTCTCTCTCTCTCTCTCTCTCTCTCTCTCTCTCTCTCTCCTTTTGTTAGGCCTCCCTTTTCACTGCATCAATACAAATATTCTTTGACTTGGACTCGTGATTTCACGACCTCTCTGAAGTTCAAAGTCTGTGTTCTTGTTCAACATGAAGACCATTAATTATGAAAGTTAAGCTTCGTACAAGGGAAGTATTATCATAGAATTTTCGCGTATAAATCTGACATTACACACTGTACTCCATCACACATTGCAAAAGTCTGCTCCCTTTTTCCAGTAAACGAAGGAAGCGCTATATAATTCCAGTAATTGCGACTTCGATTACCATTTTACCCCAAGAGTGGCCATTGATCACAATTGCTACGATCGTCCATTATCTTAATAATTATTGTCTCTCGCCTCCGTTCTCCCGACCCCCACCAAACCTCCACCACCAGGCCAGCCGCCTTTGTCGATCCACCCGTCTCACATCAAGGACAATGTGGCTCAGAATAACAATACAATCTTCCAACGCTGATGGTTTTGATCAGTTAGTGGGTAATGGTCAACTTGAGGGTTTTAACCTCGTTCTGCGGTATGGAAAGAGATAGGAGTGGATCACCGCTGCGAGTGACCTAAAGTGAAGGTCTGCTACTCTCTCTTTCTTCGGGAAGAGCCAAAAACAATATTTTGCGGGGAGACGTAAAAAGAAAAAGTCTGGCATTGCGCCCCACTTTATTCTCTGTTCAATTTGTCGTGAACAAAAGAAACTTGGAGTCGTAAAATAATTGTATCAAGATAGAAAGTTTACAGCACATTTCGTTCTATAAACTGATGTTTAAAAAGTGAATTTTACCTACACTGCCGTATTCTACGTTTTCCGTATCACAGCCACTTTGGTGACTAGCAATGGACAGGTTAGGGGTAAGCCAGACCAAAGCTGGCGTAGGCCCCAGATTGGTGGCTCTACCGCTGCCGGTGGTGTTGGCAGTAGGTTGTCTTTCATTGTGATGCATAATAATTAGGCGGAGAGCCACCAGTTTGGGGCCTACGCCAGCTTTGGTCTGGCGCACCCCTAGCCTTTTGGCAGTGCTGGTGTAGTAATGTTAGTTGGAAACAGTCATTAAATTTTGTTTTAAGGATATTTTATTTTATTTTGTTTCTCCACGTCCTCCTAAAGGTTTCTGAGTTTTTGCAACCTTCAAGTTTCTACGTTAAACCATGACTAACCTTAGGCCGTTTATAGTTCCCGGCCCCTGATCTTTTCTCTGACATACGCCAGCGTTTGGCCCTTGTATTTCACGCCATACGGCCACTTTCAGCGGTAGTTATGACAGTCTACGGTGTCATTCCAGCAACCTCTCCCCTTATACATTATGACAACCTTTGACTCGATGTCTGCGGTTTGGCTGTCGACCATAATGACAAGGTGGATTTCGGTCTTCAGTAGTAATCAAGTTTTTTTTCACACCTGTACCCTGCAGTGCATCGTCGTGTTAACAGGCTTTGCATTCGTCGTGAGGGTGATTTTCATCTTTTAACTTTCGGGCTTTTCAAATCCAATGCGGTACATTAACAGATTTCACAGGAATGATCTTCGCCCTAATGTTGTAAGAATGGTACTGAGCGGTTAATTTATCCTACTGTCATGCCCCTATTCCGACACGAACATTGAGAGCAGCTAAATAGTCTCTGCGAGTTTATTTTCTTTAAAATTCATTCAGGAAAACAATTTTGAAAAATAAAAATTCAAGCTTTCTTGAACTCGCCAATGACTCTTCGTCACCAAAAGCTTCCGTCGACTCTTATTTTCATGTTAAACATTATTTTCCAAACCTCAGAGCATTTTTTCCCCCAAGGCTTTGTTCATTACTGACTGTGCGGGTAACAAACAGGGGTATTTTTTGCTTTGCCGACATGAAAACCTTTCGAGCCCTTATCATCGCGTATGTCTAACCTATATCCGACAATGATATAATAAATAACTTTTTTTTTTCTGAAATTCTACTTCTACTGGTATCGCTGTATAATTTTCCCGATAATTCTCTTTGTTTTGTTAACAATAACATTCAAGCGACCACCGCCTTCTCCAATTCACTGGGAGGCGGAGGAGTGACGTGCGTGGTGATGTATGCACGTGAGGCATGGGGGAAAAGGCGGGGGGGGGGGGGTTGTCACTCTCCTATCAAATACCCCACAATCTCGCAAATTAGGACACGTCTCCCTAATTACTTCCTTGCCTGGTCTGGCTGTGCACATCAAATTATAATGGGTAGTTATAGAGAGAAGGAAGCGGCCGCCAAATAACTAAGAGCTTTCTTCTTCTTTTTCTAATCTTTTTTTTTTTCTCCTGTATTGATTTCTTGTGTGACCCTGAAGTTTCTGTATGAGTGGCTAGGTTCATTGTTCTGTGTGACATCAGATGCCGCAGCCGGCGTTTAAACGCAAAAGATTGCCAACGGACTTATGGATGAGGGTACATGAAAATTTATTCGGCATTGATAATGAGGAGGAATGTGGTCTTCGGGGGAAGGGTGGGGGGCAAGAGACACAATGGGATTCCTATTTCTCTATAGGTCTCCTGTAGTCTCCCTCTCCCAAGTTTATTTTATTTTTATTTTTTTTCTTTCAAATCTGACATTCCTAAGTTCAAAGCTAAAAATGTTCATGCCTGTGATCTCGATTCTGAGACATCATGATGACATATAAATATATACTGCTGATTCAGATAAAGAAATACTTTCGCTCCTTGACCATAAAACCTTCACTGCTATTTTTCCATAAAACTGAGGGTCGCCGGTTGAAAGATGTTTTAACACAGATCATTAGATCTCTTGATAAAGTCACCAGCTACCTTCATCGTCCTTGCTCACCCGTCTCTCTCAGTTTGTCATTTGTGTTGGCAATAAAATTTCATGACCATCATTGTGCCTGTCTACTGCCTTGATAAAAGACAAACTCAACTGCTGTTTGGTTCTGGATAGATCGGAACGATACCGAGTTCGGATATGCATGACTGGGTGGTGATTTCAGTATAGGTACAAAATACTTTTTTTTAAAAGTGTTTTATACTCCAATCTACGAACTTCACAGTTGGTGCGTTCAGATTATTATCATTTATAGCTGGCCTGTGGTGTTTTCGATATCGCCAGCTATCAAGATACTATGTCATCCTACTATGCTGATACTGGGTTTTGGAGAGAAGTGAGCGTCATGAACCAGAGCTCCAAAAAAGGGGGTCGGGATGTTAAGGTTAATATGGTGGGGCAGGCGGGGCGCTGAAAGATAGGAGGTTGAGACCAATACCGCGGGCCAAAGAAAGTGACAGAGAACACAACCAGAAAAATGAAGACAAACAGAAAAAGAAATGACTGGTAGAACTGGCGACAGAAAAAAAGCAAGCTAACTTGCAAAACACGGTCTAGAAGACATTAGAATAGAAAGGTTCAGACCTCAGTCAGGACCTGGTGGGGGGCAATGCTTGTTATTTATTGCTCAAAGTTAATTAAACAAAAAAAGTGAAAGGCAGTCCTATTCGTATGGCCTGCATCCCTGTAGTATGACAGCCTCAAAATGGATTCTTCGCTGATTCTTTGTTCATTGCCTCACTGTGCTAACACGTCAAACTTAGGTCAAAATTCCATAAACTTTCCCTTTCTCCTTGAAGTCAAACCTAACACTGTCATGTAAAGAAAGACCATATCCGCCAATCCATAAACTGCAACCTGCGACCTACCATAACCTAAACAACTGACACAGTAAGATAGAAATTCCTACTTGATGAACAATTTTATTTGCTGTCCTCAAAACTAGGAAAAATCAGTCAGGCCATTGCGTTAGCACCGAGACCACTGACACATTAGCTGGATCTTCTGACCTCATTCCGTTGTCGTATGATACCTTGATGTTTTGTTTCATAATAATATCTTATCTTCTTTCATCTCGACCTTGATCTACATCTGAGCACTAAATCTAAGCCTGCTTTTTCACAACTTCTACCGGTAATAGCTGAAAGAGACCACCTGGACCTCAAACATATCCCTTTTTAACGAGGAGGACAAAAAAAAAAGGGCAAATTAATGTGGAGATGTGACAAGCTGGGATTTGCAATAGCTCTACTGGCGACATAAAAAGTGGAACATGTTTACTGATTGGCCTACATGAGATCATCTTCGGCTCACATCATTAACGCTAACAACTGAAGTTTTTTATTACCGTTTCCGTCCTTGAAAAGTGAATCTTCAATACGGTGCAGCAATCTCTTCTACTCCCGCTTTAAATGCTGCAACCTACCATTCAATAATCACTCCTGTCTCACCGCACCCACTCCCCTCCTGTTTTTCCCCAATACACCGCAGTAATGCACTACCCCAATCGCTCTTCACCCATCCCCATACCCAAAATTCATTGCAGAGAGGCAACAATAATGAAACTTGAATCTTTTATCCTTTGACCGTTTTTTTGTTTTAAAAGTAAAACGCTGCCATGCATATTCTGTCTCCACATAGCAGGAATTTCGCTTCTATTCAGGACCATGGATATTTTTGTAAGAAACGATGTACACCTGTCACGTACAGTACTTAACACACGAGCGTTCATCTCAACCTCGATATGTGACATACTATGATAGACAAGATTTTCTATTTGCTTCATGGTGTTTTCATTTCACTGGATGGAATCGGTTGGTTGAGACCTCACATTGGCAAGTCATGACCCCACATTCAGTTGTGTATAAACAGAACTTTCCGGAAACAAACTGAGTTATGGCACGTGCACACTAACCCACCCAGCGATCCCCACGTGCCAAGTGTAAACATTGCCATAAAAGAGCTCCGCCGACCTTTTCTAGTTCCGCTGAAAAGAAGAGCTGTGGTGGAAATCTTTTGTTGTTAAAAAAGACGCAAAAACGCTGGGAGGTCATCATTATCTGGCTATTGTTTGTACAGCATGAAGGCGGGAGTGATGGCCCCGTGTCACCGGAACCTCGTGACCCAAATATAAACTCTAAATCTGGGTCATGCTTGAGTCTTTTATTGACAGCGAATGAGAGGCAAGATTTTGCTCCTGAAAGACAGGCCTGGTGTCATTGACGCGCTACTTGAAGGGACAAGTTGATGATGGATGGATGGATGGATGAATGAATGGCTGGATGGGTGGATGGATGAACGGAGGGACGGACGGTTTGAGTTTGAGTTTGGGTTTAACAGCATTGCGCCTTCCACAGTTTTTTCGTAATCCGGCTTTGGGCTAGCTTTCAGCCTCCAGATGCCTATAAGTAAGATCAAATAAAAATGAAGACTAACATCTAACGGGAAAAGGCTCGTGCTGTAAAGTATGACTATGAATCTTGTAAATATGGTGACTGACGGACGGACAGATTGGATGGATGGATGGATGGATGGGTGGATGGACGGACAAGCGGACAAGTGAGTGGCGGGGAGGGGGGAATGGATGGACTGAGATAGTGACAAACAATACAAAAAGCCAGGGACACACCCAGGGGTATAATTCTCCGACGCTTCTGATCGTGAGGAAAGGAGCAGATCTGATGAGTACAAACTAGGCCCACGGGCGGGCGGACGGATGGATGGATGAGGGAACCGAGAGGGTCCATAAAATCGACGGATCATGGATGCCTCAGCTAATGGACAGATAATAATGCTCTTCCGTGTTTGGCTTTCAATACATTAAATTTCAGCATTCTGTCAAGACGTTCTGATAATCAATACAGAATGACAAATGAGAAAACAAGAAATTCCACAGCACAAACGTTCTTGATTTAATGACAGTTCGAATCAAACGGTCGTGATTGCAATCTGTTTCTGCGTCTCCCTCTAACCATACCGCCATCTCCTCGGCTCGCACCAAAACAAGAGGCTTGATTTCGCCCCACCAGCACATTAAACAATCAAGGGATTAATGGATTATTAATCAATGTTATCTGTTTACAGTTTGCACAGCTGGACGGTTCGAGAATCAATTGATCTAATCAGTTAACGACCAAGGCGGAAGGCGGAGCTGTCGCCGCAAAGTGAAGACACCTCAACATGGAAAGGCTTTTCTCTGCAGTTCAACGGGTGTCTGAAACTGTCACCTTGATTCCTTATTTATTCTCATTTCATTCTTCTTTCTTTCTCTGCAGCGAGTTTACATTTAGCTATATGCCTTCCAAACACTTTCGTGTGAATGCGTTTCCCAAAGAGGATGCCACTGGCCCACTGAAACTTGGCTGTGATCTTATAATTTTCTTAGCGTTGCTATTGTTGTTGGTGCTGTCTTATTTCGTGTTAGTTTCCTTTGCCATTCCTTCATTCTCTCTCTGTTCGCAAACACTGTGTCTCACATTTTCCTCTTTTTCTTCCATGTTTTCTCTCCCACATCGGCCAGCTTTTCTCGTGCCTTGTCGTGTTGGAGCTATATGAAGAATTTCTTCCCCAGCAACTAATATTTTCTAAAAACAGACTCGTTGGTTTGCCGAAGGGTGCTCATACTGTTTTATCGCCGCCTCGGAATTGTTTACGACTGCACGGAATCAGGTCAACCAGGACATTATGATACTGAATTCACCGATAAAATACACCGCGGCTGCACCAGAGACCTCATATACTGCTATACAAAAACGGTCTCTGGCTGCAATGTGCCTTTCACCCCCGTGCATTTAATTAATTTCACAAATCTCTTTCACCCACAGTGTTTATAATAAAGATATTCCAACCCCTCGATAATAATATCATAACTTGCTTTTACTACATTACACTTTTGTCAAGAGAAAGACAGAGAGAAGTCCTCTCTTTACTAGAAGGGTACCGGCATAGCATTATAATTCGCTTGATAGTTCTGTTCTGGTGCAAACCTCTATAATGGAATACGTAATTATAGGAATCTACAGACGGCTTTTGACGAATTCACTTGCTAGGCCCAACGCTGTCTTTTACAGTGCCGGGGATTTTATCAGATGTCAAGTTACATCTTTCCCCCCCCCCCCCGGCCGACTACCTGTCTGTGTCTGTCTGCCTGCTTGTCTGTCTGATTACCTACTTACCTACCTATCTGTCTGCCAGCCTGCCTACCTACCTACCTAACTACCTACCTACCTACCTACCTGCCTGGCTGTCTACCTTCCACCTACTTACCTCCCTATCAGTCTGTCACCCTAGACAACAACCAATCTCCAGCCACCTCTACATTACAAGAAAACATACACGCTATGAAATATCTCAGCTTCTACAATACCGCATCTTTTACCAGGTGAAAACTCTCAATGTCAGCTCTGGTGTCAATTCTCAAATGTCAGTCAGCCATATATCCGTATGTGAGCAAGTAGCCTCCAGGGTCTGTTCTACTATTCACATTTACTGTTTGTGGTCCAGCAAAACGCTCGGGAGATGGATCATTTTCTACTTGTAATAATAGGATGAAAATTACTCAGTAACAGTGCCCTCCCTTCCCCCCCCCCTCTCTCTCTCTCTCTCTCCTCTCTCTCTCTTTCTCTCTCTCACTCGCTCTCCCCTCTCCACACACGCCATGCGTAGGGGCCATCCCCAAAGTATGTGGGGCCATCCCTAAAGTATGTGCCAACGATTTGGCGATTTTCTTTACTCCACGCTTTTCATACACTATCCCTCACTCCCCTCCCCTTGAACGAGCGTACGGCCGGCCAATAGAATGTTGAATGTCGATGATCAGACCGTGATGTCTGAAAACTTTAAATTCCATTTTGCATGAATCATTCCACTGTTTCATTAGAGATAATGATCTTTATGTAATCTAATAAACTCAATTAGGTGACCAAAAAGTAAATAAAATCATACTCTTTTTAATTTATAAACATAATTGAAAAGTGTACGTACGCTCCATAGAACCTCTCTTTCCCTACCTACCGTTTTCGTTCACTGAAGGGCAAACTTCCCTCTCCCCCTCGGAGAGTGTCTACTTTATGGATAAGCACACACGAAAACAATTTAAAAAATAAAAGGACTGGAAAGTAAACGTCAAGTCATCGACCCTATTCCGCCGTTCAATTTCATGACGGCCTTGAAACATTTTGACGGACGATAAAAAAAATAAATAAAATGCAGTAGTGTGTCAATGACAACATCTTGACTTAAGGCTTCTTTACGACGCGTCAACAAGATAGAAGGCTTGAATGCACACCTGGCGCAGTTTATGGGCGATGTTTCATGGTGAAATCTTGATGAACAAACTCAAAACAATGCGGCCACAACTTGCATTCAAAGTATGCGGAGAAAATGCAAGAGAACAGCAAAGACTACATTCTTTGTCTCTTGTAACTAACACCGTTTCTTTCATTTCAGAGACATTTTCTCGATGAGACTGTCTTGCCTTAATTGTTTGGGATTGATAACGATACCATAGCCAAGCTCTTTGTGTTTCGGCGCGGTATTGAGACGTCCAGCGCCAGAATAATTATCATATATATCAGAAACGAGACTTTGGGCCCCCCTTTGACCGACAAGGAATGAGTGTCTACAGCGAAAAGTTTGTTTAAAGTCACCAATCTTGATTCAAACTTCGGTATTTACGCACTAAGGGCAAGCGAGCTCACCCCTGGGCCAAGAGCATCGACTGACCGACAATTTCATCCCAGGAAAATGCTGGTATTTAACTGGCCACAGTTTCTTCGTCTTCGATGCCGGAATGTAACGCTGACGTGGCCAACTGGTCAAAGCCCTAACCCCCATGCCAAATGTCGCCGGTTCGATTGCGCTCGAGGTAGGGCAAGGTGCAGGCCGAACTAATTTCTGGCGGTGTTTCTATGGTATTCACTGACTTGTCGGTAGCCTCAGGTGAAACCCATGCTGTATCTTTGAAATGACCCGTGTTAGAGGACCGTGGCATTTTATATAGAGCGTTTTAGTTGAACAGTGAACACAACCCTCTATATGGCTTTGTACCTACACTACGGTTCTCTAACAACATCCCTTTGAAATAGCCTCAGCGTGATAAAAAGGACTTAAACCAACAACAACAACAACAGCAGTCCCGATCCTGCAACATCTAACATTTAAGAGCATTTATTTTGTGAGTGAATTTGGCAAAATCGGGCTTAAGGTGAAAGACCAAATTCCTGACAACAGGGGAGAAAATTTTCTACAGAAAGTGAGATTTACTTATAATATAAAAGATTAGCCATTTTTCTGCATTCAGTTAAAATACTCTGCTTGAAATCCTCTGAGAAATATTTTATTTTGATTTTTTAAAGAGGTACACAAATTTACCTTATGCCCGATCTCACCTGATCCACTCACATTTTCATTAACACGGCATCTTTCACTTTTCTAACGTACAATTCATGATACTGACATGGAATAGTATGGCCCCACGGCGTCCGGTCAGTTTGAGGTGAAACGCTGCCTAGTTTCCACGTATAAAAACTAAAATTCTGAACTGTTTGTTGTTGTGTTATGATTAATGCGGCAGGTGTACAAGATGTCAATCATTTTCAATATAATGCGAGGCTGGTCCGGCCAGGGGTGACAAGAGGTCAAACGATAAGGTCTAGGTCAACACTGTGACCATGAGAATGTTACACTATTCTGCCTGGTCAGAAATAATCTGTTTCCGGGTTACTGATTTTTGGTTTTGCCAATGCTAATCGCTGCAGCTCTGCAGAAGACTAGGCGTGAGTACGTGGTGGTCTGCACTCATGAGGAGACTGTATATGAATATGATTTTTTTTTGGGGGGGGGGGGTAATCTATTGGTGCTTGCCTTCAATACAAAAAAAAAAAACCATGTCAATGAAACACGCTTTTCATTTGAGACCGGACTCCTATTGTTCACCGAACGGTATCACTGCCCTTCTCTCTCGCTCGTTCTCTCTCTCTCCCTCTTTCTCTCTCTCACTCCCACCCTACCCCAACTCCTCTCCTTTTCCAGAACCACTCCTCCCTCCTCAGTGTCATTCCATGTTTCTCTTCCATCCCTATCCTTAAATCCGCAGCGTTACTGCTTTTATCTTCCCTATTCTTTCTCTCCCCCCCCCCCCCATTCACAGTCTTTCCAGGCCATAATATTACCGCCTCCCTTCCCTCTATCCCCCTCCTCTTTCTACAAATACATTTATCAACAAAGATAATCCTAACCACTGTCCATATTTTGTAACATTTCCGCACTTCCAAAAAGATGAGGCACTTCTGCCACGTCCATACAAAAGTGCATGGTGGGTTATCATGATTCATTGATCCGTGTGCACGCATAAATATATAACACTTCCAGTTCCAGTCAGACAAAACAAACATTTATGAACGCCCTCTTGCTGACGCCTGGCGATCGCTAACATCAAGCACGCATTGTTGCCAAGAATGACAGACGAGAGTACTTTCATATTAATAATTTCGATCCGTCTGTTCCACTGTCGTCTACTCGTGCGACAACGCACTTCAAAGGCATAGTTAGGGATGGTGGCGTCCAGGCAAATAAAATAAAAAAAAGGCGGCCCTTGGAAACTGTGTTACTTGGAGTTTTAACCATAAAAATAGTGCTCCTCCCCCAAATTTGGAACCCGAGGCACATGTCCCGCCTGCGCCACCCTAGTTACGCCACTACAATACACACATACAATACTCTTAGTCAGTTTATCTGACCAGGCGGCTGCCAAATTGTCCGCCCACCCACCCATCCATCCATCCGTCCGTCCGCCATCCAACCATCCATCAACCCACTCATCCATCCAACTATCCAACTACCCAACCACCCACTCTTCCATCCATCCGTCCACACCCACCCATCCATCCCTAAAAAAAATTCACCCCAACTGCCTGTCTATCGAACCATTAATTATCCAAATATAGGAACTGCATCTGAATAAGGAGTCAATGACCCAAATCCCAAGGGACCTTCTTGGATGTCCATCACGTTGTTAATGATTACAGCATTGCTCATTCGTCATACCCGCCGGTACATATTTCATAAGCAAATGTGACCATTACAGGAGAAAATAAAGCAGAATCTTGGGTATAAAATTTCGTTTCAGGGGCACCACCATGAAACTGCACAATAAAAAAGACTAAATTTTACAGGCGACGGGGAAAAAATGTGTAATTTGAAGTTTACTCCTTATCCTTAATACATTTTTCGTTGCCAACTGTTCAAATATTGTACTTAATAATAGACAAAACCATATGACCTATTCAAAGAGTCCATAGGAAGTTCTGTATTAATTTATAGTACAGAATAGCATAGAACAGAATGGAATCAAATAGACCAGAACAGAATAGACTAGAATAAGATGTTATTTTATAATATGGAGATTGGCGAAACAGAGTCCCCATCTGCAGTCGTGGGAATGCACTTGTGCGGTTTCATAATTAGGGCCAGGGTTTTGCTTGTCTTCATCTCTCTGACAAAGTGTTGGTGTAGAGTGTAGAGAATTATCGTCGAGGGGAAACGTTGACAAAGTGGCCCTAGCAGCCAAGGTAACAGATGAAAGGGGAAGTAACACACGCGGGGGAGATAACTCGCTCACAGCATGGGAGGTAAGTCACTGGAAGGTGTGGGAAGTACCAGCAGGAAAAGTAAGCAAAATTTGAACCCGATTCCCCAGATAGCACCAAAGGTCATGGCAGTAACAGACTTGACTGTAATAGGTGAACAACCGTGGCATCTTTGACCTATACCAGGCTTTTGATGTACCCTCCCCGCCTCTAACCAACAGCACCTGCTATGCAGAGAGCAAGAAAGGAGAAAAGTGCAAGGCTGGGAAACACTAGACTGACTTATACACCCACTTGTTAGGTCAGTGGTGTCCAACATTTGAGACCCAGGCCAATCGTCAATGATTTGGCGTGTAGAATCAAAAGACGTTGATCGGTCAGTGGTCCCATACTTTTTAAACCACTGACCCAATCGTCTCTATGAACGCCCAATCAAGGGACCATCTGTCTATTTCAGGCCAATAGTTTCCTATTTCTGAGACTCCGGCCAAATCACGGCGATACCAAATCTACAGAACCATCTATCTCAAGGTAGTATCATACTAAGCCCGGTTAGACACAGTCAGATGCTGCCAAAAAATTGTACACCAAAGAAATAATGGCTGAAGCTGACTGTGTCTGATTGGGCATAATATGACAGGGTCTTTCCAGATTTACTAAGAAAATAATAATATAGGAAGTATGGTGTGCCAGCATTTGACTGTGACCGGGCTTAGTATGTGACCGGGCTTAGTATGATACATGTATACAACCCTAAGATTGCATTCCCCCCCCCCCCTTTCGTCTGTCCGAAATAGTCTGAATATATCGAGCCCCTTCCTACATTAATTTTATCTGTCCCCCTTTTCGTCTGTCCGATAGTGATCTGAATATATCCAGCCCCTTCCTTCATTCATTTTATCTGTCCCACCGCTCCAGCCTTACACCAGCCCCATCACCCCTTCATCTTGCATCTCCACAACATTCCGTTTTTATCCCCAGATAAAGCTACTGATTTTTCAGATACCATTAAAATTTGCAACATAGGTGTTGCATTTAGGAACAGCTGACCTTTGTCTTTTCGTACCCCATAAAAATCTAACCTCTAAGTTTTGGTCATTCCAATATTTCAAGCAGCAAGCATCTATTAAGTAAACTAGTTGGCCCGCTGTCTCGGGAATACCCAGATGTCATTTTTAAAGTTTATTATGTGTAAACTGAGGCGCAATACGAAATTTCTCGTCATACTTTTTAATTCTACTCCATGAAAATGCGCCTTTTTTTCCCCCGCTCAAAATGTCGGAACACTTTCTGTTGTTCAACTCAGCTGTGACGCAAAATCAAAGAAAGTATTCAAAATATAGCCAACTTCATGACCTATTAAAATATGCCCACGTATACACACCTTTGCGTCCTTCTATGCGCAATATCATCTTTTGTAAGAATTTAAGGCTGAGCGGTGAAAAAGCCTTTCATGATTCCATGGGAGGCCTTACTTCCTTTAGAATGTTAATGAATACTGCTGACAAGAAATTTACCGGATAGCCTGCATTTCCAAACCAACCGTTCACCATTGTGTCTAGAAATAGTTTACTAGGATCCGTGTCAATTTTGAATCCAACAACTACGGCCATAAGGGAAAGACTGGCTGTGGTGATAGGGCTTACTTCTTGCTTTGATGCCTACAGACGAATCTGTGGAAGTCGAAAACCGCTGTGTCAGTGTTTCCGGAGGGCGTCACAGAAACTGGAGACTTCAAAAAAATACTTGGGGAATCTTTAACCTTTCAGACTATTTGCTTTCAGAACTTTGGCACTCACTGTAGACGATTGATGACGTGTGAGGATTCTCAAAGACGACAGATGAGACCAAGGCGTGAGAGGGTTAACTATGTTTATCGTGGATCATAGGGGGGTTATTTGTTGTTGTTCATTCCTAAACCGCACGGTCGATTTTACTACAGGTGCAAAATTGGTGTGTGCAATAACAGTGCTCACTAGGAAGCCCACCCCGGAGACTGGAGGTGACACGCCTAGTATAAGCCTTAGCGCGCACCAGGCGAGTTTGAAAGGCTGACTAGTTGAATGATGACGTCACGACACTGAATTTCAATCAGATCCAACTACAACTAGTTGGCTGGTGCGGGCGGCCTCAAAGAAATTCAATGTTGTAATGTCACCATTTAATAGTCGACCGATCAAAATCGGCTTCTGGAGGCCTAAACTAAATTAGTAAATAAATGCCAGGCATGGCGAGATCATGAGAAGAAAGACAAAACACACACAGCAGACAAAAATAGAGACACAGACTAAAAGTATGAGATGGCATAGTGACACTGGGAGACAAAGAGAGAGGATAATAAGAAGGGAAGATGAAAAGGTAGACGGCCCAATAAAACGATGAAGAATGATTACATCTATTGCCTATCTGGCTACCACTCCTTGATTACATCAAGCCATTACGTTTCATTTTCCGGGTCGTCAAGCCCAGTTTACGCTGAAAACCAATTTTCCAGTGATGTTCTATTCAATCAACCAAGGCCGGGCATCACCGGGTGAAAAAATCTTTGATCTCAGGCAAATTGCGCAAGCCGATCCAGGTCAACATAACACTGTTATCAAGTCTCTCCTTTCGTTCTGTGCAGCTAAACGACACCACTAAAACAGCCTCTTCCGAAACGAGTCTTTTTGCGAGTCTTATTAACAGGCGACTTGATTTTCACCAAAAAAATTTTATATTTTTTTCCTTCCAACCGCTCATTCCATCTCCCAAACTCCATGAAAAAGAACTAGCTTTTCCCGCTGTAACTGCTCTTAACATGTGGCCCAGTTGGCTTTTTATAATTTCAATAGAGGGCAATGAGGCGATAGTGAGGGCATCAATACACACAGTAACACAAATTGAGAAGATGGATCTGAAACACAAACACTAAAAGGCAAGCGTGAGTGAGATAGAGAGAGGAGCTCGAGGGAAGGACAGAGGGGGGAAGCGGGTGAGAGAGAGAAGGAGGGAGGGGAAAAGAAAGGCGGTACAGAGAGACAGTGAGAGAGGGGAAACACAGAAATAAGTAGGAAAGGACGGGGGGTGGGGGCACAAAAGGAGAGGGTGGGCAGAATGATACAAGGAGGGAGCAAAAAGAGAAAGAAAGAGAAAAGATAGACAGACTGAGACAGACAGATGAACAAACAGACACAGATCTTTTCGCGCTGCCGGGAACGTCCGCCATCAGCTACACAAACATATCACTGAATAAAAAAGCCAACATCAACCTTCCTAATTAACGACCAGTGATATGGGCATGGATGCATTGACAACTGCTTGCCTTGCAAAATGTACAGGACACAATGACAAGGGGATAGGCTGACCTAAGTGAAGTAATTTATCACTAACAGTTAATGGGAAATCTCGCCCACTCATCACATGCGCACAATAAATGGCACACATACAATACAAATTAATATATTGCCCACAGTTTGGGCATATTTTTTATCAAAAGCCAGGTGGTCTTTGGCTGTTGTATTATGTGGGGTGGGGGGTGGGGGGGGGGGCGGTGTGGGGGGTGGAATTATAGGGAATTATGAGAGCAAGAGAGAGAGACAGACAGAGAGAATGAGAGACACTGAGACACACAGAGGGAGAGGGACAGACGGAGAGACAGAGGGAAAGAGACAATAAGACATACGGCGAGAAGGAGAGAGAGTCACAGGTAGAGAAAGTGAGAGACAGAGACAGAGTGAGAGTGAGACACACAGAGAAGGAGAGAGAAAGACAGACGGTGAGTCAGAGAGACAGTGGCACACATTCCAGAGGACAGAATCACTTCGCCCATATTTTGTTGCAGTAAGGTAGTACTTCTACAGTCTACCACATAGTTGTTTCTACCACCTGAGGCTTCTCGAACATTCTTCTACTTCTATTACTTACCTGTACACATACCTATTGTTGGGAGGAGGGGAGAGAGAAGGGGCGAAACCGATCCACTTCAAGGTAACACCGCAAGGTCAACAAGTGGTCGATAAAAACTTGAGACCTTAGGGGACTTAATTCAGAACTGATGATCAGTTTCTTTTCTCCTACCTGCTCGCCGCTGCCACCATAATATTATGAGGACTTCAGATATACCTGAATCTCTTTCTTTATTCCAACTACGACCCTCAGCTGATTTTATTTATTTTTTTAAATTAGAGGCGAGGGTTATTTTATTGTACTGCAATTTGGCCACTTTATTTTCTGCTCAACTCTGCAGCCTGAACAATAGTTTCAGAAATTATGGAATTAATTTTCTTGGCTGTCACCTAATCTAACCCAATCGCTTTTGTACACTGAGGTTTCAGGCAATTTTAACAAAAAATTTAAACCGTAAAATATGATGAACTTTTTACGGCTTCCTTTGATGCTTATTAAGCATAGGAAACTATTTTGCACGCGTTCAGCCTGAAAATTAAATAGCTGAAGGGGGGGGGGGGGAGAGAGTAGCAAAAGAGACATTGGGGAGAAACAGGTGGGGAGAAGGAGAAAGAGTGAGCACAAATCCATTTGTAATCCTTGGCCCTTGATGTCACGGATTCTCTACCAGTAGAACAAACTTAAAAGTTCCAACTATCATTACTATGTCTCTCATACCTCAGATCATTTGATGAATGATCATTATTTTTCTTAATGTGCCCCGAGGACTCGGAATTTGCTGCCTGAAAATCTGGCGGATATACAAAAAATTGAAATGTTGAAGAAACGCCCAAGAACATGCCTTTTAAATTGATGGATCGCAACCACAGCTGTTTCTGACCGCTGTCACACGTGTAAAACTTTAAGTGTTCTTTGTGCTGGTGAACTGAATGTGAGTTGAAGAAAAACTGAAAAGCGCTTAGACCTTGAATTTGACGAGATGAAGGGCTTTACAAATAATGTTATGTGTTATTACCCTTATTAATATCACTTTTATTATTACTACTATTATTGACTGAAGTGATAACCTTGCCTGAACTTGAGAAAATCCGCGAGTTTGTGTAAATATTAATTGTTAACATCCTTTCTCAGCAAAGGGAGGCTGTATCAGAGACGAGGTGTGGGGTCCCTCCGTTCAATTAATTAAATGCCTTAATTAAGGACACCACCAGGAATTAGATGGGCTGGAGACTGTCCTAGAGAGAGAGAGAGAGAGAGAGAGAGAGAGAGAGAGAGAGAGAGAGAGAGAGAGAGAGAGAGAGAGAGAGAGAGAGAGAGAGAGAGCGAGCGAGCGAGCGAGCACAAGCACATGATTGTTTATTCCGGGCAATGCCCAGTACGTCAGCGAGTTTAATATAAAATGCGATTTGTAAAAGGGGTACAGAATGTTTTTCTTTCTCTAAAGATAGGCCCCCGATGTTGAGAAAGAAAACACTGCAATCACAGTACGCTCTGCTTTCAAACACAACTACAAGTCTTGCATCTCCCAACTCTGATTAATTTTGCAGACTACAACGGCTTTGACTTCAGTCCAACTGTCTGTGTATATTTCCACTGTATACAAGACTACAGCACAGTGCAGCAGGTGAAAGGGACTGCAATACCTCAATAAAAGGCTCTTCCTTTAGCAGCTCATACAGAATGTCAAAACAATGCCTGAGAGAGTGCAGGCCACTCACGTTGCGTAACTGAGTTGGTCGCTGTAGAACTAAAGCGGATCAACCCATATTGCTCATGTTTTGAGTTAACGAGGGTTAAATAAATAAGCATATATAATAACAAATAATTCTATTTTAATTTCTGTCTTCACCATAGCTTTATAAAATTTTGTATGGAGGTGCCAAGGGCATTCTATAACAGTATCACCTGTGTTACATTCTCAAGACAGTGTGGGTTTTGTGCCGAAACCATGAAATAAGCTAATAATATTGAGGATGGCCTACTGCAATCCTATAGCCATCAAATATAGATGTCCACTATGATTGAACATTTCCCTTCTGGGCCGCTAAATCCAGAACTTTAGTAAAAAAAAAATCCCATCATTTAAATGTAAATATTACATAAATGGTTCTACAAAAAATGACACATAGTGTCCAATAACACAATCTCCAACATTTTAAATATCACACAGGGAGATTACTCGCTGCGGTTGAAGTGTAGTGTCCCCTGGAGAGGAATTGCATGGCTGGGGAGCCATCATTGTAATCTTCACATGAAAGAGAATAATGATGTTCTTATGAAAGAATATCACTAGCTTTACAGCTGAGACCTCGGCTTGTAATGCGTCTGTGTAGGCGGTTCACAGACAAGCAATCTTCCACGGCTCGTTGCTTGTGTTGATAGGGACTTATTGTTCTCTCTCAAGCAATAAAGGTTTGATTGCTTAGCTGTTCAAAGCTATCCTCAGATGATTCATCATAGCTACAGGCCAGGGACACCCTCACATACAACTGCGGGCCAGGTAGAGTCCAGACACAGCTATGGTCCAAGGAGACCTCAGAACAATTTCCGGGCAAAGAGAGATCCCAGACACAGCTATGGGCCCGTGAGATCTCAACCACGTCTCTGGCCTAGGAAGACTACCCACACAGCTATGGATCCAAAAGATCCCCAACACGGCTCTAGCCTAGGGAGATCCCAGACATCTGTGGCCTTGGGAATCCCAGACAGTTGAGAACCAAGGAGATCTTACACAGGGTTATTGGCTGGGAAATCGCCAAGCACAGTAAAGTTACGAATCAGAAAGATCCCAGATAAATCTACAAGCTGGAGAGACCCCGAATGCAACTATGAGTCAGCGATACCCAAATGTAAGGGCAGCGGAGACAAATCAGCCTTGGGTGCTGCACAGTCCTCTACCTCCTCCGCCAACACATGTAAAGGAACACCCTTTCACTTAATTCTTATGTCCAAGTGCTCTGTAAGCTCAATGTGCAGCTAACACATAGTATGACTGGCAGTAAAACCCAGAGCTCATGTCATAATCATTCCAACGTTTAACAAACTGAATGCTCACTACAATATTCTCTATGAAGTGTCCGTCATTTATCTTTTTCCTATTCTCTTTTCCTTCAGTTTAAAATTTAATTGTGGCCGGCTCATTAATGACATCGCTTTGAAGATTTGGCGCCACTAAGAAAATCGATATTGTTACGCCTAAACGGTCTTTGCCTCTGTGCGGTGTGTTGATGTATGTGAATGTGTTCGTTACACAGATGTGTCGTCTCGACATTTATGCTGGATTTACCGGGCGTACTTGTGTGTTCGCATGTGTGCGTATCTCGTGTGCTAACATTAGTAACTCACCATCAGGTACACGCATAATGTATTTAAAAGTATGTGCCTTGCAAGTAATCAACGAGGGGGAAATTGTGTACATGGGTGGGTTTAGATAGGCAAGCAGACGGGCAGGCAAACAGACAGGAAGGCAGGCAGGCGGGCAAACGAAGGAACGGATGGGCAGGCCGGTCTGCGGGAAAGGACGGGTGGTCGCACGGACGGGGATAGACAGACCGACAGATGAGAGAGTAGAAAATAACCCATTGGTATTATGTCCTGGCTGTAGGACACAATTCTAAATAGCAGGCGCCCTTTGCAGACCACACACACTTTGATCTTTTAACAATAAACGGCCAAGGATACTGATATATATCTGTTATCGCTGCGGGTCGTAAAATCCAAACTCAACACAAATAGACCTCTTTAAATGGGATGCGATATTATAATGGCGCAGGAGTGAGTGAGTCAAGCAGTGCCTGAGTTGTCAGTGAGTGACTGAGCGATGGAATTATTGAATGAGTGGGTGGGTCGGCAGGTGAATGAGTGATTGAGTGAGTGATAGATTGATTGATTGACTGATTAAGTGAGTGAGTGAGTAAGGGAGTGATTGATAGAGTGCGTGAAACAGAGACAGACAGATCGAGGACAAGGAGAAGGAAGTGAGCAGAGGTATACCGGCTGCATGCTACTAAATACCCGAGGGGGTGGGTAAACGGTATGAATAGGAACCAAGAATGCCAGAATGCCGCGAACGTACTGAGATGTCACAGTGTGTGTCTAAATAAGATGTTTTTATTATGTACGCGTGCGGGGGCGGTGGGCCCAATTTCACGGCCAAGAGGTCGCGGCACCGATGTATCATTTTGTGTTTGTTGTGAAATCATCAGAAATGATAATCGTAAGTCAACTCGTTCCGCCTGTGAAATGTTCCAGAAAATGGGTGGATCACATTCAAGTCACGCTGTTGCGTGATGTACACTCTGTCACAATCGCAGGTGGGCGATACGAATCTCAGCATTACAATGGAACATCGATTCCATCTTGTAATGCGTTCCTTGTAATTTCGTACTCATAACGTCCATTCAATCTGTCTAATCTTAATTCCTGTCGTTATGTAATATAGTCGTCATCAAAGCAGTGTTGTATGCTTTGTATTAATTAATATTCTGATAAAGAAAGACAGAGAATGGGCCGGGAGTGGAGAGAAAAATATGGAAAGGCGAAGGAGATGAGTCAACATAATTATAACAGCTGTACGCAGTAAGATACACTATGGCAATAACGAGGGATATTTGCCATATTGTTGAATGCAACATTCTACTGATTTTAAGATTTTGTAAAAGTGGTTCTCTCAGTCCCAATTTCATTATGTATTAGAGAAATATGGGTGTGTGTTGTTGCTTTTTTGTGGGTTTTTGTTTTTTTTTGTTGGCATTATTATGAGTTTCGATTCCGAAGCGTATCGAACAAAACCCTGATTTGTACACAACTCTTCAAACGTTCAATCTTCATGTTCTTCAAAAAGGCAAAAATGCAGACACAACAATATGGAAAATAACCGACGAAGAAAACGGGTGTGAAAGTAAAATGGGCCAGCCGGCCCGACCCGAGCTGAATTGAACCTGAGACCCTCTCCCACGCGGGTCAAGTTAGTGTCAAATGAGACTGCTTTTATGGCATGACATTATTCATTGCTAATGTTAAAGTTACTGCTCATTTTATTCCCAGTTCTAAATTGGACAACTGTTTCTGGAATATCTATTCCACCTTCAAACCTCACAGTAGTGAGCAAAATGAATAACTGCTGCACTAAACTAGATAAATGATTATGATTTGGTTATTGCCTCTTCGGCTTTGCACGTGCTGATACCCGCTATGATTATCAGGATATCAATTGGCCAATTTTATTCATCTATCAATCATAAGCAGAGAACTAGTTTATATTTTTCCATTACTGTTTTCCTATTATTTGTGGCGCAATGACAGAAGTCAGCGTAGTTGTCGAGTGGTTAGAACACTTGACCTGCGCGCCAGAGGGTCCCAAATTCAATTCCAGCTCGGGCTGGGCTGCACCCTAAGCCACAGCGCGCACTAGCCGATTGCCAAGTGGTTAGAACGCTTGACCCGCGTGTGAGAGGGTCCCAGGTTCAAACCCAGCTCGAGGCGTGCTGCACCCTAAGCCAAGGCGCGCAAAAGCCGATTTTGATCGGCCAGAACTATTTGGATGGTGATGTCACGACATTCAGTTTCAACACGACCTCGCGCACCGGCTGTCTCATAGGATGTCAGTGAAACTGTATGTCGTGACGTCACCATCCAGATAATCGTCCGATCCAAATACAGCTGGTTCGCTCCGGGCGGCGTGATTTTTTTCCTTACGAGCTTTAGCAAATTCAGGAGCGGGGCAGCAAATACATCCCCAAAACACAGAACAGCTCCAACACATCCCAGGGATTTTCGGTGAGGTTCAGAGTCATATCTGGCACAGTCCAGAGATTGCAGCACCCATGGCAGTGTCCGATAGGACGAGAAATCCCTCAGCCGATGATCTGTGTTTGGGGGTGTGTTGCTGCCCCGCTCCTGAATTTGCTAAAGCTCGTACGTAAAAAAATCACGCCTCAGCTCCGGGCCTAATCTCTCGCGATGGTTTCAAGACACTGTCAGCGGCCCGACGGCCCCTCATCCTCCCGCCCCCTTAATTTCGTTGTTTGAAATTTAAATGTTTTGATTACCAATCTGTCTTCCATCGACTGTATACTAATGAGGTTTGTATAATTATCGTGTACAATTTACAATGTATTAACAATTCTGCGGCAGAATTATTAGGAAATCTAAATATTCGATTCCCGATAAATCAAGCAGGATCGAGTTGACCCTACACTCCCTATTAGAATGAGATATATTCTTATCTGCTGCCCTTTTATAAGCCCTTATATAGGGCGAACTACGAAGCAAAGGGTTGATTCAGAAGGACAATAAGGATACAATGCGAGCAATGTCCGATCCTTCATGCTGCAAATGTGTGGGTGTGACAATATATATTGAAGCTGTGTATGCAAATGCATCCTTGGGTGTGTTTGAAAGATTGTACACTGTGTTGATGTATGTCTGGGTGTACATTTTGCTGTTGACAGCGTTTGGGTGATTGGGTCGGGCAGAGGACACAGAAAGAGGTGGTCAGTGTTTGAGATGACACTGGTCAAAATTGTAGTTGACCGATGGATTTGAGTTTTGAGTTTGACTTTGAGTTTGAATAGAGAGCACAACGACACGATAACGGTCACATTGTGCTGGGAAGAAGCAAAGCGCCAGACAGAACGTTGATATTACAAAACGAGACCATACCGGAAACGCCCATTAATCAACCCCCGCAGTTGAGTGGTGGAATTTGACTTTCCTGGTGTGGAAATAAATATGATTATTTTTTTCCGTTGGATGAGTAAGTAATCTCTTTCCAGCACAATAATGTTCTGGAGACGAGGTATGGGCACCGACAAGTAGACAAGTGGGTGTTTTGAAAACAACAACAACAAACAAAAAACAAACTAACGAGAAATGAAATGAGTCAGGGTAGACCTCGCCCGCAGAGGATATTTGAAGCTGCCAGCCGTCGTGATAGGGCAAAGAGTCCTATCCTAATCACTGGGTCACTGCTGCTGGCCACACGGAGGAAAAAGGAAGGAATTGGAGAACGCCCCGGTCGCATATGATCACAAGAATACAGTGCGAGAGCAGGTGTCAGAATAATTGAATGAGGGAGTGAGTGAGTGAGTGAGTGGAGTGGAGTGGATTGGATTGAGTGATTGAAAGTGAGTGAATGGGTGTGTGTGGGCGTATGTATGAGAGAGAGAGAGAGAGAGAGAGAAGTCCAAAGGACACAGAGTTCCGCAGAAAATGTGGTTAACAATTCCCCCCACCCCCACCCACCTTCGCATTGTGCCAATTACAGAGGTGACAGCAACTTAATTAAAGGCATTCATGACCCCCAACTCAACATTTTGGCCAATATCAACCTGTCTTCCTGTCACCTCTGAGCACAATAAGATGGAACATTCTCTCAAGCTCCTATGGACAAGGATAGAAATTCAACAGTGTGCCAACATTTTTGAGGCATGACGTACAATACTCCCGTTATCTGTTATCATTTTGATCGTTGTCGTTTTATTTGTTTGTATGTATGTTTACATGGGGTGAACTCAGCTGAGGTTATTAACCCCATGTACTTGATAACAGCTTCGCGATCCCTCACCGTAATCAAAATTAATAAATGAGACCGACATTGCAGCACGCCCTCCCTTATTCCTTCAATATATTAGCCATTGCATAATCTTCAATTTTTACATTCCCTTTATTGATCATGAACTTCTGGAAGCTGTCAATTTAAATTCATCCAGGAATTAGAAATATTGGAAACGTTTCATTTTATGTTAGTCTTAATGAAATTCGCTGTTCCTCTCTCTCTCTCTCTCTCTCTCTCTCTCTCTCTCTCTCTCTCTCCTCTCCTCTCCTCTCTCTCTCTCTCTCTCTCTCTCTGCGATTCAGTCCCCGTTATTTTGTCATTTCTCGCACAAAAATGCATACCACAAGTCTTTAACATTACCTACTCATTTCAGCTCTGCTAAGTTTACTGTAAAACCTGAATACTGTGGCTGAAGGCCAAACTCCTTTCCCTGCGTTCTTAACCCTCTAAGCCTCACCCCCGTTTCGGCTTGTGGGAAAATTCTGATTTTGTGAGAATTTGTTCTCAGGGGCATAACTTAATAACTAAGGTGTTTTTGTGTTCATTTGATTGATTTAGTGTATGTTTTACTGGAAATTACTAAAAAAATAACTTTCCTCGCCTTGAGTAGTTATGGGAACTGCAGTCGAGTGATACATTTCGATGTATCGTTAGTGATACGTAGGGCTTAGAGGGTTAAATATTTTTCTTGGGGAATAGCACCAAAAGAAGAGGAAAGGTGGGGAGAGGGCGTGGCAAGCAACTATTCTACTGAACTTGATAAAAAATCTCGGAGGATCCAGACTACAGGAGATTTTCAGGGGGACAGAACGAAAGGGTAAGGGGATTATTGGTGACTTTGATGCCGGGTAGAAGCAAGACAGCTCTCAGACTAATGTTAGTTGCCAATACTTCTTTGTTTTTCTCTTTTCAATGAAGCTCCGAGACATAACAATAACAAGACTTTCACCTTTTCACTTTAACTCTAAACGAGCTCCAAGTGTATTTTGTAATAACATTACTTCACAGCACGGCAAATCCGTGTCAGATGGCGCATGGCGGGGAAACAGACTCTTATCCACCACATTCCAACCACTCAACACGAAACAATAGACAGTACAAACTTGAAAATACTCAAAACAATCGGAGGTTGGAGCTTAACAATCAGGTCACATCAAAAAGCGGGGTAAAAGGAAAAAAAAAAAAAGGAAATTTAATCACCCGAGGAAATGGGGGTATATGTCAGAAAAGGAATTACTCAAAATAATACTGATCGAACAATAAGTCTACGTGCGCAACCAAACAATCTGGATCGGCCCATTATTTGGAGGATGTCTTCACGACACTGTGTTTCAATAAGACATCGCAAAGTCCCCCAGTGACTGCTTTGATGACTACCCATCCATCCTGTCAACCAACCACGCGGCCAACCAACCAACCAACCAACCAATCAACAAGTCTGTAAACCAACCAACAAATTCTAACCATCCACCTACCAACCAATCAGTCAGCCAGCAAGCCAGCTACGAACCAACCAACCAATCAAATAAGCACCCATGCACAAACCAACCAATAAACCAACCAACCATCCAGTGAATCAAATGACCATCCGCCCATCCACCCGCGCAACTACCACAACCAACAAATGTTATAACTTTCAAATCAATAACCAACATCTTCCATAAAATACACTTGTTTGTTCCAGCTGATCAATCCAAGATAAATCTTGCAAAATCGCTGTACCGCACCCAACCGTATTGAGCTACGTCTCTGTAATATCGGCACTTGGATTCGATGCAAAATCCAGTAGAACTTGCTCTTACATCCACAATTTCTTGGAGAATACACAGATGTGATATGGTTGATTTTTGATAAGCAATGTGTTAAGAGAGGCGAGGAACGAAATTTCCGATCACAGTTTTCGATTTCACCCGACGAAAATGTGTCTCTTATGTGAGGCTCAAATAAATCGTACACAAAACAAAACAAAAAAATAATTTCAAAGACTGTCTTTTGTCCAAGCCGGTTGTAGCGGTGCGTACTATTTTTCATTATAAGTCACTGGCGAACAATGAACACAACTCAGTATTTTCTCTTCTGGCTTTGTAATTTGACTGTGCACCCTTAACGCGTTCAAAACGAAATCAGCGATGTTGTGAACTTTTTACTTATCCATTTGTTACAGGTTTTTGGCTCTCCGCTACTAGCTTTCAAATACAGATCAGTGTCCCGATTTAGATTTAGATTTACTGTCGAAAGTAAATGAAATAGTAGATCTTATTATAAACAGGATTCGAGAAAATCAAGTAAATCGCATCGTCAGTAGTCAAAGGGTTAACAATATTCTTTGTCCAAAATAGACGTGTCCATAGTTACTATTGATCGTCATAATTATTTTGAGTCAACCAATAAAATTTCATAATTTTTTGTTGGGCAGCCAAGAACGTTTACATGCTTACACGTTCACCCTCTAGCTCCATTACAGTATGATGATTATCCTATCATTCTGCGCACAAAAATAATGTATGGGGTCCGTACCAACCATCAAGTGCACCTTTTCGAGCATTCTTCCCTGTGCACACATGAAATCTGCAGATTGGCCGACTCAGTAAGGAAACAATGAAACAATGCAGTCTCAGTGACGGCGCTATCTGTACCAGACCACGGCATACAGACACAATACAGACCACTATTTACACTAGACATCAGATAAGCGGAGACCTGCTTCACCTTTGATATTTTCAAACCTTTAAACACACTGCACTTATCCGCTGACCCGGCCAACATTTTATGGTCCAATCTGACAACCTGGTCAATGAACCTTGCACCAAAATAAAGACTTTTTGACATGGGGAGGTGTATCTTTTGAATACACGACAGCTGTGTTCTAATACTGAAGTGAAATATAAATAAAACACAGTGCACTTATCCGCTGACCCGGCCAACATTTACTGGTCCAATCTGACAACTTACTCTGTGAACCATGCAAGAAAATTAAAGACTTCTTGACATCCTGTGGTGGTGTATCGTTTGAGTGCACCCACAGCTGTGTTCTAGTACTGATGTAAATATAAACAAAGATCCCCAGAAATGGAAAATGTTAGACTACTGGCTTACTCACTGATGCTTCTCTAGTAATTGGTGGCAAATGGTAGATCTGGATATTACTAGAAATCGCAGAAAGAGCATCAATGTATGTGGTGAGTGCCGCATTGTTTCACCAATAATAGATAATGTTATAAGGGAAACCTTGTTGTGTGAGTGTTGTTTTCTTTTAATTTAAAGCTTTTTAGTGGGGAAAAAGGCATTTATATGTAGTGCTTCGTAAATAACGATGTCCATTTTCCCCAACAGTAAACTTGAAGTCACATTTCGCGCTTATGCTAAAAGTCATTCCTATTAATGATGAACGAACATGGAATGACATTATATGGTATTAAGGATCAAATTTCACTGGGCGGGATCCCAATACCTCCTGGCCACAGAGCAATGGACATAAAGGATTGGCTGTTGTGTCGATTTACAGTAGCGAGTGCTGACATACATCGTTCATGCACATCTGGTCACATTTAAACGCCCGGACTCGACCCTTACATAATGTGACAGTTGTGACTTTAGGTTTCCGAGTTAGATGGCACTCTATCTGCTTCATTATTTGGGCTCAACCACATCTGTCTTTCCATCTCTTCCCTGTACTGTAGCGACTATACATTGTCTCTTTCTGAGATTACTCTTGGTGCTTTCTCTGGGAATATCTGTCAGAGGGGGTGAGGGAGATAGGGAGAGAGAGAGGAAAATAGAGGGAAGGAAAGAGGGAGAGATGGGGGAGAAAGGGGGGAGGGAGAGGAGGAGAGACGGACGGACGAGAGAACAGACCAGACAGATGAGACAGACATGCAGGTAAGAATTTAAGAGCATTGATAACATTTTTATTAGTGTCAATTTATAATTGCGAACTGGAAGAACAAACACACACAAAAAAAAATCCTTTCCTGTGCGTGCCATGGAACAGCCAGCAAATATTGTGAGTGAGTAAATTAATGATAAATCTACATACGCCAATTCGTGGTACTGTCCTGTAACTTGAATATCTGAGCCACTTACCTGAAAAGAGAAAAAGAAAGAACATTATTACACATAATGTATTAATAAATCAAGGTCACAGACAACAAAATATTAATGGATAGATTTCACACAAGTAATTTAAATATGGACCAGTTTGTCGCACACAGATATTCGTTCATTCTCTCTCTCTCTCTTTCTCCCTCTCTCTCTCTATCTCTCTCTCTCTCTCTCTCTCTAATTGTGAAGCAACGAAGGAAAGTGTCTTACACCTAGCCCAGGAACACGAGGTTTCTATTGTAGGACACAGTTCTTGTGACTACATCCACACTCAAAATTATAACACACCGACAGCTTCCTCTCTTCCTGTAACTGTAATAATATTATAATGACAGTATCTGCCCGTCCTGTATGTCGGTCTATCCTCCACATAAGAAGCAAACAAACAGCATCCCTCTAGTTCTATCCCAGTTTGCCAAAGACCAGTTCATTAAACCAGCAGCATGTTTTAAATCAAACTTCTCTGCCTTTGCAACATGACTTAGTGTTCTTCTTGTTGTCGTTAGTTTTCATTCTAAAGAAATACACCGGCACTGTTTTATTTCCCCAGTAGAGGGTTTTCCCCCATAGCAAACGAACGCTTCAGAGACTCTAGAGAAGAAGCCTGCATCATTTGCATTTGGCCAGAACATGTAAACCCGTCCACCTTCATGTGTTCGCCCATACTGAACCAATTTAAAAACAAACAAATGGACATCCGTAAGAGGAGCAAAGACAAATGATGAATGAATTATGTGCCGATGGCTTAGCCCAGTGTTGGACCCATGCGCAAGGTGTCGCAGGTTCCAAATTGGTTCTGGAGATGTGAGGATGGTTTTTTAATGTAACCTCTAATTTCTCACTGTTTCTAACACATCGGCTGGTCGACATCTTGATGGGACCCAGGACTTGTTTGTGATTTTAAAAAAAAAACAAAAAAAACAGAGATACGTCATAGAATGATATCGCTTATCTCGCGTACTGGCGTATGGGTGATTTTTGGTGGTTTTGGGATATGAATGCGTTATTATTGCTCGTGATACGATCCATATATTCTTTTCTTTTTTTTTAAATTACAAATCCATATCTTTAACAGTTTTGAAGTTGTAAGCAGAAACGTTTCTACCACATTCAAGAATAACAAAAGTAACCACAACTTTGAAACAGGGTTGCCAATTTGGCCTTTTGACGGCCAAATTCCTCAAATTTGGCCTTTTGGAAAACCATTTGGCCGTGAAGTAATGCAGTTGGCCGTCTGGCCTTTATTTGGCCTTTTGGCCATTATGGTTCAATTTCTTCAAATATGCACTATTTTCCACCAAATTAATTGTTTATAGATCAAATACTCCAATATTCTATTTTTTTTTTTTTTTGCCATTTGGCGCTTTGCCAAGTATGCACCTGGCAAATTTAAATAATTTCTTTTTAAAAAATCATGCCAAGGTAAGATCATTTTAATTTACAGTAGTAAATTGTTTTGATAACGTTCTTTGACATTATAAAGCCAAGTACATGAGTAAAATGTAACCAATGTTTGAAAATGACATGATAAATTTTGGCCTTTAAGTTTGGCCTTTTCGAAAAATATTTGGCCGTCATTTGGCCTTTTTGGGCTGGTGATTTGGCCGTCAAGGGTCAAAAAGAGTTGGCAACCCTGCTTTGAAACGCTCTCCTGTACAGTGACAAAACTGGTGATACGCCAGTATATGAGATGGACGACACATTACATAATCTTAATGTTCGGAAAAGGAAGGTACTTCCCCCCTCCTTCAACCCCCCCCCCCTCCCAAAGCACACACAAGAAATACTCCATAATCACCTTCAGTAACCTGACCAAATGATCCTACAACTGACTGAGAACAAAAGAAGCGTATCTTGGCATGCCGGCTCACGTGATAATATGATACTGTCTGCCCTACCAGCGTAACTGTGATGAATGACTATAAAATGTGCTCGCACTGAAGGAATGCGTCTGTACGCTGGCCATGTAAACAGCTTGCTAATTATGGCACGAGTGACTAGACAATCGTGCGTTTTCCCTTTGTACTTAATTAATTGCTCATTAATTACAACTGAGATAATGGTGAGTCATTCTCTTCTACTGCTGACCTGTTTCTTACTCACAGAAAGCACATGATTGGAAGGACCGGCAAAAAATACGAAGCCGATTGGAATAATTCAGCCGACATTGTGTGTGTGTGTGTGTGTGTGTGTGTGTACGTACGTGCGTTTCGGGGGGGTGGGGGGGGGGGGGGAGAGAAGATTATCAAATTTGTTTTGTTAGCCTCGGCGTGCACCAGCCGATTTTGATTGGTCGAGTCATTGGATGGTTCAATAAGATTCAACAAGTTGACTGGTGCGATAGATCTCACTGAATCTAAATGTCATGACGTCACCATCCAACTAGCCAGCTGGCCAAAATCAGTTGATGCACGCCTTGGAAGGCTTTACACCTAATGGAGGTTTTCTTTCGTGATTGAAAGCTAATTAGAAGTGATTTCTCTAAATTTCCATTCGTTTACAGTTCATAGTACAATTTTCTTGCTTTTTGTTTCTGGTGTGGCACCTGGAAAATACTTTTTTTTTTTCACCCCTTACCGATTTTGATTGGTCGAGTCATTGGATGGTTCAATAAGATTCAACAAGTTGACTGGTGCGATAGATCTCACTGAATCTAAATGTCATGACGTCACCATCCAACTAGCCAGCTGGCCAAAATCAGTTGATGCACGCCTTGGAAGGCTTTACACCTAATGGAGGTTTTCTTTCGTGATTGAAAGCTAATTTTGTGATTTCTCTTCATTCCAATTCATTTAAAGTTTATAGTACAGCGTTCTTTCTTTTTGTTTCTAAAGCTGGGTTCTCATGTGTACGGAAACGGAAACGTCAAAGAGCCTTCAAGTAGTGAAATAGAAAGAATGTTTCCGCACGCCGTTTCCGTACACATGGAAACACTCTTTCATTTTACTACGTCATGATGGATTTTTTGCCGTTACCGTTTCCGTACACATGAGAACCCAGCTCTACGCGGCATTTGCAAAATACAATTTTGTTTTCTTTTGCCATATTTTAACATAAAATCAAAAGATCGCATCATTTTGTGTCTGGGTCGCTGTAGTGAACCTGGGAGACTAAATTTTATGCACTTTTCAATAATGATCGATCTTTTCCTGTATGCCGTTCGTACAAAGTTATTCACCTATGCACTAAAAATTCCACATATCTATCCCCCACCTACCATCCCCGTTGTTTGATTACATTTTGGAAGAATCAATTCTGTTAAAATGGAATACAGATGCCGTGTGTAAGTCTTGTTCACAGATTGGATTGTAAAGCGATTTGTAAGGCATGTACACTTACACTTGCGCCCGTGAATACGCTCCCCCTCCCGCCCCCACCCACGCCCCTCAAAAGTTTCGAAAAAAAAATGAGCTAAAAACAATCTGAAAGAAACTGTCAATTAAATATTATTGTTAGATTAAGAAAAAACACAAGAAATAATTACTTTATTTCGTCTCCGGAGAATTTAGAACGCTATTTCGATTGAAGGATTGAAAGGTCCTGTGTAATAATAATAATAATAATATATTGCATTTATATAGCGCCCAACCCCGTCGATGACAAGCTCTGGGCGCTTTAACAAACTCTTACACACACACACACACACGCATACACAAAAGAAATTCAAAAATATTTACTATTGTTGCTGCCGAAAAACACCTAGCCTAGTTTGTCTGAAAGAAATGGGTCTTCAGATGGCGTTTGAAAGAACCAATGTCATTAATTTCCCTGGTTGTCTTTGGAAGAGTGTTGCAGATGGTAGGGCCAAGAAATGAAAAGGACTTTTCTCCTACAGTGGACAGATTCATTTTAGGTACTTTCAATTTTGTAGTGTCAGATGATGATCTTAGTTGACGAGATGGAACATAGTAATCAGTTAAATCAACTAGGTACGATGGAGCAGTATTATTGACACATTTGTGACAAATGGATGACAATTTGTACATTATTCTTTTCTCGACTGGCAGCCAGTGCAAACTCTGCAGAAGTGGCAGTGCTGAATCTCTTTTCTTTTTCTTCAAAACAAGTCTCGCTGCATTGTTTTGAGCAATTTGGAGTTTTCTAATATTTTTTTGTGAAATTCCAGCCAAAAGGGAGTTGCAATAGTCAAGCTTTGAAAGTACAAAAGAATTTACTAAAACAGCCGCAGTTTCAGTTGAAATAAGATGTCTGATTTTACCAATTTTCCAGATTTCCATGTATAGAATACGAATGAGGTGACTAACCTGAGATGACATAGAAAGATTTGAATCAATGTAAACCCCTAGGTTTTTTACTTTTTTTGAAATTTCTATTGAATTAGTGCCAATTATCATCTCAGTTCTGTCCACTTCTTGCAGAACCCGCTCACGGCCTAATAAAATAACCTCAGTTTTATCCTCATTTAGTGCCAGTTTGTTTTGGTTCATCCAGCTTTTAATTCTGTTATACAGTTTCCAGCCTGCTGCAGAAGGCTGTCAACATCGCATGGCAAGGCAGAACTGTAGAGCTGGGTATCATCAGCATAGAAATGATATTGTAAATTAAATTTCTTTATTTCATGTACAAGTGGAATAGTATAGATAGTAAACAAAATAGGACCAAGCACTGAGCCTTGTGGTACGCCATACTGAAGCGCATAAGAAAAAGATCTTATTTTGTTGGTTACAACAAATTGGTGGCGATTTGACAGGTAAGATTCGACCCATTTAAGGGCGACCCCTCTGATTCCAAACGATGTTTCTAGCCTTCTGAGCAGGATTTCGTGATCGATGGTGTCGAATGCTGCTGATAGATCCAACAAATTTAGCAGAGTAATATTTCCAGAATCTGCCTTTACTAATATGTCATTCATGATTCTTAATAGTGCAGTTTCAGTACTGTGGTTACTTCTGTAAGCAGATTGAAATGGTTCCAACAGGTCATTATTTCTTAAATGACACATTAGTTGTTGTAATATCACCTTTTCAAGGATTTTTGAAAGAAAAGGAAGGTTTGAGACGGGTCTATAATTTTTCAACATGTTTTGATCAAGAGTCGTTTTTTTCAAAAGTGGTGTTACCCAGGCTGTTTTAAAATAATCAGGGACAGACCCACTTAAAATAGAGTTGTTTATTATTTTTGTAATAGTTGGAACCAGTTCATCAATACAAGATCTAACCAAAAATGTAGGAATAGGATCGAGGTCACAACATTTTGATGGCGATGCCATGATGATAGATTTTACAGATTCATTCGACACAACACCAAAAGTGTCTATAGGATTTCCCTGAAACTCATCAAAATGATCAATGGCATCAAAACTGTCAAGATTTTCTCGGATAGTTGTAACTTTTTTATCAAAATAATCAGCAAAAACATTGGGCAACAAATTGTTCTCGTAAATTGTGGGTAGAGGTGTTTCCTTTCTTTTCCCTGTGAGTTCATCACAAATACTAAAAAGTTCCTTACAAGATGTAGAATTTTGAAGTTTAGTGACATAGAAGTCTTTTTTTGCAAGTTTAATAACACATTTCCATTTGTTCTTCTGGTGTTTGAAAATGTCCTTGTGGACTGTAAGACCTGTATAGGTGTATGCTCATAGGGTTAGCTCAGTTTTCAACAAAGGACGCATTAAGCTAGGCTTTCATGTGGACGGAAATGGAAACGGCAACGAAAGCGTCAAACCCCTTTCAAGTGGTGAAACAGAAAGAAATGTTTTCATGTCGTTTCCGTACACTTGAAAGCATTACATTTGAAGGATTTTTGCAGTTTCCACTTCCGCACACATGAAAAACCAGCTTCAGATTGGGCACTCCCCCCCCCCCCCCCCCCCCCCAAACTGACTTTTTTTTTCATTCACGCCGCCCCCTCATCTAACCAGCTCACATTTAGACAACACAAAAAAACTGACACACATAAAAAGATGCAAACACATGCAAATATATACCACACACCATGCATTAACACAGACACATTCCATGGCCAAACAGAAGACACATATCATAGGCAGACACACATACACAGAGGTACACGACACACAGTCAGTTTAAGCACTAGCACACGCTTAGAGACACACAGACGCTGCATAACCACACACCGTCATCACAGACAGGGCCCAAATACATTTCCTCTTGTCTAGACCTTGAAGTGTTGGTCACGAGCGATTTCCATACATTTTCACTTCAATTTTCCAGTGACAGGCTGAGATTATATCTCTTTACATTCTCCTTCACAAGTCTGATGACTTGAATTCCATCATCACTCTATTTCATGATGTTATCACAGTCTCCATTTCTTGAGAAGTCTCCCTCTCTGGTGTGTATGTGTGTGTGTCTGTCTGACAGTGATTCACAATGTTGTTATCAATATATCCGCGCCTGCCTCTCTCTCTCTCTCTCTCTCTCCACACAAATGTTGTTATCAATATATCCGTCTCTTATTCAGCACATGCATCAGTTAACCTATTTATCCTCTCTCTCTCTCTCTCTATCTATCTCTCTCTCTCTCTCTCTCTCTCTCTCTCTCTCTCTCTCTCTCTCTCTCTCTCTCTCTCAATGATTCACACAAATGCTGTTATCAATATATCCGCCTCTTATTCAGCACATGCAGTTAGCCCCTCTCCCTCTCTATCTCTCTCTCTCTCTCAAATATGTCCATCCACTTATCAATCCAATAGTCTTTTTGTCCATTCGACTATCAGTTTGTTGTCCGGTCCATCGGCTCAAATACTTGTCGGATTTTGTGTTTATGCCCTTGTACATGCGCGCAAAAAGTATACCAGTCAGTATTAATTGCAAACTGACAAAAAAACATCTGAATTTCTCGCCGCAAAAAAAAAAAACCTTTGGCAAACTAGACATTATCGATAACTAAGCTGGTTTTTCTGAACCGTGTCACTCACAAGTAATGCTCACAAAATTATGTCACGCTTAAGTCATACATTCTTCTCGAAGGTGACCGTTTTCCGCGGTTGATCGTCTTGGCCAGGCCAGACAGAGAAATAATTGGATGGCACTCAAGCGTGAAATGACCTCAGATAAATATCGAAAAAAGGCTAACCTCATAAGTCGTTATCGAATTTGCCTGGGTCAAGAAGCCACGCCAAAACAGCAAAGGGCTGAACAAAATTTTAACGCCAAGGATACAAGTAATACTGTGACGCAAGTTTACAAAATTAAATGCAAATAAAAAATGACGCAAGTACTTTCAAGACAAAAACAATCGCTTTGGTTTTAACTACGGAAAAATCTGAAGTACGATTGAGGTGACTTCTGTACTTACTACAAATAAATATGACCTGTACAGATATGGAAGGTCGATAGGTAAACTACGTTCTATTCTGAATAAGACAATACCGTCTATGTTAAATGAGATCTAATAATCACAATAAACCTATCGCCACCTTTAAACAAACGTCAATAAACTATTTCATAAATCTGTAGAATGCAAAAATTAAAAGGTATACTTTTCATTTCATTTCACGCACTCACTCACTCACTCACTCACACACTCTCTCTCTCTCACTCACACACACACATACAAATTAACAAACAAAATGTGGAAGGAACATGCAGTACAGAAAGTTGATCAAAATGCCTCAGATCTCCAGAAAAACTTTCATTTATTCACTCTCGTGGGTGGTTTGTGGGCGCTTCTGCTAGGGTCTCTCCTTGTGTCCCATCACTCTGCTATATTCTGTCTCTCCTTTTGCTTCTTCCTAGCACAATGTGACCCTTACTGTGTCGATGTGCTTTCTCCAAACCCAAACTCAAACTCTCTTCTCCCGTTTGCAATAGTACACAAAGTTACATTTGAAAAAAAAACCAAACGAAAAGAAAAGAAAAGATATACACGTTGGCCCTGTTAAGAAAAGATGGACAGAGCCTTAGTAGGAGCAGCGATCCCATCATCTGGAATCCTCGAAACAGACTAATTTCCGGAATAACCCGATGTGGAAATTCTATTAGTTTTAATGGTCTTCGCGTTTCTTGGAACGGCGACTGAATTTCTATTTTGATGTCTTTGTTTCTCCAAATTAGAATTCAGTTCCCTGGCCTTGGGCGTTCTGTCACAATGGAAAACTAAATTACGTATTCGACGCCAGTTTCCAGAAATCGATAACCATTTAGCGCCTAAAGTCAAATTTCTGTTTGTGTGTGTCAGTGCACGTCTCAGCGACGAAAGTTTGTACCTAGGGCTACCAGCTCTTCAATCATCTTGCCTCACGATCATTTAACCATCATCCCGTTTGCCCGATCATCCTGATGGCTGGCGGCTGCAGATGGCTCTACTGTTCTTCTATTCATCTGTTCAGTTTTGGCCATAGAAACATATTACACCATTTTCATCAACCCATCAACCCATCCATCCATCCATCCATCCGTCCGTCCGTCCGTCCGTCCGTCCGTCCGTCCGTCCGTCCATCCATCCGTCCGTCCGTCCGTCCGTCCATCCATCCATCCATCCATCCATCCATCCATCCACCCTTCAATTCACTCTTCCATCATCCCCTCGTCCATAGCCCCTTGTAGGCATTAGGTAGAAGAAGATACGAATCAGGGCTAGACTTCATGTTGTGGCTACCCTACTCGCGACGTTTTGTTATACGAACCCCCCAGTTTAGTCCCTGAACTTAAATCAACGTTATCCAAAGTTGTTTCGGGCTCTCCCTTCAACAAGTTTTAACGAAACAAATCGTCTCGCCAACAGAGCACAATCAAACAGACCACATGCATAGCTTTCAGTAAATCTGTTTTGAATTCTTTAACTCTACCTACACTGACAGTTAACCACGTCCAAGTCTCCAACTACACCAATTTGTGTAACTGTCACTCTGAAGTGCTACGGAAAAGGTCCGCATGCGTCAGTCTAGTCAAATCCATTATAACATCACTTCATAGAATGAAATATCGTTCGTCTTTTCTATTTAGGTTATACATTTTTGTACGTCCAATATTTTCTTTTGATATTTATAAAATGAACATTCAACAAAGAATAAAAATTACAAAGCGGGGAGAGACGCGATTGTTTTTTTTCACTGTAAAATTGACTTTGGTGTCAACAGCCCTTTTCCATAACACGGCGATTCTGCCAGAGTAACCTCGCCGCATGGGATCCCGGGACAGTTAAATGGAGTTTTCGTGTTGCCACAGGTGAAGGAGTTATCTTGGTTGACACCTGAGTCATTAATTACTAACTCGTCTTTCTTTTTTTCCTTGTAAGAAATTCCTTAGGCCTGAATATGTAGAACAAACCATTGTATCATACTATATACCACATCAGTTCTGTAAATAGCTTTAAACGGAGGAGAGAGGAGAAGAAGATGGGTGTATCTGTTAACAGGATGAAACTTTCTGAACAAAACTAGAAAAAGTACCGCAGACTGCAAATTCCAACAAAGATAGTATGGCTGCTTTCCGACCAACAGTCATGGCAGCTGAGACATAAACTTGAATGTCATAACTGGAAGATTCTTTGTTCCATTTTCTCTCCCCAGTCCCCTCCCCAGTACCCATGCCCACTCGACGACACAATGAGATTCCCCTCCTTAGCCTGGGAAACAGAACCAATCGGACCCGGAACCGGAAGAATGGGCACTTAATCAGTTACTGCATTGATTTTCACGTATTCGCCAGCCCGACAGTGATGCACACGCCTAGTTTAGTTCCGGACAGAGGTCTCGCGCTTGAGTCTGTAGTAATTTGTACAGAACATGATAATTATGATTCTTGAATATCTGAACACAGTCCAGGAATTTAGAGACAGATTAGTAGTTTTCAGCCTGGCTTAGCTTTAGTGATACGTATTGGAACATGCTGTTATCCTATATTATTTTATTTATTATTTTACTATGTATTTCATAAAATTAATTAATATAGCTTTTTAACTTTTAAATACTTGACCATATTTATTTGGTTACATGTATATTGTAAATTTTGCTATTATTTATCGTTATTTACTATTTTCTTTCTTTCATCATTGCATTATGGTTACATATCTCGAAAGCGATGCCGTCTGATTGCAGACGCTTTGCGAATACCCTGCAAAGATAACAACAATGTTTTATTTCGCACAGAGAGAAAAACAGTTTGAAACAACGTTTTTGAATTTCCCTCTTATTTCTTTTCAGAATTCACTCTTGTTTTTTAGGCTGTCGGATTTTGCCTAAATACAACGTTTACTTCTTTGCCACACTTTCCGTGATAGTTGAATCTAAAAAAAAAAATGGTTGAATGACACGACAAAACATTTGCAAAACTGGTAATATTCTTCAAATATTTCTTAACCAGTACGTTTCGCTATTGATAAACGTGTAAAACCGCAGCGATACCGGACATCCAAGATAAACATACGCCACTCAGTGAAATACGTGCTTTTTGACATTTACTCACGCTCACTTTCTACAAACGTGTACGGAAAGATTTGAGTAATAAAAAATACGTTTTATTTGTCAGAAGCTATCTGTCTTCCAGACTATGTTAAAGTGTGCGTGCTTGTCTCAGATTCTGGAAGTCTGTGCGTGACCGATATTCCACTTGGGTATCTCTTAGACCAGTGGTTCTTAACCGGCAAAAATTTCACCAAGGCCATTAAATAATGCAGACTAGATGAGATGTGAAAAGAGGGTCCATATTTTCATTCAGTCCATTTTATGTTTGCTGTTTAGTTATTTAAATTCTGCCTCATTTATCCTATTGAGCCTATGTTATGCGTGTGTGTATGAATGTCCAGCATAAGAGTGTATGCAATAGACTGTGCGTCAGAGAGGGAGAAAGAAAGAGAGAGAGAGAGAGAGAAAAATGGTGAGTAGCAGTCGGAGATAACAAGACTTTCTGTAATTGATCTTCTAACATTATTATTGTTGTTATTAGTATTCCCGATTATACATAATGATTTCTCCTGACGTTAAACTCTATTTCTGTGGTTGCTCAATAATCCGTTGACCATTAACAGATTTAAAAAAAAAAAAAAAAGCTAGTGTCGGTACAAAAACCTGTCAGGGTTATAACAACTCCATTAAAATTAATGTTTTTTCAAAAACGCCCTGGCTGAACTGTTGCACAGAAAATTAAGCCATGGGAATTCATTAAAATGAACACGGAGGGAAGCAGGTTTTAAAAGGCTGGGAACCACTACCTTAGACCAATTCCACCGATCGATGACAACTTGTAATTTGGAAAGTGTCTGGCCATCCGTCAACAAGGAGTTCTTCTTCCTCGTTAAATACCCACTGAAAACAAATTTGGATCCCTGGAGCAATATCAACCACAAACAGATCAAGGAGATAAATCTGGGGACTATCTGTAAACCAAGGTCTCCGTGGAAAAAAAAAATAGTAGGCGGCCCAAATGTTAAAGCACAAGACCCCCGTGCGAGAAGAACCGGTTTCGAATCCCGCTCCGAGTGGGATCTATCGTGACAATTTTCTCGTGGCTTTTTAGGTATCTATTCGACGGCGGACTGGAGGGACCCAAACCTTTTCTTAGATACTGACTTCTTGTGTCCCTATAGAGTACAAGGTAGTCAAGGGCCCAAACACCTGTTTGGTAGTCTTTCTTGCCTTCCAAAGATACCCTACAGTGCCATTTCCATGAAAATGTCATATTTTTTTTCTTCTGTCTGTCGCGACAATTTTTTTTTTTTTTTTTTCAATCACAGGAAGAACTTGTCTTATCGGGTTTTCCAAAAACTGAGTAGCTCATAATCTTGAATTTTCAGGGTAAAATAATTCTCTCCCCCCCCCCCCCCCCCCCCGCCAATATCAGGTGCCAGATGCACTATTTCTGTAATTCAAACATAAATGCGTGTTTTTCCCGACAAATTTGTTCTAGTTTTGCATTCGTTTTGACTATCATAATCAGTATTTATGTCCGGACCCTTAGGGTTGGAGTGAAAACTCGCTGACAGATCGTCGGGTGTTTTCCTTCTTATTGTATGTGCATTTTTACCTTTTCGAGAAAAAGAGGATTGAAAGTTTGAAGAGTTGTGCAAAATCTGGGCCAAAACACATACAACATTATATCACGAAGATATATCTCGAAAAGTTTTTAACCTATGGGAATGACAGTTACCCATAACAAAATTAGGAGAGAGAGAAAACCACTTTCATGACAAAACCTCAAAATCCGCAAACTGTTTCATACAACAATAATAATATGGCAAATGCCCCTCGATATAGTATACGCAGTTAAAACGTGGCATAAAGTGGAGAAAATATTGCATACTACAAACCCCGAAACAAACAATAAAGAAACTATACAATTTATCCCAAAAGAATTTCTCTGTTGTGATTGTTTTTTAATCATTAACAAATACACAGAATCCCTGAATTGGAAGTGTTTTGTCTGGGACACACTTTATTATTTTTTCCCCACCAGCCCCATATTCACTGGCTCTGTCCCCCATCCTAAATGCAACTTGATCCAGGAAGATAAACAGAGCGGATCCCACCTTGTTAACCAGACAATTTTGGCGACACTGCCCTCATTCCCATTCCCCGAGCCCTGCTGGAATGCCAGGCCGCAGTTTGTAGATAGATTGGGTAATAGGTTTGCAGAAGAAAAACTGGGCCGGCATTGCGTGTGGTAATAATATCACCATTTGTTTTCCAGGCCCTCCGCTCAATTTTCTTGAAACACTCACATATTGTTTGACCCTGGGAGAATACTCAATTTCATTAGATAATATACGAGGGTAGCAAAACGGAGGAATAATAATTAGTGGGACACATAGCTGGAAGAACATACGTGTAGAGTGTTGCAGAGATCGAATGAGAAAGAATATGGGAAATGAAAAATGGATGACCAGAAAGACGGGGTTTGGGGGGGGGGGGGGAGAGAGAGAGAGAGAGAGAGAGAGAGAGAGAGAGAGAGAGAGAGAGAGAGAAGAAGAAGAAGGAGAAGAAGAAGAAGAAGAAGAAGAGGAAGAAGAAGATGCAGGCAGGCAAACCGATAGACAGACACATTGACGGATGGACAGGCCGTCAGACAAACGGATGGACGTCCTGACAGACAAACGGGTGGATAAAGGCAAAGTTCACCAAAATAAATCTTATAGAAATTTATGTAAATATAACGCAATGCAGCTATGAAGGCTTTTCTGCGAGCTCTTAGTATAATGCATCCCGACTATACCCATGCGACAGTTAAATAAGGATCTGCCAGAAGGTAATGAGACTATTAACCATCATCTGGTCATTTACTTGAGATAATCACTCCTTCCTGTGTCTCTCTCCCCGGCCGTCTGAGTAATGTTTAAGTTTAGCCAAATCCCCTGGAGTATAGGTATTTGATCACGAATCCCGACACCTACGCCTCCCTGTTCCTTGGCCACGATGAAGCCAAAATATCTGGCAACACGTACTTACAGCAAGAGTGTCTGCATCTGGAAAATGAAACTTTAAAGTTCTAACTGGCAAAATTCCAAAATTCCACCCACACACTCACCAGTACCAAAAAATTCCATGCAGTATGTGTTTAAGAAGCAAAGCGGATATTTTATATAGCAAACAGGTTCTGTCGTGCAACGTGTAATCATGCTGTTTTTATAAACAAGTTCCCATCATATGGTTCTCTTAGCCTTTGTGGGGACTGGATTTCTTGTCTAGAGGCGAGAAAGATGGACGATGGGGTTTTTAAGATGCTGCTAGAATGTAATGTGATGGTATCGATTTTTAATACAGTATCTCGGTGTAGTAATTCATCCTTTCAACAAGAAGAGATAGGTATATAATATACACTCTGGCATTCAGATTTCAGCGGGATTTCATACCGTATTGGCCCATTTAAGTCTTTCTATTGAATATTATTGGTTCCGGGGATTCTGCAGTCGTACTGAACGACAACCTCGGAAAAACATCTCACTACGTCACAAACACAGGCTTGGGGAGAGAACATGATCATTACACCGACGCCACGAAGACGGCAGTAAGAAGAAGTACTTAATTAGAGCCCTAATAAAGACAATTCTCAGGGTGGAAGAAGATAAGACGTTGGAAGGAGAAACAACACAGCAGGAGTGACTATTTGGGCCAAGAGGCCAAGTCGGGTTAACTTTCCAGAATGAACCATTGGGAAACTGCAAGGGTGAAGTTTGCATTTTGCAGGTTGGCTCTTGTAACTTTTTCGTTTTGAAATGGCCATTATATCTGAAATGGGACACAAACCAGGGACGTACGCAAATTAAGAGAGAAAATAAAAAACTGCGAGCATTTGGCCTTATATGGCCAGAAAAAAAAAAAGCTAAAAAAAAAAAAAACTCAAATCTAAGTCTGGCCAGACTGCACGTGTACTTCAACAGATCTGTGTCTACTCAGCTCCAACCTATTACAAATCAATGTCAGCAAATGGATGAAGTTTTCTTGGCGTTGATGGGCAAAGTCCGACTGGGAAGTTGCAGACTTTTGATTAATGTTTAGATAGGACAGGGAGTTTCCACTACACTCTAGACTGACCAGTTATTTATCGATCAAACCGTGCAGATTTGTTTACTTTTCCTCCAGATCACCATGGGCTTTGTTTGCAAAATAAACTTTTGGGGCAGAGTTAAGAGTTACGATCACATTTGGCGCTTATTCTCCTCTACCACATACCGCACAAAGATGGGTTCACTTTTCTTCTTCTTTTTTTTTCTTACACTATGCTCCGGCCTAAGTCACAATTTTCTTGCCAACTTGACCCTAGTTAGGTATCCCACAGAACTCTTGTAAATGCCTCAGACTGACAGGTCCACCAACCCATTCTGTCTCATACCAGACACTAGGATATATGAAAATCAATATATATGAATATAACATTAGGGGGAAAAGGTGTTTAAAAAAAAAAAAAAAGAAAAAAAACTTCCAACGACATAAAAGGCGGCGCACAAAAAACTACTAAGATATGGAAGAGGGGAGGAGGCGGGACTGCAGAGGGATACAGTGTTTTTCCCCCTCGACACACAACTTACATTTATCTCACATCATACTATTTCACTCTGCTTGTAGCAAATTGGATGAGAGGGACAGACAGTGGTGATGGGGCATACTGGGAGAAGACTCGGCTTTCATTTACCAAAGGGCATCACCGCCGTATCGATTCCGCTTGTCATAAATCTAACTTACCAGAATCAGGCTCATTCGGCACACCAGAGCCCACCAGCACTTTTGCCATTCGACGTGCGGGGAAACGGCAAAAATTTCCATACAGAAAATGTTTGCATAACACTAAAAAAAAAAAAAACGGCATGACGTGGGGCGTTTGCGTCCAGACAGCACCATATTCTACGGTTCTACGTTTCGAGTGAGCTTTCAAACAGCTCTTTAGAATGCACTTGATCACCAAGCGAATCGTAAACTGATTGAGACGTGTAGTGATTTGGTCTATGCAGGAAAGAAAAGCCCCTTAACAAAAATCTATGCTGTTTTATTTTCGCACCCTGAATACGGTATGAAGCTGAAATGTAGCGGAAAAAAAACAACATGATTTTCTCAATGCCCAGCGTTAAAAAACCAACATGAAGAAAACTATGTAATGCATTCTAAAAGGACCCCCAGTAAGTTTTTAAAAGAAAAGCCTAAAACAATATTTTGAAGAACTTGCTCCAATGAATAAATGAAGTACATATGGGCTTCTTGTGAATGGTCTTTCCACAAAGGATTAGATATCGCAGAGTGGATAACGTATTCGCGATAATTCAGCAGATGAATTTCAAATCCAAACGCCATAACTTCCACTAACATTCGAAATTAACTCAAACAATGCCATTTTCAAAATGGAGAACAATCAAAAGGCAACAACTGAAAAATGCCCAATTTCCAGACAAAATCAAGGCGTTTTTTGAAACCGAAACATCATTAATTAGCTTTGCTCATAAAACTCTCACTCTCGGAAAATCAACATTCGAGCTGAATAATAAAAAGGGATAATTGCCCCTTCTGTAGTTTTCGTTCATTGGCCAACTCCAGCCGAACTTTCTCTTTCAGGGAAAAGTGCATGTTTTGAAAATCAGCGCGTGCCTGCTTGCTACAGCTTGGATAGACCGTCTGGCAATCTTTCAGCTACAGATTCTTTTTGATCTTCCTTAATACCGCTGAAATCAGAATTGATCCCTGCCCAATGTATGTCAGGGGGACAGGCTTATGGGCTTATGATTCCTTTAGACAACGCCCCACCTACCCAATCTGCCCCAAATCCCACCCCCCTTTCATCCACCTCCCAGCCAAATTCTCCTCCGTCCCACCCCCTCATCCCCACCACCAACACACCACCGGACCGACATTTCCTTGCCTCAATTCGAACAGACTGAAAGACCATTCACACCCACCTCTCCTCAACAGCCCCATCCTCTCAAAAAACAAAACAAAAATTTCAACGTCCCTCACTCACCCCCGCCCCCCACCCCCCCAAACCCCACACACCAAACGCCCCCTTCTCTTCCTCCCTCCCCCCCCCCACATTCACACACACACACAACAAACCTCGGCGAGTCTCTCCAAATTACCCGAATGGGCTGCAAAACTGCTAACCACTTCAAACGGCCCAATGACTCAAGCCCATGTACCCTGTATAGTAAAGTTGTTTGTTGTTGTTGTTGTTGTCTCCAACCATTCAAATAAAGGACAGTGTGTCGCACTTTACAAACCTGAGCACACAGTTTTCTGTAAACACCACATCGATTTTGGTTATCCAGTCCTGTCTTTGAGAAACATGGAAGGAAAGTTCAAAGGAAGCTGTCTACACCGGATTAAGATGTAAATTAATTACTATGCCAGCAACGCAAAGGGCTGTTCATCACAAGCTTGTTTACAAGAGTGTTTACCGGCAAGGATAATTCGCCAACACTGACGTTTCACATCAGTTACAACAGAAGCGACGGCCTCACGTCTAGGCCCATTCAAATATTACTTAATTTCATCAAACAGGGTTACATCTTTACCATAAACCAGCTAAGTCATCTAGTATCATCTCAATCATATTTCTGACAGGCACACTATGTTAAATGCCCCCCCCCCGCCTTTTTTTTTTCTTCATGAATTCATAAAGTTTATGACAGGCCTTCTTCTCGGCCATGCGTCTTATTCCTGCTCAATGGGTAATTCGTCACATGAACATTATATACCCTGCACTGGCCAGACAAGCTTTCTTTCTGCCTGCAACTACAACTCCTACAGCTTCTGCAATTATGAATAACAAAAACATCAATAACAACACAAACAAACAAACAAAAGTATCAGCTTTGGCCACACTGAGTGTATATAGAGCGAGAAAGCCATGTCGAAATGCATGTACTTATGACAGGGCCGTATTAACAACATTATGGGCCCCTGGCTAAGGCAATAGGCTACGCAACTACCCTGAAATAGGCATGCATAAGGCTCCCTAAACTCTTGGGGGCCGCCCAGGCAACTGTCCAGTGGGCCCATGGGCTCAGAAGGCTCTGATTTAGGAGTAAAAACAAAAAGACAAGTGCTACACAATTAACAGACGGTATCACATCAATGTCTGCAGTTTTGCCATGGTTATGCTAGGAGAACTGTGTACCATTCTCACCCCACCTCTCCTCTGACTTTCTCTAATTGGAAAATTCTCCATGTGTTACACGATCTCTCGCTTGGGAATTAAAGAGAAGTTCGTTCTCTCAAGACACTAAAAAAAGGTTTGCCAAAATATACGAACGGTGATCAGTATGACTATCAGCCAGACTTTTTTCACTTCTGCTGTTACTTCCGTGCTTAAGAACTATAAACCTTTTCCAATGCACCGATCCATGAAGAATGTAGGGCCAAATTTTGTTGATTCTCCCAGACGGCCCCTCTCACCTTATTTCTGTACGAGGGTATGGCCGTGGCAATAGTCAATGTCCATAATAATGAACCTCCGAACATTTTAAATGGCATTTTGCATGCACTATTTTGACTGTCCATCAAAAACATAGCCGACATTCGATTTTTATTCTAATCCCACCACTTGCTTTACTGAAAATAAATAAATAAACAAACCAAACTTTCAGATCCCTTGACATAACTAGATAAAAAGCCTCCATACGCTTGTCAGAACCCACTCTCCCATGTACGTATTTCACACGCTGGTGGCACCCTCTTCTCACCCCAATCATTTTTTCTGAGCGTAAGAACTTTACAGACTGATGTGCCCTAGGGTAAACAGCTAAATAATTGGCACAGACGTCCAGCAGTTTTGTATAGGAAACAGTTTACTAAACGGAAAAAAAGGTCGTATCTCTAAAAGCTATGAGCACATAAAAGTTCAATCATCAAGTTCTCAAAAGCTGGCGGAAGAGAACTAGAACCGTGTCATTCTTAGAGGACGATATGCTACATACAAAGCCATGCTACTATTTTCCTGCGTTCTTAGATCAATACTATCCATGAGCCCAATGTACAGCAACTGGCACTTTGTTTAAAGAAGAAAAAATTACATCAGAATATTAATCGTTGAAACGGCAGGAACTTGCTACCATTCCATTCAAAAAATAAAAAATAAAGATGATGACAGCATACGTAAAAACATGATTCGAAATCCAAACTGCCCACCATTGAGACGCTTAAAACACACTCCATCCTGTTTTCCAATACTTCTGAGTCCCTGCTCTATGTTACATACAAAACTGACTCTTTTTGATGGCTCAATCAATAGCCAGTTTATAAGAAGCATCGCATTCACAAGAGACCCGTTTAAAGTCAAGAACATATCGATAACCATTTATTTCAGACCCTGCGGGGAACGCGCTGACAGCAGAGATTTTAAAAATCATTTTGTACCAGGCAGAGAGAAGATCGCATTCTCATTCTCGCATGAACCTCTTTTCACTTTCCAACTTGATGCTCCCCAATTCTCGTGGTTCAGTTCCTGCTGATGTCATAGAGTAGAGAAGAGTTTCCAGCTCACCCAAGCTTTCTACTGTCTTTCTCTTGGTGTAGATCTATTTAAGTTTTTTGTTGTTGTTGTTGTTTTTGTTAGTTTATTTGTTGCTAACCTAGTTCACTGCAAAACTGGGAATAAAACATTTGTCTCTGGGCATATTTCAAACTTATCCCGACCTTTACTACAACACTGTGGTTTTCACTTTTTTTAATTCTCTTTTTCTCCAATCTTTCATTTCTGTGGCACAGTTTTCATATTTCAACGATTTTTACTTTTCAGCGCCGCGAATGATGAATTTGAACCTCGCACCGAACATAATTTTCACTTTTCTGCATGTGATTTCAAACCGATTTACGCAAAAGAAATTTGAAATAATAATAGCAACAATGTCCAGCCTTTTCTGGCACCTGATAATAGTACTATGAACCCAGATCAAATCTTGCATTCTCCAACACTGACAAACTGGTTAGGAAAGGAATAGAACGCCATTTATCTCAAAAGTTCCCGAGGATTTTTGACGTTCGTTTTATCCTCGAGCATGCACAACAAACGCACATTCACACACAGATCCACACATCCACAAAGTCATTTCAAAATATGTATCTCACGTTTGTTGGAACATGCATAAATGCCCCTCTCTCCGTCATTCAAAAGAGCAATTTCACGACAACACTGATAGTTATTATGTTCGCATACTGCAGACTGGAGATTTGGGTGCAGCTATTGCCATTCAAAAGAATATTACAATAATAACACTGATAAAAAGAAAACTGATAATTACCATGTTTATATGACCGCTGGCCCGGAACTGGTTGGAGTTACAAATACATGTAATATATTTCTCTGGGAGATAACATCTCCTGCCTCACGCCAAGCTGTCCTAACCTGTTCATGGCAAATTGTTCGAACTCGACTTCACGGGCCCACATTGAATGTCACTCTACAATTCCCTGTGGTCATGGCAATGAAAACGAACTTGTCCGTACGTAAAAAGGGGCAGGCACTTTATTCTAAAAGGCATATTTGGCACGATGTCAGAAAACACTTTCTGCGCTTTCAAAGGATTTTACAAGACATCAAAGAGCCATAATGGGGAAACGGCGGGAGAAACTGCTGTGGGGTGGAAAAAAAGGGGTGTGGGGTGAAGAAAAAAAAAGGGGGGGGGGAGAGAGAGAAAGAAACAGACAGAGAGAACAGGCTATTTATTCCCATATATCCGTCCCTGTTTCCTTTTCATTTTTAACTGCTAGAAAACTTCTACCTCCCCCCCCCCCCTCCCCAAAAACACACACTGCTCAATGTTCAAACAACACTCCAACTCCTACTAACCCCCCCCCCCCCTTCAACTTAAACTTCCGTGTTATACACTCCCCTGGGATGCCCTCTTTTGGGCTCACCAAGCTATATTAAATAGAGGGATATATATAGCTTCGGACTGGTCATCTCACTCTGTGACCAACCCCCAAACAATACTCAATCTAAGACGGAGAAGGGAGATCGTCCATCTTTTCGCCTACACGAATGTCCACGACAGCTACGTCATAAACAAGTGCGTCCTCTGACATCGTTGCCCGCAAAGGCACAGCCACATGTCGCCAGCTCCATCATGAAACTGCACAATGTGCTCAAAACTACAGAATGATGACAAACTTTATTCTTTGTCTTGCCAAATATTCTATGAAATCCTGGAATAATTTTTTTTTTGTTGTTCTACTGATTATAGGGGAGTAACATATTTCAAAATGTTTATAAACCCAATAATGTATTTATGATAAGAAATACATTTCTAGTAAACCTGTGCTTTTCGAGGTGTTTTTTTTTTTCCACCTTCGCCCGTAAAAGTAGGGTTTCACACGGCGCTTTCATGATAGGTTTGGGGGCAGCGCACCTGATTATACATTAGTCGCTTTCAGCTCCGCCATTGCAAAGTGCGCAGATGACGACTTTTCTTTCGCGCGGGCTCTCTACGACAGCTGTTGTCGTTACCTTTGGGGTGAGCATACCTACAGTCTACAGGATAGACCTAGCATATAACGCGATGCATCTTGACCCCTCCTCCTTCCTTCTTCACACATCCAGTCATCTCTCTCTCTCTCTCTCTCTCTCTCTCTCTCTTTCTCTCTCTCTCTCTCTCTCTCTTTAACAAATATTCAAAACTGAAGCCTAAAAATTTGAGTTTCAGTTTAACGGCGCATCAGCGTGATAACGGCCACTTTGCGCCTTCCACGGTGTCTTTGTTATTTTACTTTGGAATAGCTTTCAGCCCTCAGATGCCTATAAGCAAAATCAACAAAGAGCACTGGAGCTCGGACTAACTCCCAAGGCTATGAAATACTTCAATAACCATGGAGTCGAGAGATATCCCAGAACCACTGAAGAGATGTATAGCCCAGACAGCGCCGTCTACCGCATCACGATCTCAGAGTCCAGGAGCAACGGAGACGATACTGATGGTTGCGTCAGCCTCAGACAAGAACATTGCTACGGCCACGTTAAAAACGTCAGCCTTTTGTTGAAACGTCTTGCATATTCCTGGAGGTGTTGGATAATAGGTACGGTGGTGTCGGTTCTCAAATACTAATCTAAGGGATGTTAATAGCGACCTTAGTCCTTGTTGGTTCGGTTCTATCTTTATTTTCTGAAAAAACTGGAGATCTCTTTGTATGTAGGGGGGGTATGACAATGCAATCTTTGACATTTGTTTAAAATACGTTGCGGCACATATCAAGCTGTTTCACATTTCCGATTTATGTCATCTCCTTATAATCATATAATAATGGAGCTTGCGCCCAACTTTGCGACCGCAAAGGCTTTTTTACTACGCAACGTAGAGAAATGAAACTTGGCACATGTATGTAAAATTTATTAAGCCTGTACGTGTCGAGCTCATTTTTTCCCGAAACTCTTTACTTTTCCCAGAAATTCAGTTATAATTATCAGTTATCAATTCATGATTGCGAATACGACGTGATCATGTACTTCCGTCAATTTCGTCATTTCCGCCTCTTACCGGAAATGTAAACTAGAGTCCACGATCCAGCCACGCCAAGAAAACTTTGATAGTGATACCGAGTATAGTGTTATACAGATGAGGTGAGTGCCATTCATTCATACCAAGAAAACGGTGCGTAAATATTTAGATCATTTTTTACGAACACATGAGCCCATGAAAAATGCTCGGTGCGCACTGCTGTGCACTGTGTACTACTGTAATACTATCCTATATCTATTGATCGCCGATTTTATGTGGATGACCCAAAGTGTCTCGACATCAATGTCTTTGTGCTGATTCCTTTCGGTCTGGAGTGGTGAGAATTGTTTTTTACCATTCGAAGAATGGGGCAGTTACTAGTAATACTAATGCCGCAAACGTTTAACGTCGAATTTCTCAGTATCTCAGTAATTGTGTGAAAAGTGGAGTTGGAACAAACAAGAACTAATGCCGAATTATTAAGTTATGAATGACTAATATGTACATTATTGTGTGTATGTGAGAGAGAGAGAGAGAGAGAGAGAGAGAGAGAGAGTGCGTGCGTGAGAAGGAGAGAGAGAAAGAACTCTTTAGCAGCGCACAAAAATGTCCTGTCTGACACCGGAAAGTATAATACAGTACAATCCGCGGTGAGTTAGGTGGACTGAGATCGCTGGCGGGATCTTCTATAGTAGTAAATAGTACAGTACTTCCACTTTCAGTCTGAAGTCTAAACACAACAGAGCCTTAATCATTGTGATATCTTCATAATTATATCCGTTCTCCTTAACACCATCTCCAGATCGATGGCACAGTCTTTCTCTCTCTCTCCCTCCCTCCCTTTCTCCATCCATTCATCAATCCAAACAAAACAACTATCTCTTTCCCTCTGTTAGTCCATCCATTTATTCATCCATCCCAATGCTTCTATTCATCCATCCTCATCCGTTTTTCTCATCTCTCCCTCCCTCCAACTCTCCGTCGGTCTCCTCTCTTTCTCTCTCTCTCTCTCTCTCTCTCTCCCTCTCTCTCTCTCTCTCACTCTCACTCTCGCTCCCTCCCCTCCTCCAATCCTACAGACCAATACCATGATCTTGCCACCATTACTTCGATTTATTTACCCTGACCGAAAAAAATAACCTTACGCAGGGCAGCAATGATCGGTGTCTTGCTCGTCAATCTGTTTGTCCTAGCAGTTAGTCACTCTCTTTCCACAGACCGGATAGCCCGCACAGTTTACAATAGCCCAGACAACGATAGTTTGTTCAGCAGTGTAGCCAAGACCAGCGGCAGACCTAACGGGAGGAGTATATAGTACAGGGTCCGATCTCTCCCCTTACGCATATTCTTGAAACAAAAATTGTGCCTTTTCTGAAATTTTCAACTCCTTTCTTATCCGTTTTCTCCAGTTTAAATACAAAATAACAATGTGCTTCTTTTAACTTTGTAACTTCCGTGTGCTTTAATTTTAAATACCAAATAATGCAGAACAATATTAAACATTATTTCGAACGTATCCTGGTGCCCTTTTCATAAGCTCACTCTTCTTCCCACCCCCCACTCCCTACACCTAACGTTAGAACGTAGCTTTGCCCTTGGCCAAGACTAGTTAAACAAGGGGGGAAAATGCATTAATCCCCTGGTGCCAAAGGTGTCCTTTTTTGATACATTTCACCTGGGCCCGGTGGTTTGCGTTTAGCAGCTAACATGTGGGAGAAAAAAACAACAAAACAACGTGTATTGCGAAGACACATTTCTAACGTTCGGGACCTTTCCATTCATTAACATGCAATTTTTCACGAAAGAAACATAAACTTTGTGTGAACACATTATATTTAATACTCAGGTGACCATTTGAAAACATTTCTACAAGATTCAATGGGGAGTCTTCCTTGTCCAATGTTTCTCAAGGCGGGACGCACGCCCCACCGCTGGGGCAAGGCAATATCTTGGTGAGGCGTAGGATTTCAGAATGGGGCGTAGTGATTTTTCATTGAAATCTTAATTTCATGGTGTATTTTAAGTTAAATCTTTAGACTAACTGTTGATTGTTTATGTCCTGCGAGTGGTTTCCTTGTTTTGGAAGTACATGTATAAATATTGAATATATGAATATTTTTAAAGTCTTTTTGTATATACTGCATACTAACTCTTCTGATCACTGTGGGGCTCACATTTGTTTGAAAAATTGAAGAGCGGCCTGGAACAACAAAAGTTCGAAAGACTTTCCTAGTCTCTCTCCCTTTCTCTCTGATCTTCTCTATTTTTCAATGGTGTCCCTTTTCATATCGAGTCACAAACTCTTGGCATGGAGTATTTCGTTTCTTCCACCTCCACTTCTCCCACCCCGGTCTCCAAATCACCCACGCCCACATTTCCACTCACCCCCCCCCCCTCCCAACCCCCAAATAATCTCCAACCTCACCAAATAAAACCAATTTCCACCAGCATGACGTTGTTGGTTTCCCATGTCAATTCCTCCAGTTGTATTCCTTTTCATCCGCTTTTGTTTTCTCCCTTCTGTCTCTCACACCATTTCTACCCCTCGCAGTCGCGGACCCTCCCCAGGGACGGGTCCAACAAACAAATCATATTCTCCCAGCATGAAATTAAAGGTTTTAACCCGATATGGCTACAGTGTCTCTGGGGATCAAACAGTGCTTTAATGGAATATTTTCCTCAAACAGATCCTAATAGGGAGAGAAAATCTTGGGGTGGTGGGAGTAGGCGACCGGGAGGGGGAGGTGGAGAGAGACAGACAGACAGAGAAGAAGAGGAAGGAGGGGGAGGGGGGAAAGAAAATCTTGGTGTGGTCACTGGTTGCAGTGTGGGTGGTGGTAGTAGGAGACCCAGGGAGGAGTGGGGGGGGGAGAGAGAGAGAGAGAGAGAGAGAGAGAGAGAGAGAGAGAGAGAGAGAGAGAGAGAGAGAGAAGGCATGAGGAGAGTTAAAAAGCGCTCAGAATAATATGTGACTGTGAGAACGTAACTGCCAGAAAGTGTGAGAGGGCGAAAAAACAAAACGACGACAGCATGATAGAGAGAGCAGGGGGAAGAGCACAAATAAGACGCAGTGGATGAAGAACTGGAAGCACGACGGAAGAAAGGTAAAAAGGATGAATGATTGGGGCAGTGAATTATCAAACGCATGAATGAATGATTGATTGAGCAGGGGACAGGAGGAAAAGACAACTGAAAACTTGGAGATCTGAGTTTTCAAGTGTTGTGTGCAAACAAGAGAGTTTGCTTGTGCACAGCATGCGATGAGGTTGGCGCGGGGAGGGGAATTTTTATTTATTTTGGGGAGGGGGGTGTAAGGAGGTGGGGGTTGTTGAGATAAATACAGACAGAACATCGTGACAGATACAAAAGACGAAATTATCCCAACAAATCATCTGAACTCAGCATCCACCCGCCCCTCTCCGCCTCCTTCTCCATGCCACCAACATAAACATACGTGAAAATTATAGAGTACACAAAAATCGATGACGTTTCTCACATGCAATCCCGCAGCGAATCAGTTGGCGCCTCATGGCGTGAGGTTTCTTATGACAGAATACCCTCTTCTCCTTTAGCATCTGACTCCTTTTCTCTTCTCATGTAGCTTGTTTTTTACCACCATTCATATCTCGATTCGTCTTTCGCATTTCGGCAACTCGGGGGCCCTGGGTTGTCCTAAGTTTAGTTTTGAACCAGATTCCCACTGTCTGCATGTATTCCTTGGTACTCTGCATTTCTATTCCACCAGCCAGTGCAAATTTGGGGAGGCGTTACGTTTGTTCTCATTAACAATATTTTTATGTTTGGTTTGGGTGAGACGCGTTTAGCGTGCACAGATTTCGCACGCCATCTAGACGCGAATGCGCGGAAGTCATAAACAATGCCGTATTTTACAAAGCCAGTACACATAGGGAAAATGAGTTTCACTGCTCAGGTATCGGTGTAGGCCTTGATTGAAGTCACCTATTTTGCAATCATAACTTCAGTCGCTATAGGAAAACTCTTCGTTTGTTGTGGTTGTTGTTTTTTGTCGCACTAGCACTGTAACAAATCCGCGCCGTTAATTCATCATTATTTCAAACATTCTTTTCATGCAATGCGCCATGCCCAGCTCCCAATCAGAGCGCAAACTGTGTGCACGATTTTTATTAGAGGCGCGAAGAAGGGAGTGTCTCATTTTATTGTACTTGGTATCTTTAGTCTAACAAACTGCAGTAATCACAGTCGTGTCAATGATCGGCCAGAAAAAAAGCGGGAGAGAGAGAATGTGGATGACACTTGACACCATTGGTTTGTTGAGAAGCAAAGAACTGGGAATGTCTCAAAAAGAAGAAATTACTTTGCGGTAGTATTACGCACCTCTGTATTATCGGCCACGAGCAAAGGTGGTAATAGCCAGCAACAAACAGTTCATGGGACAGCCGCCTGTAGTACATGTAATGCAGTTGGTCTGTACATCTGGAGAGAGAGAGAGAGAGAGAGAGAGAGAGAGAGAGAGAGAGAGGAGAGAGAGAGAGAGAGAGAGAGAGAGAGAGAGAGAGAGAGACAGAGAGAGAGAGAGAGAGAGAGAGAGAGAGAGAGAGAGAGAGAGAGAGGGAGAAAGAAAGAGAGACAGGAGTCCACTTTGACAGGTACCGTATTCGGGAACAGAGATGTCTCGCCTTTAACACACAGAACAAAACTTGAAAAGCCAGAAACTCGAAGTAAATTTCCTATGCATTTACATACAAGAAATATCATGCATTGAAATTCAAAATTCAAATAAATGTGAACCAGACATGTAACCCTCCTCTGCCCATGCCTAAGCTCCTTTTAAACATTTCACAAAATTCTTACAAAACTGATTTAAAATACGGTAGGGCCTACAAAAAATAGGAATACTTCTTGATAAATCAAAAAGTGTTCCAAATGCACCCAACACGGGGAATCAGGTGACGTGATTCAAACGGGGCATACCCAGTGCTAGATTAACTTAGGCTTGAACTTTATGAGCTGCATGCAGCCCAGTGGCCTCCGCCAGCCGATTGCCTCCAGAAATTAAGTGAAATTTTAATTGTGGATATCAAAAGTATGTTCTAATGTTTACTGTATGTCGTTCCCCTCAAAACAATTAGTATTATTTTTTATGAAAACGTTGGTAGGGATTATTTATAAAGTAAAACAATTAAGTTTTGCTATTTCTGGGGGTCTCGCGTTATCTGTAGCCCCGGGGCCTACAAAATCGTAATCAGGAACACCTGGTAAAAGAGGGTTACAACATATGTCTTCTTCTCGCTTTTCTGTGGACTGAACAACATGACCATTTAAACAAGGTTCTAGCAAATCAAGCTCTAGTATTTGCTAGAACCTTGTTTAAATGGTCATGTTGTTCAGTCCACAGAACCTATTTAAAGGCTGATTTTGAATAAATACAGAAAGTGGCTGAAATGTTAGAGATGAAATAAAGCCACGCCAGATATGAATGTCAGTGGGGAATGCGTTTTTAAACGGTTCAAACCCTTACTTGGTTTCCAAATACTCACGCCTTTTGTTTCGGACACGTACGGAAGCTTGGAGTGACATTGGACACATTGTTTGAGAAATATTTCAACTCAAGCGGCATTGAGTGGTGCTCGACTGTAAAATAACAAGCGCATTTCAGTTTGCCAGTGATTAGTTTTGCTGGAGATCTGCGGCAGAATGTACTGGTATTTCCACAAAATCTGCTCCAGTAATTTTTCTTCTTTAAATTTCTAGAGCTTGCCACCATTCCATGAGCGCTCTCACTTAATGTTAGAGAATGCATCAGATGAATTGGAACTCTAAATTCCAGCTTCAGGTTCAGTAATAGTTGCCGGAGAATTATTGATTCATTCATTTATTTATCTATTTATTTAATTCGAGATCCCGAGAAAAGTGCTCTGAACACTGGGTCACCGCGCCGCCTACTTTGCCAAATAACAGTGACCACTTCAGACGCCTAAAACCAAGCTTAATACTTTTTTTTTTTTTTTTAATGAACATTAGCAATCAGCTGTAACACATCTGAGTAACAAAGCGCTCAGAATTTGACTGATAGGTAAATCGACTCAAGACTCAGCTGGTATCGAAATCTTTGTCTCTATCTACACCCAGTGATCAACGAGATGATATAGAATACATAAAAGGACCTTTTCACAAGCTCATGTAAGGTCTGAAGTGTTGTCGTGCAAACAATTACAGTGAGACTGAACTCTCTCTCTCTCTCTCTCTAGGTTCCTTTTCGCTTACTTGCTCACCATGTCTCTTCCTGCCTCCTCTTGATAGAAACTTCGCCCCGTCACCGATTCATCTATCGTAAGTCAACATTTGGCGTAAACGGAGATAGTTGACTGGTCTGATGACAAATTGAGTGCCCAGTTCCGAGAAAATGTCATTTATTTGTTTCTGGTACCATACTGAAGCTTAGATAAATCAGAGATTTGATAAAGTCCCCGTACATTTATAATTTAAAAAGCTTTGCGCTACCACGAAGATACGCCAATCTAGGTCAAACTGACATCCTAATTTTATTTTTTAAAACGAAACTTGCTGAGTTACAATACCTGGGCTATATCTTATATACGTCTAATGTTTTTTTGTTGCTTTTCGGTCACCACAAAATTAAGAAATGGAAACTGAACCCAAAATAAAGCGGAGCGCAATGCAGGGTGTTTTTTTGCGACTCCTGTAAAATACTGTCTTGGGCGTATTCGTTCTGTTTCCAAAACAAGCTAACGTTATGAAATCTAAAATTCTTTTCTTTTTTTTTCACGTCTTTCTGCAAAGTTTGACAAAAACCGATTTACGCCACTTGAGATCTTCATGTGCGCGACCTGAAAGTGACATAAATCCCTGGACTTGTGAATGTAAATATTTGGGTTGGGTTGCACCAGAATTGCTTTCGCAGTATGGTGTCACTGTCTAGCCCTCCTGAGGATCGATCTCAAATCAGCTTTCCCAGCCATGCCGTACATATCCATAATCGCATTTCCCGGTCTATGAGTAGAGGGTACGTTTTCAGAAGGGTTCAGAATTCACATCAGGCATTGTTTGTTGTCAGTCTGGTGTGTGGAAGGGGCGCGGGGGGGGGGGGGGAGAGAGAGACAGACAGGCACACATACACGCACACAGCGAGAGAGAGAGAGAGAGTGAAGAGAGAGGGTGGACACAGACAGACAGAAGGATGACCCGTCTCTTCACTGGCATGCCCTGACAAGTGACATTCCAGTGCCTGCCAGAGGCTCTACGTAATGGCTCATTGGTCGTACAAACGCGCGAGTTGATGACACGCCAATTAACTCCACCGCTGAACCTCACGGAGCCTCTGGCATTCGCTCGTATGCATTTGCTCCACTCGTACACAATTTGCTCCACTAGATTCAGTGGTCGAGTTCATTCGCACGTCAACAACTCGCACGTTCATACCATCAGTGTGCCACCGCTCTGAAAGTGGCTGACAGCAGCTAGTCAGTCATGTTATACCTCAGCCGGTTCAGAATCCCAGATTTACATTTCAAGTGTCTTATCTACATAGCCTAAGAACTAATCATTCTATAATGAAGGACTTCCCTCAGTTTACCGAGATTAGGAGATCCTATACTATGCACTCACAATTTGGAGTAGCCGGAGAAATAAAACACATTTTATCAAATCCGGGTGGCCAAATATAGCAGCGGTAAAACTAGGATGAATAGGGCGGTTTCTTTATTTCGGACAATTGGCCACATTTCAATTTGCACAGTGAAATAAGACTTAGTTGACAGTAATCGTTCGTTAGCGGTACGTCCGCAGTGACTTTTCAGAGAATTTTGGGAAAAACATCCACAAAAGAAATATATATTCCCTGAACATTGTGGCCTATTTTGACCAAAATAACAGCTCTTAAATTCCCCCCCCCCCCCCAAACGAATTAAACCACTCCCGTCAAAGTAATCAAAATTTAAAAAGAAGGAGGAGAACAACAGAAAACCCCAAGCTTGAAGTATGGTAACAATCAATATAGTAATTTTTTTTTAAAAATGAGGATGTCCGGAATAGATGCAAATAAAACAAGATCACGATAGCCATTGGAAAACCCAACGTTTGAGAGTGTCGAACGCTGGCTTACAACAAGTCAGGGAAGGGGAGGGGGAGGAAGAGAGACCTATTGTACGAGAGGGAGATCTCTACGCGTCAATAACAAGGGGTGAAAAAAACGTTACACGCTTTCTATATCCTGGTTTACTGTAACACATTTCATGTCGTTCACTGTTACACAAAATCATGAAACACGTTTCATGATTTTGAAAGATGGAAGAAAACTGAGATGATACGGATGGGGTACACGTTGAGAATACGTATAGGGACACGGCGATGTTTTCTCCCGTGTCATGACCTCGTAAATGCTAAGTGCAAAACCTACAGTAGACGAAAAAAAAAAACCAACCATTTCCCTCTCATCTTTATTCAATTTCCATTTTGTGACATTCAAAAGAAACTACTGGTCTCACAAAATCATAGCCCAGTTAAAAAGATAAGCACATTTCATTCAGTAACGATGCTAAAAAGTGATTTGACCTAGTTTGACATTTACGGTCTTTTTCGGTAACGTGACAGTTTTGTTCTAAACACTTGGGTATTTGAGGGGAGATTCAACGTTTAAGAAAGTCTGTGTTGGCGCCATAATAACGAACCGCCACGGATACGATGGAGACGAGTGGTAAATAAATCCCGGACGCTTTTGCTATCATGGAACTCTATCTCTGAAAAAGTTACGTCATCGCCATAAATAGATCACAATAATTAGTGCATTCCTGAAAGGGCTGGCATTGTGACAAGGGGCACCAAGTGGCGGATTATTGGCGCTGACTATTATGAAGCTGTCGATGTGTAGGTTGCCATGCTAGAGAAAGTAATCTGTGCTGTTCAGAAAGTGCGAGGTTGACTGATGGTGGTGACTGTGGCGGGGGGATGGTCAGCCAGTGGCGGATCTACTGTGAAACTCATGAAGCTTAAGCTTCATTGGCCCTAATCCCGCGCGCGCGCGCGTGTGGGTGTGTGTGCGCGCGCGCACGTCGGGGGGCGGGGGAGAACTTTTGTTTTTAATGAGCGGCTTCTGGATGTTGCCCTGTTGTTGCTGGTTGCGACGGGGCCCCAAAACATTTCAAGCTTCAGGGTCTCAAAATTGTAGGTCCGCCACTGGGGATGTTGGTGATGTATAGTGACGATGTATCGTGGATGATGATGATGATGATGATGATGATGACGACGGCAACGACGACTGCCAACTGGGCGATGATGACTTTAGATGCACTAGATCTATGTAGACACAGGGTGGGACGGACGGGCTATGGTGTTTGTATGAGTATCACAAGAAAATTGCAGTGATAGAAATAACAGCTACTGTAGTGGGGGTGGTTTGAAGTTATGGGGGGGGGGGGGGGGGGGAGCTGAGGTAGTAGTTGAAATCGTAAAACCTGTAATGGTTGCTGTGGTTGTGGTGGCAGCAGTGGTAGTGATAATGACAGTACTTGTAGTGACTGTCGCTGTGGTAGCTGCCGTTGTCACAATGTCCTAAACACCCAAATCTCACACTGTACTTAGTTGTACACGCCACCGCATGCTTTCTTTCATTAAGTGACTTACCTGAAAAAGAACAAGAGAAAAAAAGAAAATTGATTAGCAGTGTGACATGGAACACTGACGTAACAACAACTTAGCACAACAAGGATTCCATAATGACAAAACTACACATAGTTCGTCTCCCACTTCTTCCGTTAAACAACCGCCACAGACGGTTCGTCTTGTACAACGCCTCACAAATTGCGTTTCCCTAAATTCTAAATCTCATGACGCCAACAGATAGACATCTGACACGTCGCAAACTAAATTTACTACTATTACCACATTTTTCATCGATTTTACTATACTGTAAACACACATACTTGTCTTCCGGCTATTGATATACTGATGATTAGCCGCATTAACATACTCTTGCAAGATGTTCTGTCATTTTAAGCCAGACCATTCTATGATGTTAGATACAGCATTGACCACCAGTACAAAATTCATTCTCCACTTGCAGAAAAAAAAAATGACATATGAAAATAGTTTGTCCTCATTCGGCACAGTTTTAAAAGCCCCTGGGGTAGCTTTAAAAAAAAAAAAAAAAGGAACAAAACTAGTGACTTTATGCTCTTCTTGCCCACACTTCTACCCACCTTGACCTCCGCCACATGCTCAAACACAAATCATTCCTGGTCATGCCCGGTTTCCTTTGGGTAAACTCAAAACAGGCACAAACGACACCTAACCCTCCCCTCTCTCAGTTTCCACATTTCAGATCTGTCCTGCTCAGAACCTCTCGAATCCCCCTCAGCTTCCCCTGCATGTTCAAGAAACAATTCAAAACCTCTTCTTCCCTCTTCGGCTCGCGCATCAATCGAGGCATTTTCCTTCTGTCAATATGTCTGTCCTTCAATGCAAACAGGCGACCCTCCCTTTTGTTCACTCCTCCAAGACAACGTTTGGTTGTCCCCCCTTCAAATGTCTTCACATGGCACATGCCCTCGACACCCGTCTCCTGTTTTAATCTCTCCTCACGACACCCTAATAATATATTCAGGAGAAGCCTGGAATAACCGAATGTTCACAGAATACAAAAGTTCTCCGTATCAGCCAACTATTCACTTCGGGCATTTCCAAAGGTCAGACTTATAAATCGTACAAAACAAAACATTTACCCAATCTGGGTAAGGAATTCTCGTCAAAGCCAAGCTGGACAAGGGCTAGAAATTTTACCCTCGATGTCTAAACGAAGTTTTCAGTAGAGCTGCTATTCCTCGTCTCTAAATTTTATATAAAAAACAGGCAGGATATTTTCAATTCCATATATATAAAAACTGTCTTGTCCAAAATGACATGTGGACAAATTTGATATGTCGTGTTTTCTACAAACAACATCGTCTGATAATCGAATATGGCGTCCAACGTAGACAAAATGACAATTATTTGTCTGTCGTTACTGATGGGCACTACGACAATGGACCCCACCCCACCCCAAACCCACTTCCGAACAACAGTACAAGCTGGGCCACAGGGCATCTTATAATATCCCAAAATCGAGTACGACATTATTTCACTCACAAGAATTTCAGAAAGAAAAATACACAGAGGTACGGAAATTCCACAATAAAACTCAAACCAATTGCAAAACGCGTAAACGAGCACAAAAATATCAGCACGCGACCAGGCTTGTCAGACTCCCATCCTTAATCCAAATACAAATTTTTCCACAAATTTCTTCTAAAGACCCAAGCACGGCTATCTAATGGACAGGACGCTGGAGGATGTCGTTTGAAATAATTAAAAACAAAAAAAATAAAAATAAATAACGAAAGCAACGACAACACAAAAACCAAGTTCAGCCGGTTTTTTCATAATGTCAGGAATTTCCCCGGGCATTTCCCCTAACATTTTCTCTTTCAGTTATAAAAATTCCAAGATGGGACCCAAAATGGCGTAAAGCCAATGGCATGGAGGATATAATATTTTGATATGCGGAGAGGAAAGCTAGCTCTGAACAAACAAACAAAAAATAACTAGAGTGGACGAGAAAGAGGAGAGAAGGTTTAGCAAGGAGGTAATGAAAAATAATATTTTCCTTCTATGTCGGTGGCGTCTTTTTCGTGAATACGCCTCCAACTGGTTTGTTTCCCTTGGCGTCATGCAAGTAGCGCTTTTTACATTTCTTACTGTTGACGCGAAAAGACGTGTGACAGTGCAGAGTCAACACCGCCATGCTGTGACAACGTTGCATATATTCATTGCAAAGTCATACCGCAACCTTGGTTCATGTTTGTTCCAGCTCCGCTTTTTGCATAACTCTGAGACATTCGCCATTAAATATTTGCGGCTTTAGTACCATGATATGGAGTTAGGAAAAAAAAAAAGGAAATGTGAAACAGCTTGATAAGCGCCACACAACGCATTATAAACAAGTGTCATAGTGTGCATTTGTAATACCTCTTCTACGTACCAAAAGATTTCCAGTTTTTCAGAAAACGGAGACAGAACAAACAAGAACTAAGGTCGCCATTTTATAGACTCCTGACAGGAGGCAGATATAGGCAGGAGGCATCTGAATAAAAGTCAAAATTAATAACTGTTTCATAATCGTTAAATGTCTTCATAATTGACAAGCGCTATTCTTCATGAGCGAGAAATGCAGTTTGGAAACAAAAATTAGACAACCGACTGTTTGCTTGTTTCATTCTGCGCCCCTCCGATCCTGTAACTACTTTTGCTTAACATGTCGGCAGAGCATTGCTTGACGGTCTAACGGTCTACATCTCAATTCTGGTGACGAAAGTGAAACATCTCTACACTGAATCTGATATTCTGCTTGCGAACTATAGTGTAAATATGTTAAATGATCAAGATTATTTCTAGTTCGCGCTTTCGGGATTGTGACAGTTTCAACCACTCAGTTGAATGCACGTGTTATCAACTCACCAGCAGTACATGAGCTCTGACCTGTTGTCTTCCCTGATATTTTTCCTCACTCTTCGCACGCGAGGCATGAAAAAGGAAAATTATTAAGTTTCGAAGCCTAAATTCCTCACCATTATGTCCAAACAAAGTCAGATTCGGTGGGTGAGAAAGAAAGATCCGCGTGCACGGAAAAGATCATCTGGACAGTTTCGACTTTAGAATGGTGGGTTTCTTTCTTCCCTACGCCGATCTCGATACCCCTCAAACGCTCATTAGAATAGATATTTCAGTGAAATCGCGTTCTGTCAGCTGTGTCGCTCCTCTATAGGTCTCGTGGGATCACTGGCCAGTTTTAGTACCATCAGTCTAAAGTGAAGCCCCCCGTCTGTCACATTCGGCGACTAGGTCTCGAGTCTGTCTTCTCTCTTTCTTTTCTTTCTCTCCTCCCCCCCCCCCCCAGCCCCTCCTCCCTCCCACTCTCTCTCCTTTTCACTCTGTTTCATTTTTTTTTTCTCGGTGTTTGATTCACAAGCATAATTATCATGGGTACTTTCTTTTCATGCCCACGTTCCTCCTCATTTGCCTCTTCTTTCACCCCATGAAGTTTCGCCAAGTACACTTTTATTTCCATCTCTTATATTTTTATTTTTACAATGGTTGTTATTTGAGGGCTTTCATTATTTTCTAGTTTTACCGAATGAACCTTGGTGTCAGCGAGAACCTAGGCGTTCAGGAGTAACAACATCTCTGACCCATCAAACGCATAATTATTACTCAGAAGCGAATAAACAATCGTATTTGGACACATCTCGCAGGGACCATGTCAAAATAAACAAGACAAACATTATGAACATATACAGTGGATGTGCAAGCAAATGATTTTGAGAGGACAATGTAATCTATATTTGTTCAATGAACTCCAAATTCAGGGTTTTTCTACCTCGCACCAAATGCACCCGAAGAAAGTGGAATGATCTTGTCTGATGACCACTTTATCTGTGTCTTCCACGCCAAATTTCCATTTATCTTACCGATACTCACATAATCTTGTATGCTCCTCACCGTTCCCTAAAACTGTAGTAATCGGATTTGGCGACTTTTCAGGAGAAGCAAAAAACTGTTTTGTTATAGCACAGCTGGTCAAGTTACAATGAATTTGTGAAAGTTTACTATTCGATCATTTTTTCAGCCTAGGAGTCTATAAAGAAGCTCATTCGATGCGGCTTTGAATGTAGGCGAGCACCTTGCCTCTGACCACCTTGTCTAAACCCGGGCAGTGCAGGCATGTTGGAAAGTGGATTTTTCTCATATTTTCAAGTCCCTGGACCTGTTGAGGGGTAGGATCGAGTAGTTCTTGGAAATTGGATTTTTCTCATATTTTCAAATCCCTGGTCCTATTGGGGGGTAGGATCGAGTACCTAGTCTTCTCGGATAAGGACGAAAAAATTCGGAGGGCCCGTGTGCACGTTAAAGATACCTTGGCAGTTGGAAATCGTAAAGAGCAGGCCGAAAGGCCGCTGCCCGGGCAAAATTGAAATTAATAGATTAAAATTTATCCATATCATCCCCCCCCCCCCCCGCCAGAACAAGAAATAATAAAACAAGTAAAGTGAGGTGTAAATGCCAACGGCAGCGAACCTCCTAAAATAAAGACCTCAAATCAGGCTTTGAATGCACCTGAATATAATTATGAGAATGGATTTTTAAAAATATTTTAGTTACTACAGTGTTACGGAACGGTGACGAAATGATATAAATAATGGGAAACGCCCTTCATCCGAAAGTTTACAATGCCCTGTCACATGTCAATATCAATTCTTGCTGTTCCTGGTGATCTTTCGAAACATTTACGACGACTACCAGTGGAGAATCTGAAGTTTGGGCTCCTGGACGTGCGTCGTCTTGCTCATCTCCGCATGCCCCCTAACGAGCATAACCACGGACGCTAGAATGCCAACAAAATACTGCAATGCTCTGTCTGCCTGAGTATGATCAGACTAACTCATCCCCCTTCTCCACCTCATTGACTAGCGCGTCATTCCATCCCTTCCCTTCATGAGCAAACGCTATGGATAATGGGCTGTGCCGGAGACAAGGAGATGCGTGTGATATGGGCAGTTTTTGATTAGTTTCGGGTAGGGGTGGGGCGCGCAGGCTTCCGACAAGGGCCACTCTCGACATGTGATTGATTAAATGCAGCCATAGACAGGGTCGTTGGCGAATTTTGACGCCGTTTTTCTCAAGCGTTATCAGAGATCGGGCTGCTCATTTCCTGGATCATACCCTAAGCCATTTCACAATCGTCGGCCATGGACGGGAGTTTGGAAGAAAGACAGAAAGATACGGAGACGCGGAAATGCAATTATGAAAATTTACCTAGATTCTATTTCAAATAATACGTCTCTTCCGCAATGGGTAATGATGAAAATCTTTACCCCAGTTTTTTAGCTCCTTGTCGGCAATGAAAGTAAAAATTTAAAGAAATAATGATAAATTAAAAAAGCATGACAAATAGTCGTTGTGGTTGTTTTTTTATCTACGTCTATAATACCAGGGATCTCCCACAGTCCTCCACAGAATCACCGCTCTAATGCCGAGGCATGACAAGATCAAGCAGACACAACACGCATTCTTTAAACCACACAAAACTTTTCCAAGATGAGCAACATAATATACAACTTTCAGTAAGTTTTGCCCTCCCAACTCCGTTTTCCCTCTTTTCCTGGCAGCTTACATACTAATATTCCATCTATTCCAGGGTGTTTAAAAAAAAAGGAAAAAAAACCCGAAGGCCAAAAATCGCTTAAGCAAGACAATGCTCTGCAGATACACGCCTTTTATTTTCTTTTGTTCCACTGTCATCTTGTGACAACAGCAACGGCGACGGACCACCACCATCATTATCACCATCACAACAGCCACCGATAATAAACTTGACAAACAATCGCTCTCCGGGGATTCTCGCAAAGGCTGTGACCACACAGCTGTCCAGGGATTATAGAAATTTCTGGAACAGACAAATCCCCAGAGTAGCCAAATTATAACTTCCCTTAGTCCTGCTAAGTCACTGTGACAGCTCTCAAACACAAGTAACAACAACCAGGGGTCCCCATGGCAGTACCATCCAATTCCACTGACGACCATGAATAGGCGAGGTTCCACCCATAACAAGTCCCTTAACGTCAATTTTAATTATGATTAACTGCACGCAGATACTCAAAACATGATTTTTGTTGTGCATGTCTGTGTGTGTATGAGCCTGCATGCTTGTATTAACGTCCATGTTAACTGAGCACAGGCACGTCAAATCCCTCCTCTAACCCCGCCCATCAACTGCATACACAAACAGCAGGCTACATAAAACCCCCATGCCATTTTCCTTCAAACTTCCGATTCAGCCTGGAAAGACACTATACATCCTCCTCTTCTATTCAAACCTGTCATGTAACACCATATTCGTGATCCGAACGCACATTCAACAATATGCATTGGATTAGATTTCTTTCGGTGTGGGTTCCGATGTCAAAATAAATTTGGCATTTTGTCAGTTACGATGCATTAGCACGACATTTATCGAACTGCACACAGGGGACGCGCGGCTGACAATTTTGTTTTTTCCTGTTTGTTTTTTTTCTTATTATTTAATAGACAGGACAATTCCATGGTTCAATATTGTTCGACAGCTACATACAAAAGTCCAAAATCAAGTATTCTTCTATGACTGTCCATCTATCTGTTTGTCTGACCATCCGTTCGTCCGTCTGAAACTGTCTACCCACCACTCTCATCATCTCAATGTGAATTCCACCTTATAAACTTTGAAGGGAGGGGTGCAAAACAGTGCGGTTTTCGTTCCAGTTTACATTCTCTTCTTGCTTATCTGCTTCTTAGGCCGTTTTTGTCCTTTCACTGGGTTTCTGATTACATAATGAACGTGTAACTCTACAATCTGAAGCAGAATAGCTGTACATTTTCAAAAATCTACACTTTAACTATTGAGTTACCAACTACTGAAAGTGGTCAATTATTTTTCTATCCCCTGACACATGCTGCAAAAGTACAGTGGGCAATCTAGAATCTCCATTCACAGACAACGGGTGTGAAAATAATGAAGACAACGACCTTACTTCCATATACATCTGGACGTCACTACGACTGAAGACAGTTGTTATATAACCAAGGCATTAGTTGAATTGGTTTCCACTGCTTTCGATCAAGACAGGGGATCAGTAGCGATTAGACACAGTAAAATTTCCAGAATAAAGCCCAGACATTCCTGTGCCTCCCCTAATCAAACTCCCACACGGTAAGGTAAAACCGTAGACAGAATGTAACGAACACATGTGAAATTCGCAGTGAGATCACAGAGAGAGGAGACAACTACACGAATTTCTAATCTCTTCAAGAAAATGCTTTGATATCTATTCTCCGCATTCTTCACCTCGCCTTGCAATAATTCCGTTAAATATGAAGGGGGGGGGGGGGGGTTGGAAGTGTGGAAGAATTGCAAATCTTGGGAGTGAGAGACTGCAGGGGGCCTTCAAAGGAAGAGACACTCCGTCAAACTTGAAGAGTTTCAGCTCTTCGCTGCTTAAACTCTGTGGAGACTGGATCAAACAAAGACATGCATGTAGCGAATAACCTACGCACGTTTTGATATTGTCTGAAATACGGAATCGTTTGTGGCCAAGATTTACACGTGTATCCTTTTTCTCCAATGACTAAATCAAACGCTGTCCTTGGACCTCCACCGGGTCGCCGACAACTGAGCTAAAAAGACGAAGAATAATTAGACTAACTCGCGCCCAGAATGGGATTCGAATTTAAGACGTCTCGCTCCCTGATCAAGCGCTCTAATTGCTGCGCCATTGTACCGGCTGGGCTGCCCTTCCAAGTTCTAGATAGTCAAGCGCTCTAATTGCTGCGCCATTATACAGGCTGGGCTGCCCTTCCAAGTTCTAGATAGTCACAAAGTCAACAACTAATGGTCCACGTGCCAACCCCAAACATATAGTATTTGATTTATGGCCTGAAATGCCGGAATGTTGGAAGTGCCAGGTCGGTGACATCCATCACTCCGTTCACACTGTGTGTCTAGTCGTGTCTGCACGGACGAGATGCACACATCTGACACCTTCATCTGACAGGGTCATCTGGACGCAGCTTAGAGTCCACACAACAGAGTGGACACTACACTGATTGTTAGAGGATTTGATAAATGTCAAGATCCCCCGACGGCACAGTAGCACAGGTCTGAGCTGGCCTAAAAGGCTTATTCGCATTCAGGTACGGAATACGTTAAATAGCGTAGCTCTTGTGGAGTTAAAAGAAGAGAATAAAAAAAAGAAAAGAAAAATTCCCTTGATGAGTTTGTTTTGCTTCGTGTTGTGATGGTTTGACGTCTATATTTTGGGCACAACGAGACTTGAGGTTCTCTTCTCCTCCCCCCCCCCCCCCCAACACAGAATACCGAGATGAACCATTCCTTCTCCCACTATAATATTATGTCCATAATTGCGCGCGTACAAATACGGTGAGTAACACTCTTTTTCGTTCAATTATGAAGGGGTGCGGTGCGAATTGTTGCACTGTTGACACTGATGATACGCGCGCAAGTAGATGGCCGGAATATGACGAACTGATTCGCTCGGGTCCCTCTCAACATACCACAAGCAACTAATTTAGGCTGAACCCGGTTCCGAGAGCAGACTCAAACCCGGGACTTCCAGCACTCCAGCAACAACAAACAGCTCTTTCACGCGGTCACACAGTCATTCATTTCAAATTTCCTGGTGCCATTGTGCGTCGTGATTTTATTTCTATTTTAGATCTGCATTCACATTATTTCGTTTTGTCTGTAGTGACTCACGTTGCTAGGCATGGCGAGAGGTGCTTGAAGATCACGTGAAATATTACAAATATTTTTTAAAATGTCTGACGTCACACATTCTTGTTGCAAAGCAGCATTTCAAAGATTAGCTTATTTTAACGCTCAACAAAGATCGCCTTATCCACAACTTCTGAAATTGTAAAACCGGCTTAATAATAGTTATATAATATATAAAAATATACATACTTATCACAAAAAGCTTTTTTCTTGATAAATTAGGGCATGTACTCAATATTGAGCTCCGAAGTTTGTTTTGCTGCGGTTGCCAAGGGTAAGTTACGCAAATATGATTTTCATCCGTTTTTTTTCAGCACTCACAGCTGTACAGGCGCCTTCGGTTTTCAACACTTTGAAGTGGATGGCAGTAGCTGACATAGACACTCTGAAGGGCCGTAAACCATTCCTTTTAAAGAAGGTTGTAAGGGACGCGTAGTGTAATTACAAAGCCAAACAAAGAAATACTTTGTGTTCACTGTTCAGTAATGGCCTATGATGTAAAATACCACGCGCCCCTATCAACAGCTTTTAATTAAGTCAAATCCTTGTTTCTACCCTTTTGATTATTATCTCCCCATCCGTTTCATCAGAAGTTAAAGCTGTCGTTTACGGGTCAAAAACTTGCCTACTGAGAGTTCAGGTCCCTCATTACTCGGTCAGGTGTCCAGTTAGTGAATGATCAATCTCACGGAGGTTTCCGACTCGCCCGGTGGTAATAATCACACTCCTGTTAGATAATTCTTTTAATGAACGACTTGCACGGAACGTGGAAATGAAAGGCGTGGTGAGTGAGGTAACAGGGAGGATGTCCACTCCACCCACTTGAAATATAATTGCCAGGCGGTACAACGAAAGGGGGAGATAATGAAGACCAATCAACTTGTTCTCCTTTGTACATCCCCCTTGTAAAGTTCAAGCGTCCGAATAGGAAAGTTCAGGCGTAACCTTCGAGATGAGAGCCGTAAAAGAGTAATGAAATTGTGATAAAACTACACAGTATCTCAGAAATTGGTCAGGTCATTATCGGCTACCAATTCTCTGGGCCTTCCATTTCAACTACCGAGATTCTTTACACGTGAAACGCTTGTTTCTATGGCCAGAAAAAATTTTAATTTTCTGTACACTTTCAAGAAAGACTCACTTTCAGACAAAGGATAAAAAAGATTGTATGTCACATGTGAGAATATGCCCGAAAGAAAGGTGACCTTTAGCAGCTGCCCCTGTGGGAGAGAGAAGAGATATGGGCCAGGATTTTACAATTCATACAAAAAGGTTGTTATGGACAATTGGCTAGATGTAATGCTAATCCTAACCGCAACGCTAACCCTAAAACTTTCCACAAAAGAAATCAGCCTGCCAATAAAAACCCAATTTGGTCAGGGGCGCTTGCCCCCCAAGATCAGCAACCACGTCGTAAACTAACACGCACTATTTTTGTTGTTGGGTCCATCTGCCCCAATTCATGGGTAATTCTGTTTCTCCACGATTATACAGATGGGCTGTTGTTCCCCTGACTAGACAAAGTCTGGGAACTTTCACGTACTGCAATTATCTAACCCAGGCTATTCCATCTTTCCTGGACGTCTGGCCATTCCATTTTTTTTTTCTGGACTTAATTTTGTAGTGTGTCTCTAAATCTAAGCGGTCAGTGGAAAGTTAAGTACAGACAAACACGCTGAAAGAAACACATTCACGCACACTCTCACTCGTACACGCAGAAGAAGGAAGGGTGTGGACTTTCTCATGTGTGTGTATGTTGGGGGGGGGGGTGATGTGTATGTGCACGTGGTTATGTGTGGTGTGTGTGTGCCGTAACATTCTGAGATAAAAATCCAGCCTGATACAAGTTATTCAGTTTTTTGGTATATCACCTTGTCATTCCATACAAGTAACAAACAGACCAATATTATTGTCTTAATGTCCTTCTTGCACTGACCTCGCATCTACTCTCGGTTTCGGATCTTGACGTATTTGTATTTTTTGTTAAGCCTCTCGCACTATTACAGTCAAATCCCCGTAGTCTGAACGTCTACTGACTTCCTTGAATTTCCCAGACATAATGATCACCCTGCTAGTCAGCTGGCCCTATACGTTTGTCCCCTGGAGTCCTTCCTAGTCAATCTCCCTGCTACTGGACGGGGACTATAAGCCCCTGCAAGTGGACACAGAGTGGACCTGATGACGCAAGATTGTCGCTATCAGTCTCGAGTTACAATGGAAAGCGAGACATTCTTGAGTGCGGGGCGAGTGAAAAGAAGTCTAACGCTGTCACCGAACGTGACAAAATTAGGTCAAATGCAAAGCCTTATTCTAAGGAAATGACAAAAAGGGCGTGTCCTGTGGCTTTTTGTCGCCTTCCATCTCTTTTCAAGACAGCTTAATTAGTTAATTCATATGTTAATCTCTCAAAAGTCGAAAAATGCATACCGTCGCCTCAAGTGAATTATTAGTGTGCTTTAACTTCCTTGTCTGACAGTTTGGTAATTTTCTTCCACGTTATTTCTTAAGCGTTTGCCTAATGTAACATCACTCCCCATGCCTCATGTTGAGAGCATAATATAGAAACAATTATTTGACATTACAGCATCATAAACGGGCGAAACACTAGATAAAGTTGTTGGCTGACGATAAATATGGTTAATGTTTTGAAGGTCCACAATAATGCGTACAAATGAACTGGCATTTAAAGCTTGTGCCCTGTCTTCAGTTACTCAGTTTTGTTTTGTTTTACATCACCAAGAAAATGTTAATGCAAGCGTGAAGAGCTACATTTTGCACTCGAAAAGATTCATAATATACAGCTGCAAGAGTCCAGTGTTTGCACCTGTGTCGGTTACCGCAAAGCAGTTCTGGTATATGCACGTATACGCCAGTATACGGGTTTTGGTTTGAGGAAATGACCATTTTACCAGATCTGAAAATAAACAGTTCATCCATTTGTCTTTGAAACTATTTATTTATTTTTCTTTCCCGGGGACAAACGTGACGTTTCTTCTCCGATATCTGCCATAGCACCAACGAAATATTTTCATATCAGAGTTTGGAAGAATTTGGTTTGTTACAATCCATTTGTTGTTGAAAATGTATAATATTAAATGCTAATACACCAAATTATTCCAGTCGTTATTCTTCCAGGTCCGTCGCAGTATTTGGGAAATGCTTACAGTTCCAGGACTTGAACTACTGAGAGCAAAGCAGTTAAGTTTGGATGGTTGGGCCTGTAGGTTTAGTATAAAGAACTGCTATGGTTCAACCAAACCACAATGTCTTTAGAATGAGCTAGTCGGTCAAACTGGGAACTGCAATCGGGATATCGAGACAAGTTTTGATTGAACTGGTCAGGCTCTTTGTGGTGGTGTGAGGGTTAAACACTGTCAGCTATCACCTGACAAGGGAAGCGTGTGTAAAGTGATAGCTTACATTGTTTGCCTGGACAAACAGTAACGATGACACTTGAGTCCTCAGTAACGACTCTCGTTATCCGCAAAAGCTTTCACAATGTTACACACACAAAGCAGCGACTGCCCCGGATCTCCAGATTGGGATCAAGCTAGGCCAGGAGTCGGCACCATTCAGAGAAGAATAGCCATTTTTGAGATTTGCTACAGAATTCAACTTCAGACTGAGCCGTAACACATAATTAATATCAGTCTACAAGTATATGCCAACGGTATTCCTTTTCATTTAAAGACTTTTTGGTTGTTGTTGTTTTTTACCAGCAATTAAGAAAAGGAAAGGGTCGCATAATTATGAAAGCTAAAAGAGCCACTGGTTGCCGACCCCCTAGCTAAGCCAATCTTTCATGGACGCTAGGGCGCCTTGCACTTGCCACTATACACCAAGACAGAGTATAAGGTATAATTTATCCATGTCCATGACATTAGCACTTGAATTTAAGCAGTAAAGACTGTTTGCAACTCAAAACCACCGGTAAATGTACCAGTCCCGTTGGTCACACGATGGCAGCATGCCTCTGTTTACGTAGATCCGCGCCCGGCTGTTTTAAGAACTCTCGGCTCGGCGGACGGCAGTGCTTTAATAAAATTAACTGCACCGTATTGGTATACTGTACTGGCTTTACAAAGATGGCCAGATACGCACAATGAGTCAAGCCAAACTTTTCAATGTTCACACTCACATCAATTTCAATCACATACCTAAGATCCGGCTATTCTACCAGAATGAAAGATGTCGCGGATCGGGATTTTGGGGAATATAGATCAAGAGGTCCGCTTCCCAATCACACGAGCACAAAAAAAAACAACAAATAAACAACTTTCACTCTAAAAACTAAATAAATCAATTTGAGTAACAGACTGCAAAGTTTATATATCTAACAAATTCAAAGATAAAATATACAATAGATAACGAATACAATAGCAACTGAAAATGCTCAACTAAGCTGAGGAGCAACTATGAAGTATTTAAGGCAATGTAATATGAAGTTATGTAAGTCACAATAAATTTACATTCAAAAGAATCCGCGCCCGAGGGCGACGGATCCTGTAAGGTTTAAAGTTCTATCTCTCTTCATACTAAAACATAATTATATAGCGTCTCTGCCAGGAGCGCTCTGGTGTAGTTCACACGTGGTCGCGGGAAATGCATGTGGTCTGGCAGTACTGGTCAACAGTCTACATGTGTAGCTGGCTGTAAATTCAGCATGGAATTAACATCTTTAGCTCACCATTCGGCCCTCACAATGTGAGGGCTGTTGATATTAGCGCTGTGGGTTTAATGCTCAAACAAGTAGGCTTGGGCTCAGGAGCGTAGATTTCTGACATTGCTCCATCACTGTACATATCAGCTCAATCGCTGCGTCTCTATGACTTCTCATCTGGCTGAGAGCTCGCCGTCCACCTCGTAAATGGATTGTCTACATGTGGCCCAGAACTAAGTTCTGTATGGCCTTAAATACTGGTCTGCATCTGCAGCTTACCGTCTAATTCCTGGATTGTGATTGGTGCAACCACTTCTAGCTCAGCTGCCGAACTGAGTTATTTTAAGTAACAGCCCTACGCAACGACCTTGGGTCGACATCAAAGGTCGAATCACTCAAGACAATAAAATGTAATTTTATAGCAATAAATTCTTAACATGTTCAAAACCCCGAGCTTTTACTCTGGATCACGGATTTTCTGTACGTCAACCGACGTCTCAACAACATTTAATTCCTACTCACCCCTTCCCTCTCTACTAAACCTAGTTCAAAACACGAGATATAACAAGTGCTCAGTCATGCACACCTACGCTGTCCGTCTATCCTTCCCCACACCTTCTGTCTATCTATTATAAAAAAAACTGTTCAAAACAAATTGTTTACGAGACCAAGTTATGCTGGCTCGCACAATAATTACGTTTGTAAAAATTACTCACTGCTCTCTCACAAAAATTTAGTCAGTGGAAACATTTATGAATTAAATCTATTCTTGACAAAAGAAATCAATGACAAAAATCATTTCACACCGGATTACTTGAAATCTAAGAAGAAACACACTTAGAAGGAGAAAGATACAAAGAGAAGAAAGATTAAAGAACAGAAAATGAACGGGAAACAAATAAGAAGAAAAGATCACAGACCGTGGATAAATAAGACTGCTAAACACGAATGAACGTAATATTCTTAAGAAACAAAGATAAAAAGAAAATCTTTCAATTTCCTAAAATTCTTTGATTCACTGGCTGGTCTCTATTTCTATTTCTAAAATACAGAGATCTACACTTAAGCGCAAGCAGCCGAACACAAACTTCAAAATGTATTAACAGTTTTTAAACTTCAAAAGAAAATGAAAGCCACTTCCCGTGAACTCGCGTATTTACACTATCATCTGGAAACACTTAGCGCTCCTTGCCTAACAAGTTCACCCCCCCCCCCTCCCATTAATGAGATCCCCACCCTCCCCTGGATAAATTAATTTCTCCGTCATTACACTCTTCCGTCACCTCAGCCCACCCCACCTCTTTTCCTTTTCATGCATTTTTAAATATAATCAATATAGTCCTCCCCCTTTAACCCCCCCCCCCCCAAACCGTTTGCACCAAAGAGTGGCTATGTCACTGAAGTGGTTAAGGAGAAAGGGAAAGGAGTTCACACACACACACACACAGACACACACCACTTCCTCTTCCGTCCCCTCCCTCTAACACAGTGTAATAATCCCAAACAGTTTATTAGAGGCCCCTGAGAGACGATCAGACTCGGACATTCAAATAATCAAACTGACCACTCGTAACATTATGGCGAAAAGGTATTGAAATCAAAGGCCCCGGCCGACCAAAGTCCAGTTCAGTCAGTGCTCATTAAAAGTGAAGCGCATACATTGGGCAGCCCTCTAACTACATGTATACATTTCTCTGTAAAGTTCTGTTCATGGCTATGCAAATAGTGTGACGCCGTTTGAACGATCGGCCAGCTGCCCTGGGTATTGCCTGCCAAGATAGGATCCTAATAATACCAGCTAAGGGTAGCAGAGAGAGACAGAGAGACACAGAAGACAGACAGACAGATGCTCCTCCCAATCTCTTTCCGACGCCCTCCGCTCAAATCCCACAATAACATCCTCCTAGACCATCCACTAATCATAAGCAATGATAAACACTACGGTACCATGTAACACGTGGCACCACAACGATTAAACTGGAGCAGGACTGTGTTAATATGATTAAGTGTCCCTCAATATGTTGATCAATTGTATTACGGGTCATGGTGGATTCAATGTTATGGCATATTGAATAGCATTCCTTCCCTCTATCTATCTATCTATCTATCTATTTATCTGCATGCCTGCCTGCCTACCTGCCTGCCCGCCCGCCCGCCCATCCATCCATCCATCCATCCATCCATCTATCCATCCATCCACCCACCCATCCATCCATCCACATTTCTATCTGTCTAGATGTCTGTCAATCTACCTAACTCCAAAGCATGAGAAGGAGAAATGTGAGTGTAGAGCAAGAGGAGGGGGGAGGATGGGAGGAAAGATGCGTTTTATAAAGCTTATCATGTAACCCGCGAACAAAAGATATCGGATTCTTTTGACATTTACATTCAGATTTGAGTTTTGAGTTTGGGTTTAGAGAAAGGCGGTCGAAACGATAACGGTCACTTTGTTCTAGGAAACAGCAACACGAAAGACAGAATATAACAAAACAATAGGTCAAGAGAAGACCCTACGAGAAGCAGCCACGAACCACCCACTAGATTCACACAATTACTGCATCAACACCTGGGTGAATAATTTTCTTCGACTGATCATCTTTTTTTTTTTTTTAAATTAAGGAAAAATAATTAACACCGACTACATATCAGACAATAACTTCAAATGCCTCAGCTCTGCATGTCACTTCACAAAGCTTCAGCGCCCTTGACAATACAGCAAGCGATGCATGATGCATGATGCAACCTCTTAAAATATATCCATTTCTGTCCAAAAAATCAACCGAAACAGGTTATAAAACGAGTTTTGCCAGGATCTTACTCAGAGCAGACAATGAAATGTCTAGTTTCTAATTACTGTGGTGAGGCAAGTAATTGCATAGCAATGTGCGTCATGTCGAAACTATGCAGACCCGAAAATAGATAGTTATTTTTACATAAACGAATTCATTCTGCTATACAAAATCTGGTTGCAAATCGAAGTGGTTAGTTCTCCATCATGACATGAGATTATAATAATGGACTTCAAAACACTGTATACACAGTCATGTGTGCAAAGCAAAGCAGCCCAGGACTATTATAATGAAAGAGCTTGAAAGACCTTTAGTGTTCAGTCACACCATGCTGGAAAAACACCTTTGCTCATTCTGTAACTTTTGTAACTTAAGTACAGAACCTAAGCTCTTCAACTATACAACACTATAATTTGACAACTGGAACTCGTCAGTAAACTATGCGAATGATAAACACAATCATTACGGTTGTTGCGGGCCAAACTCAAAAAAAGCAAAATGCGGTCTCCTTTTTTTTTTCCCCCAAAACTCGTTTCTCTCTTGTCACTCAACAGCGTTTTAATTCCAAAGCATACAATATTTGACATAGTATTTTGTTTTCAGTCACCATCAAAGACATCCATGAACTCCACCAAATGTGTCTTGTCTGTCTGCCTGCCTGCCTATATGTATGTCTGTCTGCCCGCTTATATGACTACTTGCTTGTGTGTGCATGCGCATGTGTCTGTATGTTCGTCTAACAGCCTGTCTGTCTGTTTGTCTGTCTGTCTGTCAGTCTGCCTGCCTGCCTGCATGCCTGCCTATACGTCTGCCTGTCTGTACCTTTCCATAATGGAGATGAAAGACAACACAAATTATAACTTCCTGGTTGCGAGCCGCACGAGCGGTTTTAACTTCCTGATCAATAAACCAGCACCGCCCACAAATAAAAACGTAAGACAAACTGCTATTTTATCACACAGGCAAAACCCCTGTTTTATGTTGCTAAGTACAATGCTTTTGCGGACTGATATTGAATTTCTCTTCCAAGCTTTGTTATTATCGATTTTCCTTGAAGAAATGTATATTTAACAATAATGAAGATTTTGCCCTACTTGACACAGGACTCTGCTACCAGTTTTTCTTCATCCTTTCGTCCCAGTGTGTGTAAAATATGGAACACAACGACAGTTGTTAGGGGACCGTGGTATACTGCATTATACCCTATGATTGAACAGTGAACACAGCTCAGTATGTTCTCTACTTGGCTTTGTAAACAGACTGCGGTCCTCCAACAAGAACTTAATTATCATTTGGTAATTCGATGCTTAATATTCTAAAGTTTCTAGAGTTGTAACTCCAATGCTTTGCCTTAACCCCCTAGGCACTATAATGTATCACCAGTAATACACAGACATTTATCACTCGGTTGCAGTTCCCACAAGAACTCAGCGAGAGAAAAGTCAGTTACCGTTAAGTGTTTTCTACAATATGCAAACAATGTATCCACTAACATGGAAATCGAGAAGAGCAGGCCCAACAGGCCGTTCCCCGGGCAAAAATAAATAAAAATTATCCTTAACGACCCGCCGTCCGGCGCTGCACTGTGGCGACGACGTATCTGCTCTGGTTATAACTGGGCTGCAATGACACGAAGACAAATTTCTCAAATGGGATTTAAAAAGTATACCCCAAGAAACGTATCATGAAAAACCCCTAATAACAAATTCTCACGAAATCAGAATTCGCCTACAAGCAAAAACGGGGGGCGGGGCCTAGATGGTTAAATAACGTTTCGAAATCTCTTTTCGTCGGTGAGATTCAACACTCCTGTAACCCACATCAACATATTTTGTGGGTTACAGGAGTATTGTTCTACACCAACGTTTTGTTTACTTTCTCATTTCTGGACCTGGACATCAGCTGTGTTTGCGTACATGAAAGTTTAAAACCAAAACTTTTATGACCTACTTTTATTTGCTAAACCCACCTGGACCGTGGACTCTGGCAAGGAAAATCAAGGTCTGCAACTAATGTCTTCACGCTCCAGTACCAGAGCCTGACACGGCACTTGCAGTATACATTACACTGAGCTTGAGAAGACACAGCGTTTTTATGACGTTTGTACCAAAACCTAAAACTTGTATTGCCATCATCTGGAAACAAGTGCAAACCGTGGCACGGCCTCTGACCGACTATCGTATGGATTGTTCTCCAAAAACAAAACCCTCAGACATTTAAATAAAGCACGGAAAATCTCCACGGAAGGCAGAACCATAGATGAGTGGCAGTTCTTATTAATTTTTTCTGTTTCAGCAATTTCTATTTAAACTTGTTTCACGTTTTTTCTATTTACTGTCGCCGATGTGGTTCTTTTGTGACCGAAGGTTGTCGCAGTTTGTTTTCCTTTAATTATTTTAGAATTTATAGTACAATGTCCTTGTTGTTTTGCCACACTTTCCAACTCATATCCGAAGACCGCATGATTTGCCACTGGACCGAAGATTAAAAGTGCGAATGCTGCATCATTCATAAATCTGCAAACTTAACAACAACGACAAGAACAACACCTATCCATGGGGGTTTAACAATGACAAGTATCACAATCTCAGAGGGGCAAGCATCACAATGTGACTATAAGTACCATCCGTCACACTTAGGTGAAACATGAGCATAACCATGTCACTCAGAAATAAGTTACGGTACACAGGTGCACTAAGTCGGACTAGATCTGATTCCTCCCATCTCATCAGCTTTTGCTCTTTGTTCACACCGAAGACATCTGATCAACGGTTTGTTTCGTTTTGTTTTTTTAATATTAAATAATAATAACAATAATGGAGATTATTCATATAGCGTCCGATCCCAAGAAAAGTTGCCCTAGGCGCTTTACAGAGTCTTATTCCCTCCATCTGCAACTCTCTCTCTCTCTCCCTCTCTCTCTCTCTCCCCCTCCCCCCTCTCTCTCCCTCCCCCCTCTCTCTCCCTCCATCTCTCTCTCTCTCTCCCCCCTCTCTCTCTCCCTCTCTCTCTCTCTTTTTCTCTCTCTCTCTTTTTTTTTCTCTCTCTCTCTGTCTCCCCCTCCCTCTCTCTCTCACACACAGTTTATTGCATACTCTCTTCTGCTAGACATGGGATACACACAAACATAGGCACAAAGAGATAAATAAGGCAGAAACTAAACAAAAAAGCAGCCACAGAGATAAACCTGGGGGCCTTGAAAAAGTTTATCATACAGACTGACTTGACGCTGAGACTTTTACGATTAAGGAAATATTTAAATAAAAGTCAATGTGTTTTTTTGGAAGAACTTGTCAAATTTGAAGAAGACATGTGCAGAACTTAAGAACCTTGCTGTCAATGTGCTGCCTTTTGTTTCGTAGTATGCCTTGAGCCGTTATTTTTAAAGATTCAATTCCAAAAATAATCCCGGATTTTTCACAGAAACAGTTACTGAATTGCAACGTCAAAGACAACAAACCCGCGGGTTAAGAACGGGACTGGGTCTCAAGATGATTACGTTCTAAAACGCTCTGCAAATCACGGTGAAAACTCTTGCTTTTCACATCTATGAGTACAGGTGTAGGCGTGAAGCCCATACACTTTGATACATAAGAACCGTTGATTCAGATCGTTCCAATTTCAAAATCTCCTCTCCCTAATGAAATGCAGACTTCTCACCAGGAGATGACCTAAGGCAACCCGAGTTGGCGTGGACTGATCCAATCCTCTTAATCTGCCACCACTTGGCTGTAGAAACGCCCCGACACCTTTGATGCTTTACCTGCTAAAAACTTTAGTACCTGTATGTGATTACGTGACCTTTCGCTTTTTGGCCCCATCGGCAGTGCAAAAAACATCCATTGTATACTCGCTACTTTTCTGGCCTCGAATGACAAAAGAAGAATAAAGTGAAACGCTTCTGAAACTGTGAGTCATCACACACGCTTTTGGTCCTGACTGGCTGCAATGGCAATCGGTCTTAACTAAAAGCCAAGAAAAAACAATTTGAAAATAACACAAAATTAATTGTTTCGAGGCCATAAAATTTAAATACCCCGACAAACAAACCTGCCCCTGTACAGTTTAAATTTAAGATTTTGTACTGCTTACCTTAGTGTGTCACGACATTTACAAGAATAAGGATTAGGCCAAGAATGTGGTCACAGAGTTCACAATCATAATATCACCGAAATACACTGATAATTTGAATGGACAGCAAAGGTGAGAGCGATATACTAAGATTATCATAATTTAATAAATGAATAAATAAATAAACAAACATTTGATGATGCCGAACGCTGGGGAGAGGGAAAATGTGAAACAGCGTTAGCAACATGTAAAAGAGGGAAGAAGACTGGCAACGAAACGAAAAAAAGGGACGGAAAAAGTTTAAAAGTCCTCTCTTTTCTTTCAACAAGCTTCCCCTCCTCCACACAAACATATAAATACCGCACTTTCCCATGGCCAAATTTTGAATTAATGCACACGATATTTGTCAAGAACAGATTTAATTCATAAATGTTTCCACTGACTAAATTTTTGTGAGAGAGCAGTGAGTAATTTTTACAAACGTAATTATTGTGCGAGCCAGCATAACTTGGTCTCGTAAACAATTTGTTTTGAACAGTTTTTTTTTATAATAGATAGACAGAAGATGAGGGGAAGGATAGACGGACAGCGTAGGTGTGCATGGCTGAGCACTTTTTATATCTCGTGTTTTGAACTAGGTTTAGTAGAGAGGGAAGGGGTGAGTAGGAATTAAATGTTGTTGAGACGTCGGTTGACGTACAGAAAATCCGTGATCCAGAGTAAAAGCTCGGGGTTTTGAACATGTTAAGAATTTATTGCTATAAAATTACATTATATTGTATTGAGTGATTCGACCTTTGATGTCGACTCAAGGTCGTTGCGTAGGGTTGTTACTTAAAATAACTCAGTTCGGCAGCTGAGCTAGAAGTGGTTGCACCAATCACAATCCAGGAATTAGACGGTAAGCTGCAGATGCAGACCAGTATTTAAGGCCATACAGAACTTAGTTCTGGGCCACATGTAGACAATCCATTTACGAGGTGGTCGGCGATAGTCCTCAGCCAGATGAGAGACATAGAGACGCAGTTGAGCAGTCCATTGTGAGGAGCCTGATTTAAAGCTCCAGAGCCTAAGCTACTTGGTTTGATATAAACCCACAGCGTTTACATCCAGCGCTCTCACTCCCAGTGAGGGCCTCATGGTGAGAGTCCATACTAATGTGTAATGATGAAAGTGAACCGTTCTACTTACTTTTGAAGACAGTTTCAGAGCTACCGCCAGACAACGCATGGTTGTACAAGCATTCTCCATGGCGTGTCTAGAGGAAATGTCCATATCATAACATGTCTCATTGAATTAATAGAATTTAAACTGTTATATCCGTCGCCACGTGCGCGGATTCTATTTGCCATATAACTCATATGACCTGCAAGTAGTTAGATTGAATACGTTAGTCTTTATAGAAAGCTGTAGTTTCATTAGTTAGATTCAGTTGCCTTTGAATTGATATTTATATTTATAATTATATTTGTTACATTAATTCCTGTAATTAAACTGCCCTACAGTTCTGCTAAAAATCAAAGTAATTGATTTATTTAGTTTTTAGAGTGCAAGTATTTTTTTTTGTGTGTTCGTCGATTGTGGGAGCGGACCTCGAAAGAGTGTCAGTCGAAATATCCCCATCTAACCCACATCGCGACAATATTGTTCGACTTGCGCTGCCGACAAAGTGGTCAACGTTAAGAAGGCACACTGTTTTTCCCATCGAATCAACATACGACCTGGCAAAAAACATACAAACATACTTCTATTCGCTGATAAAATCCACCATGGAAACAATCAAACCAATGCACCATTTTCAACAGTACCCTTTTTCAGTACGCGTGTCACGACGGATATCACAATCTCAGATGTCTCGGTGAGAGCGCATGATGCCACATGACAGAAAGGGGTTTAAAAGTAACACATGTTACAAGAAAACGAAAAAATAAGTTTACACACGTTTAAAGCACATAAAAAAATGTAACATCTGTCCAAAAACATCGGAAAGTCGCATAATAAAATACAGTAAACCTATAAATCCCCACCCGTGTGGAGAAATCCGTTGACGTTGCATTATCTAGCGCAAACAAACCTCAGCTGGGACAATTACTTTCAAACAAATCGCAATTCGGTGCAACGTAAAATTACAATAACGTATTATTATATATTACATAAAAATGATTAATACTTTCTATCGATTGCTATAAAATTTGATGCAACATGAAGTTAAAGTGGTAAAATTGAGGAGGGAATATAAATGAAATGTAAGACGTAAAAAAGAAAAAAAATTAAACTCAGGTTTGGCTCATAAATTTCTCATTTGAGGAGACAAACTGAGAAAGACTGAATTTTTTCAAACCCACCTTATTTTATTTTCGTTCATTATGGAAATATGACAAGAGGAATCGACGACCTTATTTGGCAACTATGAAAGAAAAAAGTAATCAAGAAATAAAGTAGGACAGCAGAAAGAAAACTAAGAAATAATCTTTTTAACACTACGAGTTAAAACACCAGGTTAAATTGTGAAGATTCCAGCAACAATTCAATGAGAGAAATGTGGCGGGTGAGAGTGGGAAATATACATTAACGGGCGGGAAAGGGTCGGGGGGGGGGGGGGGGGGAGAAGACGAAATGAAAATACCTGGGTGGGTATAAAGAATGAAAAGTAGGATGGACGGAAAGAAGAGTGACAGAAGACAGGAAGATGAGAGAAATAAAAACGGTGTGTACCGGAAAGGGAGGAGCGTGTAACTACGGAAGGAAAGAGTCATAATGAAATGAAAGAGAGAAGACAGACAGTACGGAAGTCAAAGACTACAGAAACGGGCGGTAAATGCTGGTGTAGAAAGGAAAGAGAGACAACTCTGACATCACTAAGCGACTGCCTTGACCGAATACCTGAGAAAACGTTACTGGAGCCCAATCTCACCCTGGACAAGTAGTGAGACCCTATGTTGATCAATACAGTTGCCCCTAAGTAGCTAGCGATTCCCAGATTCTACATAAGTACGTACACCCACGAGAGGACAATTCCATGGAAACAGCAAAGGCTCAGAACCCCACTTTTCGTTCTCCTTATTTAACTCTATAGGGTCTAAAGTGCCATAAATGAAACTCCTGTATTCTGGCACAAAAACTAGATCTAGATCAGGATAAAAGAAATAAATTTACATTGATGATGAAATGGACGACATGTGCAATGGGGGGGGGGGGGCGGGGGGTAGAGAGAAGGATAGGACATCTGGGACGTCGTCATAAAAAGGCAGAACGAACCAACGATCGAAAGATAACTTCAAAATACGCGTGCAGCATTGAGAGAAAGGGAGGGAGGGAGAGAAAGGAAAGAGACGGCAAACAAGAGACAGATGGAGTAGGGAAGAGAGAGGGAGAGAGACAGAGAGAAATGGGGGAAGGGAAGGGCGGGGGGAGAGAGAGAACTGGGGAGACAGAATAAAAGGAATGAGATATGAGAGGGGGGAAAAGTAGAAATGCGCCACGCGCTAAAACTATTCGAAACATTACAAAAAATGTTATTTAAACTGCAATTAATATAATAACTTCATAAAGGCAAGGCGATCTGAACATTGCTTACACACATATACACATGGCTGGCTATGTAGGTCATCAAACCAGTTTGGATGTTTGAAGTGAATATTTTCCTACACAAGCTAGGTCGCAGTGGAATTTCAGAGCTTCGCTTTCACAAACAACAAAATAAGCCCACATTCTTTAAATAACAGCAACAAATACAGCTACAATAAAAGTAGCAACAATAATGGTAATAATAATTATGATTTTAAAAGATTGTAATACAAATAGTCGTAGCCACCAAAGCTGCGCCAACATTATAGTAACGTAGCAATGCTAGTTGTAGGAGTAGAGGACGAGGACGACGTGGAGGAGTTGCAGTTATAGAAGGAGGAGGGAGAGGAGGAAAAGGAAAACAGTAATAATACTAGCAAACTTAAACTCCTGGATAGTTCTGATAAAAATATGAATCCCAGAGAAGGATCAAACTCTATGGAATTATTCCCCAGTTTTTGCCCTCGTTCTCAGCCTGTTTCATCGCCAGTCATCAATCGATGAGCCCTCAATACTTCAAATGAGGGTGAGTGATTTTTTTTCTTTCTCACACTTTCAGAGATCCCCGCGCGCTCTACAACTCTGGACTCTGGGTAAGTAAAGACGAGGACTTAATCAACACTTGTTTTTCTTTTTCTTCTTCTTCTTTTCTCGGGTGGCAGAGAACGGAGATGGGACGTGCATTGGCGGGAGGGTAGATAGAAGATAAGGCAATGTTTGAGAGAACCGATAGACATCTCGTCGGTTGATTGTACATGTGTGAGTTCAAATATTAGGAGGGGGGAGAAGAGAGAGGGAAAGGGAGGGAGAGGGGGTGTTAGGGAGGGAGAGGGGGTGTTGGGGAGGGGGGGGCTGGTTGCAGAGGTTTATACAAGTGAGTGAGAGTGTGATGGTGGAAGTTTATGTGAGATGGACAGAGAGTGATATCGCGTCTGTGTGTTGGGGGAGGGGGGGGGGAGCTGGTAGAGATTGAGCAGATTGTGTCTACTCAATATTGAAAAGGCCGGGGAAAACAGAGAGACAGAGTAAGGGGGGAGAAAAAGAAAGGAGAAGGGAGGCAAGGAAGGAGACAGAGAGAGAACTAGGCTTGGGAAGAGGGGCGACAAAGGAGGACACCAAAGTGAGCATTTGTATAGAAGAGACTGGGAATGATAAGATTCAAAGCTCAAATGGAAGTACGCTAGCTTATCATTACCAAAGAGAGAACACTATCAACACTCTTCCAAACTACCACCAGAAGGAGCCTAGATTTACTCAGAGTAATCCTTCTGACAAAAAGTCACATTTAGAAGGTGTTCCGCTTGCTGCTAAAAACGATGGAAGTTCACACACATGATTCGATTTGCTCTGATTCAATATTCTGGGAACACCAGCGCTTCACGCACTTGGCCTCCTGCTCTTAAAGTCTCTCAGATTTACAAGGGCAAAATGCGTTAGTACTCAGCTCTTCACCTAAGGGCTGAATGTGTAAAAGCATTCGCTTCCACAGAATATTACGCCACTGTGCCATTTAATGGCTTAAGTCAGGCCAAAATTGCATTGATCTTTCAAGTTCTCCGTGACGTCAAGCCTTACGTCACCAAACCTCAGTATCATGAGGTCACCACCCAACTAGTCGGCCAATCAAAATTGCCCGGTGCGCGCCTAGGCTAACAGTGGGGCAAGAGGCAAAAATGAATTTGCAACGCCCTACGGTAATGGTCCTATACGAGAAAACTGAAGGCGAAGTTAAAGGAAGACTATGTCAGACTGAGAACTGCTTCCGTTTTCTCGCGGGCGTCCACACCCAGTGGGCTTTGCATAATATCACCTTCTGTCTCTTCTGCCCTGTCCTATTTTTGCATGCTTTTCTACCCTTGTCATGCTGGACTTCGTGAAGAAGGTGATGCTGATTTTGATGACAAGGACGACGATGATGATGATTGTGATGTTTCCACTTTCTCTCACTAACTTTCTTCTGACACCAGCCGTGATGGGCACGGCACAAACACACTAAATAATCGACTATCTCTCTTCTATAAGTTATAACAAACGATATCTGTATTGCTTACATATATACAATAATTATTAATTCATTCAATAATAATAGGAACATAGGTCATACAATTTCATGTGAATTTCGATGGAATGAAGTTGATGCAAATCAGTACATGCTAATTAAATGGCTTCGTAATATTCAATCTCTAGCACATTTTATAAAACACATGGGAACATTCAGCATAAGGAAACCTCTCCTTTAGGGGTGTATGGCGCTATCTGGGCACTGGTTCTTCCTCTCTACCCTGGCTTGACTGCGCAGTTAGATCAACAGGTATCGGCAGGTACCAATAGGTCGGGAAGCCAAGAAGCCACGATGTCGTTAATCAAAGTACAAGAAGTTGAGAAGCCAAGAAGGTGTTGTTCTTCCTCCTCTGTAGAAAAACAATCGCAAAGTCCTTATCTACTGCTGGAAGGCATGACTTCCATACTTACTCCATGACGGATATTCATCATTAACACTTTTAACCGCTGACACTGTTATAAGTCAGGCTGCAGCTCCCATACTCCATAGGCTCCCATATAGGCAATAGAATAAACGATCAATACAGTTTTAATGATATTTACACGTTCCCCACGAGGAATAACGCTCTCTCTAAAGGACCCCATCCTATAAGGTTTCGTAACATATATATAACGGCGTTTCCGTGACTCTCTCAGAGGCAGTAGTTATACCAAAGTAAACCCACTAGATTTAGGTTCTACAATCATGAACATTAAGTAAAATACACATACATCGTACAATTAACTTACCACTCAGCAACAGCCCAAATGCCGACAAGATACCAAAGATACCACGCTCTGACAAAGGATGTTTGCGGGTTCCCTGACCTTCCCCACTCACAAGACTAGTACAAAGTTACAGTTGCGGTTGTGGTCTCCTCTTCGGCACGAAGCTGGTGAGTGCTCTCAGCGGTCTGAAGTTGGAAGGAGCGTTCGGGGATTTATACCCAGTCAGGTAGCGTCCCAAGACGCTCACCGAGTGTACATTAGTTATCCTAATAGCCACCCCCGTCGACTCCACGTCAAATACTATTGAAACAGCTCTACCCCCCAAGCAATTCCCAGGTGATCTGATCGACAAGTACGGCGGTCAAGTAAACACTACCCTTTTCGGGTGTCAAAGCGCTTCAGTTGCATCGGCTACTTTCCCCCTCTGGCCTACAATAACTCTGTCTCCCCGCCGTTAGCTATCTTCCCACGCTAGCTATACCTTGCCTGTCTGTCGCCCTGTTACAATCGCCCCCACTTAAGTCGATTTTCCCTGGCAAAATCGGCTAATAAAATTATTAATCTACTGGTAATCTAGATAGAGTGTCGGCCCATAGAGCGTCTCGCCCCCTGATGTTGCTGACTCGAAAGTTATATGGTTGCAGCGCCAGGTTCCATCTAGTTACCCTCGCGTTCTTCTGGTCTTTAGTTCGCATCCAAGTTAGAGGTCGGTGGTCCGTCTCTAACACGAAGTTTCTCCCATACAGATACGCCTGCAACCTACTAACGGCGAAAACTATGGCCAGGCATTCCTTTTCAATTGTTGAGTAGTTCTTCTCCGCGGGTTTCAACTTTCTGCTAACATATACAACTGGATACTTCGTACCCTCGTCTTCTTGAAGTAGGCAGCCACTCACTCCAAGGTTAGATGCGTCTGTCTGGAGAATCAGTTCCTTGTTCCAGTCTGGCATCCGTAGTATCGGCTCGGAACTCAAACAAATTTTTAGGGCATTGAACGCGTTCTCCTGCGCGTGTCCCCACGCGAACTTTGTGCCCTGGGACTTCTTTGTGAGGTCTGACAACGGCGCCGAGATTGCACTGTAATTTGGTACAAACTTCCGATAGTACCCCGTTAGCCCCAGGAAACTCCTCACTTGTGTCTTGGTCGTCGGTCGGTCACAGTCGACAATGGCTCGCACCTTACTCTCCTGCGGTCTTACAGTCCCCTGTCCCAGCTTATGGCCTAAGTACTCGACTTCTGTCATCCCTATTAGCGTCTTGGTAGGTCTAGCTTTTAAATTTGCCCGTCTCAGTCGCTCGAAGACATTCCGACAACGTTCCAAGTGGTCAGGCCAATTTGCACTGTGTATAAGACAGTCGTCTACAAATGCATCTACCCCTTCGCCAGCATCTTTTAATACTTTCCTCATGAGCCTGTTAAATGTGGCGGGGGATCCCTTCAACCCGAACGGCATGACCCTGTACTGGTATAGCCCAAACGGTGTGGCGAACGCCGTCAGGTGTTTATCTTCCTCGGCCATCGGAACTTGATAAAAGCCCTTTGTCAAGTCCAGCTTGGTGAAATATTTTGCCTCCGCTAGATTGGAAATAATGGCTTCTACCTCAGGCGTCGGTTCGGCGTCATCGGCAGTCACAACATTTAGCCGCCTGTAGTCGTTGCAGAAACGATGTTGACCATCGGGCTTCTTAACTAATACAATTGGACTATTGTACGGGGACTCGGACGGTCCGATGATCCTGGCCGCAAGCATCTTGCCTACCTCAGCATTGACAGCTTCTCTAGTTGAGTACGGTAGTTGGTAGGGTCTTACCTTCACAGGTTTTTGATCTAGCAATGGGATTTTGTGCTTGATCAGGTCAGTGAGCCCCGGTACATCGGTAAATATATCTTTGTATTCTCCCATGAGCTCTTGCATCTGTTCTCTCTGATCCTGATCTAGCGTGTCCCCTAACTGTACATCCCTGTAGGTTTCGGTCTGTTCTAGCCTAGGCATGACTGTCTCCAGAGGCATCGAAGTCGTTTCCTCTCCTTCATCGGTCTCGTCAATTATAGCTGCAGCTATTGCCTCTGTGTTTTCCTGTTCGTCTTCCCTCTCAATATACTTCTTCAGCATATTCGCGTGATACAGTCGTCTCTTCCCCTTGACGTTCACCATGTAGTTCACTGACCCCCTCTGCTCTTCTACTTTGTAAGGCCCTTTCCAAGTCATCTGTAGTTTCGATCCGTCACTTGGGAGAAGTATGAGGACGGAATCGCCCACTTGGAATTTCCTCTGTTTGGCCCCCCTATCGTAGTATTTCTTCTGCCTGTGTTTTTCGACGCTGCTGTTCTCGGCTACGACTTTCATGGCATCCTCCAATCGTTCCCTCATATCTACCACGTATTCGTACGATGACCTCGTTTCTGACTCCGCTTCCCCAGTCCACAGATTCTTCAGTATTGCAAGTGGTCCTCTCACAGGGTGACCGAACACTAGTTCAAACGGCGAAAAACCTGTACTGGCCTGTGGGGTTTCGCGATACGCGAACAGCAGTGGACACAACATTCTGTCCCAGTCCTTGGGTCTGTCATGAGCTACTCGGCGAAGCATATTCTTCAGCACTCCGTTAAATCTTTCACACAGACCATTGGCCATCGCGTGGTAAGGCGAGCAGAATATCTGTTTCGTTTTGAGAAGTGCACTGACCTCTCTCATCAGCTCACCGGTAAACTGTGATCCCCTATCTGAAACTATTTCCTTTGGTATGCCTAACCGAGAAAATATTTCCATTAACGCTTCACTGACCTGCTCGGCTGATATCCCCCTTAAGGCTACGGCATCCGGGAAACGCGTGGCATAATCTACTAGCGTCAAAATATAACGCGATCTCCCATGTTCCGTACGCGGAAGTGGACCAACCAAATCTATGGCGACGCGCGAAAAGGGCGTGTCGATCAGGGGTGTCGGCACTAGGGGTACCTTTGTCACCCTACCTTTATTGGATGTCCTTTGGCACGCGTCACACGATCGACAGAAACGACCTACGTCCGCACCTATCCCAGGCCAAAAGAACGACTGCATTATTCTGTCCTGTGTGCGCGAAATTCCTAAGTGTCCCCCGAACACTCCTTCGTGAGCTATCTTCATCAGCTCACTTCGGTACTGCTTAGGTACCAACAACTGCTCCACATCAGCACGTCCAGCCCCGGCCTTCTTTACCCGATAGTAAATTCCCTTACTCTCCTTTATGTGAGTACCTACCTCAGCCGATTGCTCCAACGTGGCTCTCTCCCTTAAAACTCTCAAAGTTTCGTCCTCTCTCTGGGCCCGGGCTATCTCACCTGGTGTGAGTTCCCCTATCTTGGCCCCTACCCTTACCTCCTCCGTTGAGTTGCCCTTGGCCTCCTCATTATCTGTGGTCTGACTCACTTTCGCACTCGCATTCTCACACTCATGCTCTTCCTTGTCAATCTCCACCTTGCGAGATCGCGTGAGTACCACACTTATCTTCTCAAGAGACGCCCCCTTTATGTTTCCTATAATCAAATCGGCCACTGGGTCTTCCACTACTAGCGCTTCGAGAAGCCCAGTATAAAATGGGGTTTCTACCCACATTTCCGCGACAGGAGCAGACCTTCTCGTCCCGTCCATCAGGACATAACTCCTGTTCTTCCCAGTTAAGCTGTTAGGAGGCAGTTTGTCCCTTTTTATAATCGCACACGTGCATCCCGTGTCACGAAGGATAGTAATCTCTTTATCCCCTATCCTCCCCTTCTCCAAAAATGGAGCGGATAAATCATTCTCCGGAACATCGTCTTCGGGCTCATGTTCTGTCGAACCTTCTAACTCAATACTCTTACCTTCCGTCTCCCAAGAAATGAAGGTCTGTGGCCCAACACTCTGCTCAGCCCCTGGTTGAGTATTCGCCCTGCCCGATGACTCCCACTGACTGTCATCGGCTTCCTCATCGCTGGTTAGTACGACTGCGGTCGTCTCTTTCTGTCTCTTCCTACAGAATCTCGCAATATGGAGAAGTGACCCACACACAAAACAACCACGCCCACTCTCACGCTGGGACTTACCTCGGTTGTCCTCGACAGTGGCAGCAGCACCCTTCTTCGTCCTGCCCTGGTCACACTGCCTACTCAGGTGATTGGGAGAGCCACAGTTGAAGCATACCGGTTTACTCACTCCTAAACCCTTACTTCTGCTCTCCTCAACCCTCTTACCTGACTTCTGCTGTTGCTCCAGCCCTCGCTTCGACTGATGAGCCTCACTATACAAGTCCGCCATCTCAACTAACTCATGCACGGACTTGGGGTCCCTCTCTTTCAAATATATGGAAAGATTACAGTCGACAATCTTCAACATCTGCTCCCTGACTAACAGATCCGTAATCCCTTCCATAGTTCTCTCTGCCTCTGAGAGGTCTACCCGCCTCTCAAAATATCTCTGCAATCTCACGGACAGCTGCGTATAAGTTTCGTCCTTATCTAGACGACTCTCCCTAAACTTACGCCTATAACCCTCTGCCGTGAGATGATACTTCTTGAACAACACCTTCTTTACCTTCTCGTAATCCCTACTGTCTTCATCGCTGAGACCGGAATAAACATCTAACGCCCTGCCAGTTAACAATGCCCCTAACATGTCTGCCCAGGTGTCTTCTTCCCAATCATTTGCCTGCGCGAGTCTTTCAAATCTTTTCAAATACGAGTCGAGATCCTCGCGCGAGTCATCAAAAATGGCAATTTTAGGTACCTTCGGGGCAGCAGATTTTCCATTCCCTTTACCATTGTGACACCCGTTTTTGGCTAGTTCCCGTTCGCATTCCATTCTCTCCCTTTCAAATTGTCTTTCCTTCTCCTTTTCTTCTCGTTCGCTAGCCCTTTGTTCTCGGTTTTGGGCTTTCTCTTCGTCCCACCTAATTTTGAATTCCTCATCACTAATGCCTTCTTGTCTGGCAAGCTTCAGTGCGCCCAGATAGTCCATCAGCAATTGACCTGTAAACAAAGCTAACAACAAAGCGTGGATCGTAACTGTGAAGTTAACAACAATATTCCTGCAATAGCAAACAACAATTTTCTCTGTGACAAAAGATAAAATTGAACAGTCAATGCACAGGTAAAATCAGAGCATGTCGCAGGCACTAAATGTCAATCTCTCTCACTCGCCTCAGGGCAGATGACCTGTCCACACAATCACACAATAGCCCCTTGACACGACCCAGATCAAAATTAAATGTTATTTACTAGCAGGATCCCACTTCTGACACCATTGTGATGTTTCCACTTTCTCTCACTAACTTTCTTCTGACACCAGCCGTGATGGGCACGGCACAAACACACTAAATAATCGACTATCTCTCTTCTATAAGTTATAACAAACGATATCTGTATTGCTTACATATATACAATAATTATTAATTCATTCAATAATAATAGGAACATAGGTCATACAATTTCATGTGAATTTCGATGGAATGAAGTTGATGCAAATCAGTACATGCTAATTAAATGGCTTCGTAATATTCAATCTCTAGCACATTTTATAAAACACATGGGAACATTCAGCATAAGGAAACCTCTCCTTTAGGGGTGTATGGCGCTATCTGGGCACTGGTTCTTCCTCTCTACCCTGGCTTGACTGCGCAGTTAGATCAACAGGTATCGGCAGGTACCAATAGGTCGGGAAGCCAAGAAGCCACGATGTCGTTAATCAAAGTACAAGAAGTTGAGAAGCCAAGAAGGTGTTGTTCTTCCTCCTCTGTAGAAAAACAATCGCAAAGTCCTTATCTACTGCTGGAAGGCATGACTTCCATACTTACTCCATGACGGATATTCATCATTAACACTTTTAACCGCTGACACTGTTATAAGTCAGGCTGCAGCTCCCATACTCCATAGGCTCCCATATAGGCAATAGAATAAACGATCAATACAGTTTTAATGATATTTACACGTTCCCCACGAGGAATAACGCTCTCTCTAAAGGACCCCATCCTATAAGGTTTCGTAACATATATATAACGGCGTTTCCGTGACTCTCTCAGAGGCAGTAGTTATACCAAAGTAAACCCACTAGATTTAGGTTCTACAATCATGAACATTAAGTAAAATACACATACATCGTACAATTAACTTACCACTCAGCAACAGCCCAAATGCCGACAAGATACCAAAGATACCACGCTCTGACAAAGGATGTTTGCGGGTTCCCTGACCTTCCCCACTCACAAGACTAGTACAAAGTTACAGTTGCGGTTGTGGTCTCCTCTTCGGCACGAAGCTGGTGAGTGCTCTCAGCGGTCTGAAGTTGGAAGGAGCGTTCGGGGATTTATACCCAGTCAGGTAGCGTCCCAAGACGCTCACCGAGTGTACATTAGTTATCCTAATAGCCACCCCCGTCGACTCCACGTCAAATACTATTGAAACAGCTCTACCCCCCAAGCAATTCCCAGGTGATCTGATCGACAAGTACGGCGGTCAAGTAAACACTACCCTTTTCGGGTGTCAAAGCGCTTCAGTTGCATCGGCTACTTTCCCCCTCTGGCCTACAATAACTCTGTCTCCCCGCCGTTAGCTATCTTCCCACGCTAGCTATACCTTGCCTGTCTGTCGCCCTGTTACAATGATGATGACCACTACCACTGCAACTACCGACATCGGTGGTCACAACAATCTGTGGATCCATCCACCGATGGAAGAATCGCTACTTCAGAACTAACGTTCTTCACAATGTCTTAATAAAGGCACTCGGACTGAGCCTTGCTGACGGTCAGCAAGTTCAAATCCCCCACACATAGTACCCAGTAACTAAAATACCTTCCGGAATTGATCACTGGCCCAGAAAATGGCCAGTCTGCCTGGCCGATCAGGCGAAAGGCCAGTCGTCTCAAGTCAGATCCGACTATGATTTTCTCCAGGTTAAGGTACCTTTTGGAACCTTTTTGTCCCTTTGCGAGGACCTTCAACATTACAACATTTTTGTACCCTTTAGTACATAAAAACACACTGTGCTTGTTAGAACAAGTTCTTCGTATAAGGATATTCTTCCTTCAGGGTCTTCAGCCGTTCAGCATTAGGCACCCTTACTTGTGTCAATACTGAGGGGCCCTCTTCTGGTTTCATCTTTTATTCATAGCAGTGAAATTAATACTTTTTTTTTTTAAACCCGTTCTTTGCATTACCAATGATAGAACAACAGAACACAGAATACTTTTGCGCAACAGCTGAACTAAGTTGGCTGAAATGCGCAAATATGAAATATATTGCTAATAGCATCTTTATATTTCATAATATGTAATTCACATTTTGAGAAAAACACATTGCATACACAATTAAACAGTGAGTGCGTACATCACAGGGCAAAATACTAGGGACTATTATCTTAACGTAAATAGCTGTCGCCAAGATAAAAATGTTCAAATTTGAGCAACCCGTTCAAACCGTGAGGCAGGTCCGGAACTGCTGCTGAGCCAATTTACGCCAAAAATCATCCCTGCCTGCCAGCCCCCACCCCCTTTTCCCCCTGCGCCTTCCGGCAGAAATCATGTATGGAGTACCGACAATCGGATTTTTGCATGGAAATGCTCACTGTTGATGGGCAGTTCGCGTGCGACAAAAAAGCATGTCAAGCATTATTTATTGATCTCTTCAACAAGAAAGCGCATGGGGTGAGGACTGACCATTCTGTTTCTTCGCAAACTGTAACAAAGAAAGTTGGACCCCCAGCGACCACCGCGTGGGGTGGGCTGGAGACTACACGCTGGAAACCGCTTTCGTGCTGGCTACTTACTGTTCTGTACCGACAGGGAGAGATGAATGGGTACCAATTAGCTGGGCGGGAGCACGTAAACCATGTGATCGATCGTGGTGTAAATGCCTGTGTATTCTTTTCTTGGGTACTTAATCCTTGTTTGTGTGTGCTTGTGTTTCCTTATGTATATGTGCGCGCGCGTGTGTGTGTGTGTGTGTGTGTGTGTGTGTGTGTGTGTGACGGGTGGGGAGGGACACGTCTTTTCTTCTTATTATTATTATTTTGAAGAGAGAGCGAGAGAGAGAGAGGGGGGGGTGGGGGGGGGGGCACATGCGTGAGCGCCCTCTGTGCAGCTGATTTTAAGACTTAGTGAGGATAATAAAAGTGTATGTATCTGAAAAATTGGAGCGCCTTTGGTCAGATATTTTTTGTCCTTCCCGGTTGGTTTTGTATAACCAATGCACGTGAGCATTTATCTAGCGTTTTTTTTATCTTGGGTTGTTTTGCATTTCAATTGCATATATCGCAACCTATGTTCTTGTTTCTACACTTTTTGCGGAAAATCGACGTCAAACTACTAAGTTGGCGGCTTTAGTATTATGACAAGGAGTTAGAATAAATCGGAAATGTGAAACAGCTTGATAAGTGCCACAGCGTATTTTAAACAAGTGTCATAGATTGCATTATTTTGTTATACCTCTTCTGTGTACTAAGAGATCTCCAGTCTTTTTCAGAAAATGGAGGTAGAACAAAAAACTAGAATTGAGGTCGCGATATGTTTGTGCAAGACCCAAGACTGTGCGTGTTGGTATAGAGGCGAGTAGGTGTATCACCGGTCTAGTGGCTTTCAGAAACAATCATACTATGATTCATAGCGAGGAAACAATGCCCTTCTGGCCTTTTCTGTGCCATATTGGGATTGAAAATGACTTCTCTTCTTTGTAATTCATAAGAAATGCGAACATGATCAAACTGCCGCGTTCCGACTTCTAATGGTGTCACAGTGATAACATGTAGGTCAATTAACCAGTTATTTCTCACGGAGAGTAGGTCAAGACAAGGTGGAGACGGGAGAGGGGACGAAGATATACAAGTGACACAAAGGAGATGTGACAAACTATATTATCATAACCACGGTGGGAACCGCTGCAGTGACATTTATTCTGAAGAGAAAATATCATGGAAAGAAATAAAAACAAAGCTGAGGCTACGGGAAAAAGATAAAAGGGGATGGTTAGTGAGAGGGTGATGGGTAGAAAGGCTGACAGACAGACGGAAAACACACACCCAAAAAAAAAGAGATGCAAATAGTAGGACAAATGACAAAATAGTCCGGCACACAGACAGATTTAGGCTGCAATCGCACAGTGTGTTAATTCATCCTGTGTAGCCTTTCGATTCGGTTATTCGTTTGTAAAAACAGTATGGGTGCAGATACTGATACAGAACTGCTAATAACATTGTGATTGGGAGACCAGTTCTGTTGGACAAGTTCTCTGGTCAATCAAAGGATACATTCATAATATATACCAATGCCCTCATGTATTTGGAACTGACAACACGTTGTATTTATACACAGAGAATATTAGATGAGATCTAAAGCAAATTTAATACACACATTTGAAGAGATCTGTTCGCTAATGACAGGACAAATTAGGAGGGAAATTATTTCAAAATTAATATTACTTTTACTGTCCTAGTTGCAATGTCTAAAGCTGAGCTTTCAAATTCACAACTGCAGTGATGACCTAGCTGCAATGCTGTTGATGTTGACGATAGTTCGTACAAATGTAGTTCCGTTGCTGCTGTAGTTAGCGTTGTTACCGTTCCTGCTGCCCACGTTGCTACCGCTGCCGTAGTCCCTCATTGTACAAAAAAAAAAAAAAAAACAACAAAACACAGAAACAGCATGTGCACGCAGAGAGCACTCACTCTGACAGAGAAATTGACGAGATCGAGAAAAATTACAGGCGATTGGACGTCAGAGATTGAGCGAGCAAAGAGAAACGTCGAGAGAGAAAATGAGGCAGAAGAAAGAGAAGGGCGGGGTGCGGACATGAGCTTCAACTTTGGGAAAACAATTTTCCGAGAGAAGAATAAAAAGGAACACTCAAAAATCAAAAGCTGAACGGCCGAGCTTTCAATGCCTGTTTATCAATCCATTTCCTCCTGCGCCCCCCCCCCTCTCTCTCTCTCTCTCTCTCTCTCTCTCTCTCTCTCTCTCTCCTCTCTCTCCTTTCTCTCTCTCTCTCTCTCTTGTCCTCACTTGTTTACCGTAGGATGGCCGTGATTCTAAGAAAGCTCACTAGCTGCATGCAGAAAGCCAAACCATGCGAATTTCCGCGCATAAACACACAATGAAAGGCTCGGGGTAATGACCCTGATATTGACAGTCACAGCACGAGCCCCCCGCCCTCCTCCCCTCATCTCAACCCCGCCTACACCATTTCTGCATGATGCTGAAGACGAGCTAAAATCGCCCCTTTAGAATATTAATGACAAGGTTCTAACTCCTTTCTTTCAACGTTTGAGAAATTGCTGTTTGGAGTTTCATGACTGTGCTCGTAGCTTTTGATGACACAACTTTGTTTTTTTCTTTTTAGCACTACTAACAAATTACACACAAAACCCGCTTTATACTTTGACATACAATGGAGAAGGCCTGTAGAAAGTGTGTGTAGTGTGCAACTCAGTTCAGCCACAAAGTGGAAATGGAACCCTCTCATTCTAAGTGGACGAAATATTGCATATAATTAGGCCCTAGTTATAAGAAGAGAGGTGGCCGATACCCCGAAGCTGCTAATGAGAGATGTTTAGGAACTCGATCGCACACCATCGAGATTTTTTTTTTTTAATGAAGGGGAAACACAAAGAATGACTTGCAGAAAATGAGGAAAAGAAAAAAAATTACAAGGGGGAGTTGACGACACAAAGAATTATCTCTCCGCCCCTCTCCTCCAACCCTTTCCAGCATTCACTCCCCCGGCCTGAGATCCTTTGGTTTCTCGGGGGCCTCAGCCTAAAGCTGTTGGCCCCATCACCCCCCCCCCCGTTGTGTTTCCTTTTTTATAGGGGAGGGGGGGTGTTGTTGAAGAAAATAGTGGTCTTATCCTACTCTTTGAACACCCATTCCGCTTTCGCTTTTTCTTTTTCCAATATTTTAAAACTTTCTTTTTTTTTTTTCATTTTTATTTTTCAAGAAACTTTGGGGAGCAGCAGCTTTCTTGAACTTCAGACACGAGGGAGTCGAGAAGGCTCTAGAACGTTTACAATAATTTGGACAGCACGAAATGTAGCACAATTGGTACAGGAAGTGAGGAGAGAGAGAATGAGTGCCCGAGACCGGAAACTGTGGACATTTCCATCCAATTCCCGAGTCTTTAGTGGCGTGGTGAATGTATTTGTATGTCCACTGTGTCCACTTTGTCCGGGTGCCTAATGGAAAGTCCAAGCAATGAGATGTGGTCTCGGTTGATGGCAACTGCTGGCTACATCGCGCTGCTCAGCAATCATTATGACTTGAGTTGGTTGTAAATCTAATTAAAGAAAGGAAGAGTTAATGACAGAGAGAACGTGAGGGAGAAAGAGTATGAGAGGAAATGAAATTATGATTAACACAGAGAAGATAGATCGTGGAAAAGAAGAGCCGTCGAGAACGGCATACAGAGAGAAAGAAGGGAAAAGAGAGATGCTGAATTACTTAGAGGGGGAAACAGGCAAGAGGCATGGAGAGAGAGAGAGAGAGAGAGAGTACCAGTGGGAAAAAAGAGGACAACACACAATGAGAGAAGGGAAACATGTAGAGAGAGAGAGAGAGGGATGGGGTGAGAGAGACAGATAAACAGACAGAGAATGAGCGAAAGGGGTCGCTGACGGTCACTGCCATAACGAATGTGGAAATATTTCAAGATTCCAATACATGTGGAGCAGCCATGAAGACAACACAGCCCATTGGGCAGCGGTGACGTTTCTGTTCTCCTACACTTACTGTCTGGGGAAAGGGAAGATTCTGATTAATGTAAAAGATATCCTTTCTACATTCTCAAAAACTGAATGAGAAAATCTAGGAGCTACGTCTGTGTTCGAGAGTGCATTGTGAGCACCGGGTTGCCACTGAGAATGAGAGAATGAGACAGAACGAGTGAGAAAGAGAACGCGGAGAAATAATAAATGAAGCACAACAAATCCAAATGTCAACTTTAAGGACACCACGGCATTTTCTCCAAGCTCGTCGAATGACAAAGTGAAACGAAAATGAGCCTAGTAAACTGATAAACATGGTGCGTTTTTTTAGAAGTGTACAGTTACTGTCTTGTTGTGAGAGACAGAACGAGGGTGAGGGGGTGATATACGGAGGCAGGCAGAGAGAAAGGAAGGCAGACAGTCGTAGGAAAGGAGCAGAAACAGTGGGAGAGTGAGGGAGGGAGGGAGGCAGATAGCCAGACGAGACAAAGAATTATCTCTCGCACACAGAGACGGACTGACGGAGGAAATGAAAGAGAAAACAACAGACATGCAGACAGAGAGACAGACACACAGAAAGCCAGTCAGACAGACTGGGAAAGAAACACACACAAACGTTCAGAGAGAGACAGAGACTGAGAGAGAGAGAACAGGCTAAAGAGACAATAAAGGCATATTTGATGAGCGAGGGATGCCAGAACAAAGGTCATATTTTCACTGGGAGACCAGTGACCCGGCAGGAAGAATGAAAGAGAAGGCCTCATGAATCAATTTTTACTGGCCAGCGCTGGCCTTTACCATGGCAGGGAGACTGGCGTGCTGGGACCTATCAGCCTAAAAACTTTGCCCAAACTTTACCAAAATGGCAATCTACAGTTTTGTTTCCCGTGAAAAATAATTATTGGGGAAACATAAACAACAAACAAACAAACAGAAAATCTGTAGAGTCACAACAGGGCTTGGCACAAAGATATTATAAACATGGACATTTTTTTTTTTTTAATGGCGTGAGAGCAAATGACAAGATAACTGTAGAGTAAATTTCAAAGAATTTAAAGCGAAAAGTTCTCTGAACAAGATTTCAGATGTTAAATCCTAAGTCAGGTTTACAACCAAATAAATGAAATAATATCTGAATAACTGGGTATAACAGAAAATGAAAATGGAATAAACTTTTCACGACTGGACTGGTCAAAGATTTCATTTAGGAGGCCATCATCAATGTCCAATGAACATTATTGCGTTGTGCTGAGTAAGTGATAGGAGTTTTAAAACGGTACATCACGAAATTATGATTAATGAAGAACGTTACTTACTGAAAACCCCATGCTGAATTTCTGATCTTTCTCCCTATCCCCCTTAACCAACTCCAACAGGACAGGACGGTGTCATGTCACTGCTCTACGATAATGGCATTCGCCAGACTTATGCCAAAAGGCAACTGACTCTTCATTGTATTCCTGGGCAGGAGGGCTATCAGATAATATTATGCAAAAAACAAAAAAAAATTCGCTAATAACAAAATGTAATAATCCAGCAGAATCATAATGGCGTGAGTCACCAAATGACAGGAAAAGAAACAGTTTTTTCCTAGTATCTCAAAGGTGTCAAAAATTACTTATGCCATTAGCGTAGAGTAGTGACCATCACCCAAGAATCAGTAGGGGCAGAGGAGTGAGCGGTAAGGCTTCTGATTCTGAAGTGGGAAGGGGGGGGGGGGTGAGTCTAAATGAAATCCGTTGCTACAGAACAAAGACCTGTCTTGCATGAGCACAGGCTCTGACACCAACTCCCCCAACAGGAGAAGTGCAGGTTCCCAAATTGTCCCCACTGTTGGTGTTCTGGCGCTTTTTGCCTCATCCCTCGGCGATTTCCTTCATTTAAATTAAAAATCGGCTTTTCGTTTCCGCACGTCAGAAATACGAGATGAAAATGTCAGACCCACGCGTGCCTTGTGCGATTTGCCATCTCGAATGTGGGATGAGTATGTTGTGCGCATGTGTTTGTCAGTATGTGTTTGCTGTGTGTGCGCACATGCGAGAGAGAGACACACACACACACAGAGGGAGAGGGAGACAGAGAGAGAGAGAGAGAGAGAGAGAGAAAGACTCTGTATAAGTGTGTACATGCTTAAGAGAAAAAGTGAGAGATAGCAGATTTGAAAGAAAGGAAAATATTATAAGGGAAGCCTTAATGCGTGGAAAGAGGCAAACTGCAAGGGTGTGTGGGAGGTGTGGGGGTATGAAGGAGAAGAATCATAAGGAGTGGCCGGGGGAGATGGGTTGATACAATGGATCAATGCATTTAATTGGCATCCTGGAGATGTTTATATGAGGATTTTGGAGCATGGGATAGAAAAATGGGGAGTCCAGTCGAGCGGAGAAGGGTGGGAGGTTTACTAGGGGAAAATGCTGATATGCCTGCAAACTGTGGAGCATTCAGTCGAGTGGATGTTGTGGTTGTGTACGCGGAGAAAGAGCAGCTGCAGCCCAATACACAACGCGCATCTTTTTGGGCGTTTGGTTATTGTGTCAGGTTTGTTGTGTTTAGTGTTTATTTGTTTGTTTTTATGTCTGCGTGTTTGTTTCTTTATCTTAGAACAAAAAGACGCGAGCGAGCGCCAGCTCGTTTTGTGGCACGACAAAAAGCGCCTGCGTTACCTTTCAGGTTTCAGCTTACTGACAAAAGCTGGTCCTTTTTTATTTCCTTATGCCAAGATTAGAATGATATTGAGAGGAGTGGCGCGCTCCTCACAGGATTCGGCCAGAGGGACAGAAAAGTGACGCTCGAGAAGGCAAAGGGGAAAGGTGACACACAAAGAATGAGGGCAAAAATTTGACGTATTTGCGAAACCTGAGCTGTTGTGATTTCATTCCCGTAATTGTTAGGCGATGTGTGAAAATGTATGGAAGAAAACGCAAGAGGTTAATACTGCCTTGAGTGGGGAGGGGGGTGGGGGCGGAAGAGGTGATTAAAAAAAAAAAAAAAACTTTATAAATTTCCAAGTGCTTGGCTGAATCTTACACCAAGTCATTTGTGAAGATAATTATCTTTATTACGAAATGTATCAAATTTCGATGTAGGAGACTTATCATTACAGGAGATGTCGGGAAAGACGTGCAGCTATGCCGTTAAGTTCCTCTTTCATTAGGTCCAGCCATAGAGAAGACAGGTGGTAATAATAGCGCCGGCCCTTTCACGAAACAGTGCAAATGCAAAGGACCTAATTTTACAGGAGATAAAAATGTGTTTTTTATCTGAAATGTAATTCGTTATCTCAAAAACATTTTTAGCTATATATTTTTTTTTATTATAAACATTCGATTCCAACCTGATTTCATGCCAATTCTCACTGGTATAAAGTCCCAGCAGTGTGAGTACTGCCGAGTATATTATAACGCCTTGTTTAACAAAAGTTAAACATGACTTACTCGAAAACTGCACATTTCGAAAATGAAACTGAGTTCTTAATCAATTGAGGGAGCATGTAATTATCATTTTGCTGGAAAAAACAAACAACCGAACAACTAAGTTGGGCGATTCGGGGGAGGCGGAGGGGGCACCCTGCAAAATCTGAAGGTGGCAAGAAGCATAATTAACAGTTCTAAGATTTTTGATTAAATCCAAGGCCCAGCTATAGCGATAGACAAAATAAATGACTTCAATCAAGACCTTCAGCGACAGCTGAAAAGTGAACAATACTCAATATTTTCCCTTCACTGGCTTTGTAAAAAAAAAAAAAAAAGCAATGTTCTTGACTTTCGCGCTGGGTGCCGGTGCCAAATCTGTGCACAACTAAAGGCGCCAGCTGTCTATCTTACTGTATCTGGTACATGGTATCTTTGACATAATTCAAGATTCGGAACCATTACGGTCGCAAAGACTTGAAAACCACTGCCTTGGACACCTGAAACACGCAATTTTCAGGCATCGCGTGAGGAAAGCCAAGACGGAGAGAGCCGGTCTGGAACAGTAAGGGCGACAAGGCAGGAAGGAGACACTTGACTTAAGACAGAAGTCACCAATTGGCTGTCAGCAGTCGCGTGCCTGCTGAAGATGACCAAACATGGCACCGGGTGGACTGGGACAGGACCACGGCTAGGGTTGGGATGAACAACTGGCATGAAAAATGATGGGAAAAAGACGTAGTATGAAAAACGTAATGGAGGTAATACGTGATCAGCGTGTTGTAAAGAGGATGAAAGAGGGCGAGTGAGTGTGTACGACTGAGTCAGTCCATACGTCTTTGAGTAAGAGAGTGGATGAAGAATAAGCAGAAAATTAATGAGTGTGTGCACCTGTGTGTGTGCATGTGCGTTTGTATAGGAAAGGGATACAGAGAGGAAAAGATTGGTGGCGTGGGGTGCGGGGAAGGGGGGGGGGCGCGACGGTGAATGTATGTACATGCATGTGTGCTCGGGAGAAGAGGTGACAGAATCACTGCGAGTAATGTAGAAGCCTGTGCGTCTGAAATAGAATGAATGAAAAGCGGTCAGGGTGTATTTTTGTGGTCGTGCGTATCAGGGCGTCAACTTAAGTGACAGCGTTAGGAGGGATGGAAAAAAAAACACAACAAAACATAATAGAAGACGCACACAACTTCAATATCTAGCAATTTCTAGCGACACATTCCCACGACAAAAGACCTCCGTAACCTCATACTGAAGCTTCTGAATGACTCCTTTAGTAGCGAGTCTAGCAATCACGTCTTCAGACCGATGGAATCGATCAAAATCACGACACAAAAGACTTGTAGACCTAGTCTTAGTACTCAAGTACTGGGTGTTCGTTGGTAGAGCCAACTCTATTTCACGCACTTTGATAAGCCCCCCCCCCCCCCACTTCTCCCTTCAACACATTTTAGTTGCTGTTGATGTTGATGGCGACAATTTTCATGAAAATATAATTATGAAAAGTGATTTATTTTTGTAAAAACCGGTGTGCTTTTAGTGTGCCATCCAGATCTACCCGATTTCTCCTCCTCCTTTTTTCTCTCTCTCTCCTCCTCTCCCTCCCCCCTCCACCCATATTCACGGTAAGGATCTTTAAGAGTAAAAAAAAATCGTTCTGTAACATTCTCGATCTATCTCATAGAATTTAAATGGGTTTCATTTCAGGTTTTTGATTCTTTTGACACCCAACTGCAGAAAAGGAGCCAAAAAGTATATTTTCGCTCATCAAAAGCTATCTATTTTTGGGAGTAGTTGACAAAAAAAACATGTTTTTGAATAAATCTGACCCTCTCGCCAAAAAACCTCCCACAAATTAATACCCATGGATAACGTTGGTTTTATGGACTGCTCGTCACTTTTTATCTGCCAAACGGGAACAGAAGACCGGTATTAGTAAATTAGTTTTACTGATAATGGCACCTTTGGTTTTCCATAGATATATAGCCAATAATTGTTCCCAACTAGCCGACATCCCCAACACTAACTAGCAGATTGCTGACTGAGCATTCAGAAGAAAACAAATGAATCTTTCCCTCTAAAAACCTGCAGTCATTACAAATGGGTTATTTGTCTCCCGCTAATGCACACACGTGTTGTCTCCCCTTGTGGGGTACACAGATCAAAATGCCACTAGATGTGGCATAACAAATGACGTGGATTTAGACCTGGGTCTGTTTCGTATTTGTCTATGACATGGAACGCAAAACGCTTTTTAAGGCCTGGCTAATTGCGATATTGTTGCTGTTGTACGGAGAAACCCGGTGACGGTTGTTGTACTTAGGGGCCAAACGCAGTGAAATTCAACTCCTCCACGTTTTCAACTATCAACTTTTGAAGAACGAATGTTGCACGAACGCTGCACACGGAGTGGGAACAACTTCTTTTCTACTTCTGGTCCATTGCAGTCATAATGAGAGAGAGAGAGAGAGAAAATTCATTATGATTACAGGCCTACCAATAAAACACGAGTAATAAACCTGTATCTTACCATCAAGATCAAATTGTTTGCCAATATCGTCCCATGCTTTGTTGATGTACATTCTGTTGCTATAGTTTATGTTTGTTTTGTCATATAAAGCTGGACAGGTTTGAACAGCCGTGATAAAACCTGCTCCATCTTGTGTGGTCTCAAAACAAAATCGCGGAAGCCGGCCCTAGGTCTAGCGAAGAACACATGCGTGTCGAACGAAAGTTGTGTGAAAAAATGTAGCAAGACACTTGTCCACGCTCGTCAAAAAATTCAGCCGAAGTCGTGTTGTCTGTGAATGGAAGTTGTGTTGTATGTACTGCGTTCGCATAGTACCAGTTTACAAGACTTTAATAACGCTCGGATCGCATCATCACAAGGAAAGACGACTACCCACAAAAAACGTGGAGGAGTTGTATCCCACTGCGTTTGGCCCCTTAGAAGGTGTGTGTGAAATTAGGGCATGTGTCTCTCTGTGTCAACACGGTGGAGTTTAGAATATAGTACAGCTGTTGATAAACATTGAGATAGCTACATGGATGGATGGTGGGCATAAGGAGGAGTGAATGGGTTTGCCGTTATATGAAGCAACGGATGGACAGAGGATATTTGGAACGATTAAGGAAGAACGATTGGAAAGAACGGACACAAGAGTACACAATAGTGGTGAAAAAAAATCACTTTCCCAGTCTGCAGATCTCTCTCTCTCTCTCTCTCTCTCTCTCTCTCTCTCTCTCTCTCTCTCTCTCTCTCTCCCCTTTCTCTCTCTCTCTGACACACACACACACACACAAACACACACACACAAAATGCAGAAAACTAGTGCCTTTGTTGAGAAAAAAAAAACGTTAATTTTATTATACTGTCAAAAATAAGAATGATTAACAAGTTTCAAATGCCTGCAAGAACTCCAATAATTGTTCGAAATTTCAAAGAGGAGGGATTTCACCTAAGACATATCGGGGAAACCCACAAACCTCAGATTCAACGATGTACTTGTCGCATTTTTCCTGAATCACCCCAACCTCAGCTTGTGTATTCTGAGAATTACCTGTCTGACCTGGAGTTCCAAGAAAAGGCCCGGCACTGCGCTTGTCATGACTTCCGCGTCTTATCTACCTAGTTTCTATAGGAAGTGAAAATATGGAGAAGGCGACGGACGGGGTATGACATGGCAAACCCTTCGCTATATGGGAACGGGCCCCAAATTTAGAACTTCACTTGAATTGTAAGGGAAATTCCCCCAAAATGGCCTACCGGATATAGGCTGACACTGTTGTTGATACTGATAAAGGTAAAGCCTTAAGAAAATGGACTGGCAAGCAACGGAGGTTGGGGTGGGGGACCCTGCTCTCTATGAAAATGAATCCTTATTGTAGGACTTTTCTTGAAAAGCAAGGGGAATCCCCCAAAATGGCCTATTGATTGGTGTCTGAGACACCAGCTGTTTACATTTGTTTACGCTCTGCTAACAAACCTGCACAACATATACATTCGGGGGAAATGAGTTTCTACAGAAAGGATAAGGTTTGCCCGGTTAAGAGCTATTTGCCCAGAAAACAAACAAACAACTACACTACGGGGCAAGAAGAGAAAGAGGGGGGTGAGATGTACAGATGGCTACATCCTTAACAATTGGTATCGTGTGCAGTGTGGCCTTGACAAATTTGATAGAAATGCCATTTTAAAAACAGTCCTAACAGTACAGTGATCTCGGGCACAATCTGCTGGTCTAGAGAGGAAAACTTATACAGTAGGAAGAGAAAAAAAATATGCTACAATGCGGAAAGACTGAACTCAGACACTGTTTGATCACAATGAAATACTTTAGTTTTTAGCTTTTCTATTGTGTCCTATATGGTACAGAATGAAGTCCTCTATCATGTTTTCAACAAAACAACGTCAAACAAATAAACAGAAAAAGGAAATTTCGCAGTCTGGGCGGCTTGTGCCTAGGAGCACTACTATGTGATTTCTCTACATTTTTTTGAATACCGCCAATTTGGTTGAATACAAACATAAAATGACAGAGTACTTTAAAGCTCCTCATATCCATTAACCGATACAAAAAGTGATAACAGCAGCCTACCATCACCACTCTACTTGACATGGAACATCCTGTTGACTTCATTTAGTTTATCCGAGTACATTACAAGCGATAAACGTTTCGGCATAAAGATAACTGCTGCCCTAAAATGAACTAATCCTACCCCACTTCCCCCTTAACTACCACAAGCACACAAACTTTGGTATAGTCCTACATTCAAGATTTCACCATCCTTCAGTGCTTCCTAGCTCTAAACCTGGGGAGAGGAGATTTGGGGAGGGGAGAGGGGGAGTAATGATACTATTGATAAGTAGTCTGTTAAATAAGCACACCATGTGTATTGCGAAAGTACAGGGGCACTTTTATTTGTCTTTCTCCAGAGTGTGCATTGTCATTTCCACTGAGGTCTTATAACACATGCATTATTAGACCTCTGGGCGTTGAACTCAAATTCCATTGTTTCATTCAACTGACCCGAACTGTCCCACCAGTGTTGCTAGGTCTATGGAATCAGACCAGAATGTTAATTTGTGGTGATACATAAGGCTATGAGATTTTGCTGCACAAATCATACTCCCCTCCACTCGTGTCTTACAACTTGATCAAATTGGAGTTAAAAAGATTAATCAACTTAATGACCACCCCAAGTCCAACAAACCATTCTATCTATTCTGAAAGTGAAAGACCCCCGTAAGTCACAAAACATTACACTGGACATTAAAACACCAACAATGGGTGTTTAATACATTATATAAAAAACACACACACAACATATTATACTCCCATTATCTATTATTAGCTTGGAAATATTCGGGGGGAAATGTTTCTGGCAGTATAAACGCTTTCGTTATGCTTAACTTCAAGGCACCTTGTCCAACTTCAAGTAACTTGAAATGCCCATGCCAATTTGGAAAGCTGCCAGTGCTACTGTTTCTGAGAAAACGTATTAATTATATTTTTCGTTCCAAGTCCTCAAATGTTCATTAAGACTGATACATAATCAATATATGGAAGGATATTTGTAATACTGTTGCATGCGACAGCTGGCCGATTTTCAGCTATGTCATGAAAGTGGTTCTCTCACTCCTAATTTTATTATGCTTATACTGTACATGGGTATCTTTTTCGTGGGCTTTTTTGTGCAGTTTCGATTTTGGAGCATGCTGAAACAAACCCCTGATTTTTACGCAGCTATTCAAGCCTCATTTTCTTGGAAAGGCAAAAATGCACATGTAACAATATGGGAAATAATCGACGGTAATATAGTGGTGTTACTAGGCTTTGGGGCACACCGCGTTCATGGCAAAGTATCTACGTGGACTTGTTTCCTCAGGAAAGAGTATTGCAGTCATCGCTATTTTTAGGAATACGCGAATGCAAAGAAGTACCTATTTATATTTCTGTTCAATGACAACAACATGCGTGTCGCGCCCTTCGATCTCGTTGTGCAGTCTAATCGCTCTAGATAACACGTACATTATTCCACAATAGAAACCTGTTTTGGTACAGAAGGACCTTGAACACCACTGTAATGCAAAGCACATGTCACCTTCTATAAATATCTTGTTTAGCGAAATGTCTAGATAGGATAAAGCCACCAAACATAAAAGCTAACTATTTTTGGGGTCCATTTCCTTAAAGTGCTTGCCAAGCTAACCTGCGGGTACCTTTCTCATCGTCCTCACACCCCACTTTCTTCCCCCCCCCCCCCCCGCCCCGTTCTCATTCTTCCATAGCTATGTTTCTCAACCTTTTTTCAAGCAATCGTCCCCTTAGGCTCCAAATTTTCGTTCATCTCCCCTTCTCTTCCCCCACCCCCCCCCCTCCCCTGAAAATAAAAAAAAATTTAAAATCCATACTCAAACCCAATGGATACATTTCTCAAGAAGCCTGAATACATACAGGCCCCCCGCCCCATACCCAAATCAAAATCGCCCCTTGAGGGGCCACATCGCCAAGACTGAGAACCACTGTTCAAGAACAAGGCAGACAGATCAAGCAAGGAAGTCCAGTTGCCTGGTTGCTGAAAAGCTTATCATAATTATGGGACTGCCATTCAAAGTTTCACCTCTTCTGATAACCTGTTTCACGTCGTGATTAAATCTGAAGACAAAATGCCCACAAACGTGACAGCACAATGAAATCTGATTCTTTCGAACAATATTATATTTCAAGTAATATATTATCAAATATCAATTCAAAAAAAATATTCCTTTCGCAATTCATTTTCATTCTTTGCAGACTTGATTGGATATCTTTTCCTTTCGTTGCTTGTGAGCTTATGACGTGGGACTTTTCTTTGCAAATCTGCAGGAGGGTTGGGGAGAGACAGAGAGACAGACAGGAGGACAGAGAAAAAAGAGATAGTGAGAGAGAATAGGGAGCCACATTTTGACTTTTTCCCAAGCTCTGCTGCAACCCCTGGGTCTCTCTCTCTCTCTCTCTCTCTCTCTCTCTCTCTCTCTCTCTCTCTCTCTCTCTTTCTCTTTCTCTTTCTCTCTCTCTCTCTCTCTCTCTCTCTCTCTCTGTGCATATGTGTGTGTTTTAATTTGTTCCCAGAAGTTTTATGTGACATTTAAAGACTGCTTTTTAAGCCAGAATGTCCCAGTGGTGCCAGAAGGTGGAGGTCTAATTAACTGACTGATTAATTGAAAACATAATTATTTTCTAACGTTCAGAACACAGGACATAATTATTTTCTTGCACTTAAAGAACATTCCAACATTCCATTTATGTTCAAAGTCTTCCATTTCACAAGCCTATTCCCCCCTCCCCCCCCCCCCAAATCTCCTTGTAGCGTCCCACTAGTAGGACGATCGATATTTTCTCCCCCCCCCCCCCCCCGCATGGCGAGTCTCACTCGGCGACCTTCCTCCCCCCTCTCGCCAGCAAGGCCGGTATTTCTCTTTGATGTGGCTTGTTTGTTTCACTGTAGAAAATCTAGAAGGTCTAAGAAGGTACTGCGGTATCCGAGATTACGCTAGGTCGACCTTGAGTGATGTAATTCTGTGACGTGTCTGTGTACGATTGGGTGGCTGGTATGTGTCCCGAACGATCTAGGTCTGTCTCGTGCTTATGGGGCGGTTAAGCCGCTTCCTGAACGTTCCTGGACAGAATATATATAAGGAGGGCCAGGCGAGCAGGAGTGGTGCAAATCGTAGGGTGAAAGTCGTGGGTGTAAATCGTAGATGTGCAAATCCAGTCATAGTTAGAAGTGTGTCTTCCCGGCTAGCTAGGTGTAAGTAACCTGTGGATATCAGCTCTTGTTTACAGTTATTAAACGTTAGTATTAATTGTTCATCGGATCCTGTTATTTATTTTTACAACAGTTCGAGACAGTTTCGTTTTAAGGGGCAGACGATCAGTTCATCTGACTCGCCCCATCATAACGTGCTGAAATTTGCTTCAACTGTTGCACTCCTCCTCTCATAAACATCAGCTGTAGCGTCATTTTTTGCACTCTGAATGTCCATTTTTGTTTTTCCTGATGATGCCTGTGTTTTGTGTGTGTGATTATATGATATAAATGTTGTAAAGCGCTTACAGCCTGGTTGTTAACAAGATGAAGAGCTATATAAATGCTGTATATTATTATTTTGATTTTCCTCCCTCATCCTCATTTTCATCCTATCCTGGTCTTTGAATTTAGAGGGCCGTCAGCTAGTTGTGCTTCCCGTGGACCCTGTGTATGCCTCTCCTTCGACTTTTATTTCTCATTTTCTCAGTAATCTCACTCATTATCCCCTCCTCCTCCTTCAAGTCCCCTCTTCTCCCCTGTACTCATCAAACAAGGACAACCCTGCCTGTAGTTACATGCCAATCTGTATTCGTAAAGACCGTTCCTTGGGGATCACGGAGGTCAACAGACGCAGCTGCCACAGTGCAACAGGTCTGACCCCCGGTAATGAATGGACTGGAGAGGTGCTCCCTCGGGGACAGTGAGTGAATGTATGGCCTGGTGGAATGGCCTGGGGGGGGGGGGAGAGAGAGAGAGAGAGAGAGAGAGAGAGAGAGAGAGAGAGAGAAAGAAAGAAAGAAAGACAGAGGGAGAGAGAGAGAGAGTGAGTCTGAATGAGTCTTGAGTCTGAGTTTGGAGACACCATAACAGTAGCATTGTGCTCGGAAAAAGAGACGACAGACAGAACATAACAGAATGACAGGACAGAAGGAGAGAGAGAGAGAGTTGGGAAAGACGAAGCAGCACTTCCAAGCGAAATGTGATTGCACCACCATCTTGCGTTTCGGCCGTATCGATGCCTTTGCTTATTTTTATTAATTTTTTTTAAATGGCATGGCAGGGGGAAAGGTATCGAAATCAAATTGAAATATCCGTAAACAATGGTATCGAGTGGCGGGGCCCAGTTTCGCCAGTGTCCAGATCATCGCCCAAAGCACTGATAAAACACGGACGTGTTGTCCGTGTTTTATCATGGTTTTATCAAGAGTCATGGAAGGTTCCCAGCTGTTTTCCTTTGATCTCTACCTGATTGACCTCCGGTCAAGCGATGGACTGACCAGAGTTAAACACGCGCTGGGTTGGATAATGCGGGTCCCCGGGACGCTAATTTGCTCCAGGAATGCAGTAACTGGAGCGGGGTAGAAACGTTATTTGGATGTCTTTTTAAGATGACCAACAGGAAAGAACAGAATGATGATGTCTGAAGTTTCATTGTCATTACCACCAGTTCCACAAATTATCCCTCTTTCCCCTCATTTCGTGGCGAGGCGTGTGTGTGTGTGTAGGGGGGTACATTCCTCTAGGAAGTGTGAAAATAAACTATGGAGATGAAACCCACAGGACACTTTCAGAGGAAGCGACTCCACCAGCTTTATTGATCAAAATAATCAGATGGAGTGAGTGTTTGGAAGGGTGTTGTCTGGATGCGAGTGTGTACGATGGGCCTTAACTATTCAAATCATGCGTTTCATTATAAAAGTCAGCATGATATCTTAATCTCAGTATTGGTATTGCGGGTGGAGGTAAAGATAATGGGGGAAATTCCAATTTCTATTATTCTCAAACCGCTTCATAATTCTATCATTCTCGACCCCACCCCATAAAAGAACAAATTAAAAATTGATTCGCTGATCCTGCGTTTTATCAGATCTCATGTATTCATTTCCCCCATATCCTCTTCTCTTTCTGTTTCGCTCAAATTCTTTTCAACTGACTTTCGAAATTACATGCTTTTATTCATTCTCTCATTCTGTACTTAATTCCCCACTCCATTTCCCAATTACAGATCGCCCGCGGGGCAGCCTGTCCACAAAGCGTTAATTAACCTTAAAGTACTGGTCAGGTTAAAAACAAAAAGAATCAGATTGCAGACACCAGCTGGTTTCCTTGTACGCTTCTCAACTAGTCATTCTTCGACCGTCAATCATGAAAAATTAATGTTCAAGGCTCTAATCATAGTTTTATAGACTCTCTCTCTCTCTCTCTCTCTCTCTCTCTCTCTCTCTCTCTCTCTCTCTCTCTCTCTCTCTCTCTCTCTCTTCTTTTCCTCCTCACTCTCGCCACCTCTTTCCAGTATGTAAGCGTGCGCGCAATCTATTTTGGGCCATTTTCCCTTTCTGAAGAATGGACTAGTAGTAGTGATCATCATAAACTTCAAAGGGACTTACAATTACCTTAGTCTGAGAACCTATGATTGATCTTTATGCTTGTCAACAACCACCAATGAGTCTCGCCGCTAATCACGAGTTGATGATAGGATGACCTTTAAGATGCAGTTCAAATGGTGTCGAGGAGAAAAACAATACGCAAAAAAAAAAAATGGGCCAGGGAACAAGGAGAGGGCACTCAAGGCAACTTTTGTGCAAGAGTTATCTAGTCGCATTTTATATACACAACAGGTACTCGGAAGTAGGGGACTGTCACCTCAGTAGTGTATATCTATGACTGTCACAGAACAATAGAGGGAAGCACCGAAAGTACTTCTTGAGCGTCCTACCTACTTCTACAAGGAGAGGCCACCTGGGGCAATTTTTGTGCAAGAGTTATCTGTTGCATTTTATACATACAGGCACTCGGAAGTAGGAGACCGTCACAGAACGAAAGAGGGAATCACCGAAAGCACTTCTTGAGCTTGACTCTACTTCTGTTTTATACACGTGGACTGACAAAAGAAGGTAACTAATAGTGCATGGAACAAGAGACATGTGCTAGGAAAGACTGTTGTGTTTATCTATCTGTGCTCTTTACACATCTAGACAAGAGGATGCTGGTCACATAAACTACAACATGATGGCATGATGACAGAATCAGGGAGGGGAGATGCTGAAAGTGGCCACATGCAATAAGTCTGTGATTTGGTCTTTATTTTAGGAGGTTCGCTGCCCTTGGCCTTTTCACCTTTCTTGTTGTATTTTTCTTGTTGTGATAGAGATTCGTTTTTTAGAATTTTGCACGGGCAGCGGCCTGTTCGGCCTGATCTTTTCCATTTCCAACTGCCAAGGTATCTTTAACGTGCGCAACCTGCACACGGGCCTTCCGAGTTTTTCGTCCTTATCCGAGAAGACTAGATGTTCAATCCTACCTACGATAGGATCAGGGACAGGAAAATAAGAGAAAAATCCCGAACTTCTGACATGCCCTCACCGATGGGGATCCGAACTCGGTACCATCGGCATGTGAGGCGAGCAATAAATCATTTTCTCTCTGTGTTTATAAAGCCGATAGGAATCGAGCTGTCTGTAACATATTGATCTGATGTCGTCTCCCAAAAAGAGAAAGGAAAGATTCAGTACAGCTTCATCGACAGATAATAGTATTTCAACGAAATCGATATCAGAACATTTGTGTTACGATTCTTCTCTTTTTGATTTTTGACAGTAAGACAGGGCGGCGATACTGTATAATATATCAATGATATTACAGAGTAGTCTCATTGTGTGGAGGGGTGTTCCGAAGACTTCTTGTTTCAAAGAAAACGGTCGAGTTTGAGACTGCATTATTTTCATAACGTGTCTGCACAATAGCGACATGGTGAGAGCTGCTGGATTTGTATTTCTACTGACATTTTATGAAGATGTCTCCTTTCAGCACAACATGGATGCTTTCTCTGAAAGGAAGAGTGATTGTCTTAAAACTACCGCGAGAAATTAGCGACGTCAGACCACGTACTGAACAGTTTCGAGCCCAGGACACCTGGCACGCTGGCCAAGCAAGACTTAGACGAGCAGCTGGTCTCAAGATAAACCCTGGTTAAATAATGCATTTTCTCCTCCTCACAAAATTACGAACTGCCGCTTTCACGGTAGAAATGAGCTTTTCCAAGTGTAGTTTTAACTCATTAATAACAGACAGGAGATGCGAATGCATTGACCACTTAAAAGTTTTCTGAGTTCTTTTAACTTTCCCGTATCCGCTCACTGCGCTAGGAAATTACAATGTACATGGACTTCTTTTTTTTTTCCTTGCCTGGCCGTAATACTGCAAGTAGCCAGCATGCCACTAACCACCTATGTGTCTGTCTATGTAAATGTAAGAGGATACCTCAGGGACTGAATCCATGTAATATTATTGCAAGGCGTTATTTACAAGGCATACCTTGAAACTAACTCTAGCGTTATTTTCAAGGCATACCTTAACAGCTTCTGATTGGTCAATGAAACATGCCTTGAAAATAACGCTGGCGTTAGTTCCAAGGCATACCTTGAGTCCAATAAACAATACATAGCTACCCCGGCGGCTTTCCCTGATATGTCAATCTGACTACTACCCAGACGAACATCGGCCTACGGCCTCGATAATACAAACTGACTAGACCCTCACGTCGTTACATACCAGTCTGACAATGCACAGTCTAAGGCTCCACGTTTAGAAATACTGAAACAGATTCTGATTGGTCAATGAAACATGCCTTGAAAATAACGCTGGCGTTAGTTCCAAGGCATGCCTTGAAAATAACCACTTCGAATATTATTACACGTCTGGACTGAGCAATGAAGCTGCTCATTAATATTTGCACTTGATGTCCTGTCACTAACCAGCTGCCGAAGCTGCTTATGTAGTTATTTCGTTACTGCTCGTTACGCTACGAATCTGATTTGTCTGGTCACTAATCAGCTGTTGAAACTGCTTTTGTACTTAAAACTGCCACTAGCGTTCAGTCAATAAAGATAACACATTCAGCTCATTAGCATGCCAAGCTGATGTCCGGTCACCAGCTAGCTGCCGAAATTGCTTATTAAGCGCCCAATACTGGTAAGAATTATGAAGTAACAGGACTCTCTTCTCTACTAAGCCCCTTTCGTTTTCAGAAGCATCATTCATTGTACCAGCCAATCTCGTGTTTTCAGTGAACAAACCAAGCTAATCTTGGCTGGAGACAAAATATAAATGTATAACAGGGCGATAACCTTTCAACAGAGCCAGTATTATTAATCAACACCTGAGGAAATTGTTTTATAATGGCTCTCTGCATTATACTACAATAGGTCTGCCCCACCTGTGTAATATGTACCAGTGCATTCTGTGTGCGGTTGAGCAAGATTTACTGTGGCGTGATCGGAGAGAAAAAACGGCTGGCCATAATAAGCGTAGCAGGAATACATGATACCGTAATGATGAATAAATCGGCTGAAACAAGTTGGAGGATTGAAGAAGGCGGGGGGGGGGTGAATGAGAAGTAAAAAAAAGGGGCAAATCATGGTGTTACTGTCGTGGCAAATGAGATACTTAGATAATGGTCAACTGTATTTTGATATAATTTGAGATTGTGTGTGTGGGGGAGGGGGGGGAATACGTCCCTTTTCATCACAGAGCAGCTTAGCTTGGATCTCTTGCGTCCCGGGCCAAGCTCTCTAACCATTTGCTAAAACGCGACTGTTGTGGTTTGAGAGCTCTAGGAATGGGAAGCAAAGCGAGGACTAAATAAAGGGTAATCACAACAAAACAAAAAAAAAGACAAAAAAAGGACACAAATTGACGTTCCTCACGTCACCTCACTGAAAACACACCCTGCACCTTCAACAATATCATTCGGTCTGTGATCCACAATTATTACGCAAAACAAATTATGCGGTTGCATTTCTAGGCCATTGGCCCGAGGGGAAAGCTTAATATCCGTCTAGTCTGTTACCACACCAATCGCATTTTCCAGAAATAAATCAACAAAGAGGACCCGGTTGCTCTCTGATGCCCATGTCACCTATTTTCGATAAATGCAGAATAATTCATCGGCACCGGAAGCAGTGAGAATGTGCAAATCGTGTTCGCTCACATGTCTGTCTCGTTTGGCGCAGAAAGACGTGTCGCGTCATGTCTGGGAGTGACGCAGAAACACCAAATGGCCACTCTGCCAGCGTACGCCAAAGGGCAGTCACTTGTAGCTGACGTCACACAACTCCAACATTACCACCTGGAGTAGTTCCACTTTCAGATCCTAAACATGAGACTCAAGCCATGCAAAATTCTATACATTTCAACTGGGCAAGGGCAGATCTACCGAAACATTTAAACTGTAGGCCTATGTGGTAAATATTCACGATACTTCCCCATACAAGAGATCTCTGATTCCTTCCACTGGCTGGCACAAAAGCTGCGCTGCTCACACCCACATTCCTTGTTTCACACGTCAAGAAAACTACGGTACTAACAAAACAGATCTGATATGATAACGTTGCACATTCACCAAAAAAGCAAATCTAAAATTGGACCAGTCTTACAAGTAAAAAATCAGTTCCCAAAGGTTGACTGTGAAATAAGCCCATGCACAATTTCAAGTAAATTCAACAGAACGTTTTGGAGAAAACGGATATTGACCTCCCCCGCCCCAACTGAGTTTTCGATCTCCATTAAACAGTTCGCAATAAACCGTCTTCGTTATTACAGAATATATCTTGATGCAACAAATTTAAAAGTACTGTCATTCACATATTGCTCAGTAAATGTATTTCCCACCTGCAGGTGTTGACCACAAATTTATGCGGCGTCTATATTGAATAACATTTCATCACTGGTGAACAGGTGGCCAGGGAATCTGATGTAGAGAAATCAGTGGTGAGGGTTTGTTTGTTTGTTGTTTTTTGTCTAAGTTCTTTCATGCGGGGTGAATAGTATCATAGATCGTGGAATGATAGTATAATAACAAATGGAATAGATGGAGCCCCCCAATCCCCCGTGCACGCTTCCACATTTACTGAATACATTAATAAGTTCTCACCCCCATGCAAACACAAGGCTGCCCCTGCAAAAATTAGCATCATTACCTGGCACTTATTCCATAGGTATGTTTGAAACTACCTGGTGTTAAGTTTCAACAAATTAATAGCACTAGCTCTTCCGCTGGTCTTGTCTACTGAATAAACACGCTGCCTCCGTTCACCACAAGGAAGCGGAAGTAAGTAAGATTTCGAACAGGATTTTTTTTTTTCAAACCATTTTTTTTTTCCTTCCCTCACCTATTAAAATAGAATGTTGTTACGGACGCGTAGACTAATAACAAAGCCAAATAGAGAAAATACTACGTTGTATTCAATGTTCAGCAATGGCTTATAATGTAAAATACTACGCGCCCCTAACAACAGCCATTAAAATCTTCTGTTGTTTTCTCTTCTAAATACAAGAAAAGAAATATGATTGAAGTGCACGACTGCAATTTGCAGCAAATACAAAGAATGAATACTCTGAGAACATTTGTTCTGTTCCACTAGGTGAAGAAAATGATGAAAAATTAATGCAATTTCGTTTCCCGACTCAATTTTATCTTTCTCCAACATTTGCAGGTAAGGGAGCTCTCGGGCCCAGCTGTTACTCTTCTCTGTCTATTGCAATACGTATGTCCAAAGACGGCTGGTGTTAACTCGGTAAAAGTGTCTAAAGTGCCTGTGGGCCCGGAGTATTGAACAGCAATTATATCTCATGGCCATTTTAAGAAATTAAGTTTCTGATTCGGGTCCCAGAGAAATATCTAGCACGTTTTCTTTTCATCGAGTTGTTTTTTTATTACATTCTTAAATTATTATGTCTACTCATCGTAAAATTAACACAATTTACCTTGACAAGAGACAACACGATTGCAAAAATTAAATGGGAAAAATGAAGGCGGGGAAAAAAGAGGGGGAGGGGGTATCAAAGTATCATGAGTGCGGTCCTTTTCTCATTATACATTTGGACCCGGGGTCAAAATGAAATGGATGATCCAAATTTTATCACACACAGGCAAAGCAAACCGCACATTCTCATCTTTTTATCCTGTCTGACCCACTCCTCTCTCTCACTCACTCCTCTCTCTCACTCACTTACTCTCTCTCCTCCCCTCTCTCTCTCTCTCTCCGTCAGTCTCATTTCAAATGGAAGAGTGCACGAGACCTCAGACCGCGCATTCCGTGACAGGCATTTCAGAAAGTATATTATTCAGCTCCCCCCCCCTCCCCCCAATGTTTTTAAAAATGAAAAACGGAAAAACAAATTCACCCGTTTCATTCCAGGAAGACAAATCCTCTTTGGCCGTCCACTCGATCAGTTTACGTGGCTGATCCCCCCAGGTAATCCCTTCACGACACCATTGAGTGAGCTTAAGATTCAATTTACCATGCGCTCACCTTCACGAGTCTCAAAGCTTATCAATTGTTGACCTCGGATGCCCGTACAAACGGCCATGTCGTGATGTGGTTGATAACATTCTTGACACAAGCTTTTTCCCCAGCTTTTCCTTGTCAATGAACCACACCAGATGTTGGCTTTTTATTTATTTATTTATTTCTAGCCCTGAATTTACTATCTGTCAATGGCGCGCACGCGTAACATTTTGCCTAGTGAGTGAGTACACGGTTTAGCCGTACATTCCTTTAGAAGTCTTTATCTTTTATCTTAAATATTATCATCCTTTTGTCAATGTTCTGAATGTTTCAAATTAGTACCAAGTGTGTCATGCCATTCATTTTTTCAAGCTCTGGTCTAGCTGAGATCATTTTTCAATCCTCCCCCCCCCCCCCCCGCCACCCCCTTCCCCCCCTCCCTTAAATAGAAACAACTCATGTCATCTTTGTAGTTATCGCAATTGTTGTTCTAGTGTGCGTAATTGTTACCAATCATCTTCACAATACCAGTAGTTACTTCTTCCTCTTCGCGTTGCCGCGTTAGATTAGTGGACTTCATACTATAGCTATTCTTACATGAAAGCTGTGTTCAAGACAGAATAAGGGGATTTGTGTAACCTACACGAAACGACAGATCATGTTAATATAATACTTGTTTGAAAAATCCAGATTTCTGTAGGTTTTGCTTATTCTTTCACTGCATGAGCGCTGGGTTTTTTGATTTACTGAAGATTTCTTATACCAATTCAAATATAAATTCTTCCATAAGGATTTCAATATGAGGAGTTCAAAATCAAAAGGCAAAAAGTACTAAGGAGTGATCTGACCTAATTAGTGATTCGACAGAAAGTCCAAATATTGAATACGGCTTTAAGTTTCAAAAAGCTGAAAATTGAAGGCGCTTAAGTGTTTCATAAAATACAATCTGTGGTATTCACACTAGCTTAACTCACATCAAGCAATCTCAGCACACACAAAAAATATTTTACATATTTTTTCCTCAAGACTTTGAACTTGGCGTTTAGTACCTTTTGACTTCGTATTCCGTATAAACAGCCTACTGGGAAAAACGTCACAGGTGGATTTCTACCGTTCAATCCCACACGTTCATTAATCTGGCCGAAATGTTTGGTTCCTAAATTTCTGACTGAGTAGCTGTATTCTCTGTGCTTGTCTCTGGCAAGATTAGCCAGGAAATGAGTCTCTGGACGTCAAACTGGCCATAACGTTTCCTGATCTTTCAGCGATAACCCAGATTTTGGGTCAACACGAATCTCATTGCCCGGAAGTTCTGGTTCTATTGACCGTAATAGCCAAAGCTCCTGGAATGGTACTGTCCTCATCACCAGCAAATACTATTCATACAAGGAACTTCTGTGAGAAAGTAGGTCTGCTGTGCTTGGTTGTGTTTTATCTTGCCCCCTGTAGCCAAAAGTGCCATTATTATATGAAGCAATACTCCAGCATAGAAATATCTGGCTTTAAACAGAAAATACTATAGTGGGAGATGAGTGTTAATACCTTAAGAGTGACTCTGGGCCATGCGATCAGGATTATGATCAGCGAAATTTTTTTTTTTTAAGTCGGGGCAGATCAGGATTACGTCTAGCGAATTGGATACAGTAACCTTTTCGGACATGGTACCTTTTTTTTTCTCTGGAAATTAGTCCAAACTGGACACACAAAAAATCTTATAAAGATATTTTGGCAACATAGTCAAAAATTCCCATTCCTTCCACAGGTCATGCATGTCTCATTCATCTTTGAATCGCTTATGCAATTTGTTGAGCACGTACAATGGGAAAAATGGACACTGTGTCGCTGTATTTTGTGATAGACACATATTTAAAAGTCTGTCTTTATTAGCTTTTATTCCTTCCACCCCAGGGACCAGGAGAGTTAGACCTGATGAAAGATGACGCCATTTGGCCTCTAGGCGCGAGTGGCGATGACGACTGTTATCACTCGTGTCAACAGGCCAATGGCCCGGAGTACTGTGTACAGACTGATAGGGAAGCTATTATACCCCACACACACACACACACACACACACACACACACACACACACATGAGTTCAGAAGATGTGAGTTCAAACACAGTAAACTGCTGATAAAACTTACATCGAATCGTGGCAAGACCGAACATGATCGTTTGCATGTGGCTTGCGTTCAAGACCGTATTCACTGTGAACTCCACTTAGAACTCTAGCCTTGATCCTGTATGAGACTCCAAGCGGTGGAATTAATTCATTTGATCATATAATAATCTCGATCGTATTATAAAAACCACAAGTGCATTCGCACAACTGCAGAATGATGGCAATTAGCCTTTTGCCAATAGTCCACGAACTTCGTGAGGGAAGTTTTGTTATTGTTGTTGCTGTTGTCCATTACACAGTGGAGTAAAGCAAGTCAAACAGTTTTATTCCATGTCCCGTAAAAATGGTCTTTCGCGCTTGTGCCGTTTCATGATAGGGCAGAAATGATTATTATGAATAACAAGTAACTATCAATAGACCTTTGCCAAAATATGATGTATCGCGAAAAACTTATGAGACGATTTAAGAGACCTGTAGGGTGTCAAGTTTCTGTCCCTCTTGTTTTGAAGTCTGCACCTCCCCCTTCCCTCCTTAAATCTTCTTCTCTCTCTCTCTCTCTCTCTCTCTCTCTCTCTCTCTCTCTCTCTCTCTCTCTCTCTCTCTCTCTCTCAGTTTCTCGAGCAGTTTTAAAAGTGTCACAGAGTGTTGGCGTCAATGAAAAACGAATAAGATAACAATTAATGGGACCCAAACGAGTAGGGGATAGAGGTGGCTGCCAAGGGTTACCTTGTGATGTACAAACTTGCTGTGTGGATGATAGATAAGAAGATGTTGATTTACTGCTCTATACAGGTAACACGCGGAAAACTGGCCAAGAACCAGATTAGACGTCAACAAGATTACTGGTAAAAGATAGACAGTTGACAGTAAATCTGGAGAAGCTAACACTTGACACCCACTACTAATTCCCAAAGGGGATACGACTTGAAAAAAAAAACAACCGGAAATCGTTAAGTGTCGGCCCCTTCACTACCTTCCCGTCCACTTTTAAAGTTTGTCCTCAGCTTCTTCAATGTTCCGAAGATAGGATCCCCATAAACACGACATGCTCATGTACATGCACTAAGTTAAGGGTCAGAAAAGACATAACAAATGAAAGAAATTTCAATACAGTTATATGTCTTCATGATATTATCACACAGAACAATTACCAGTATGATCAAATAATAAATATAGATGAATGGATAAATACACGGACATTCTACAGGGGATGTTCTTTCATATCGACAATTATGCGTATGATCATTATTGGGGGGGGGGGGGGGGAGAGAGAGAAGGAGCAACATCCACTTGAACGAAGGTAAAACGAAACACCAAAGAAAATCGGGGGGGGGGGTGGCAAAGACGTGACACAATGAAACTGGGCCTCAAGTGATCTGTAAGAGGAAAGGGGGGAGGGGGCATCCACTAAAAAGAAGATGAACAACGAAGGCAAGAAAAAACGCCGGGTGAGTTGGGTGGAATAAAAGGCGGAAGGGGGGAGGACAGTGAGGGAGTAAAGGGAAAGGGAGGGCGGGGGCTAAACGTGAAAGACATGAAGACAGTACATTCAATGTCTGGTCTGCAGAGAAGCAAGCACTGTCCCAAATCCCAAGATCTGACTGTCCACGAAAAAGGTTTTTGCTATAAGAGACTGTTAGAGCCCTGAGGTCCACACCCACATATACGCCGTGGGTACTCGGTCTACTTTTAGCTCGTGACATGGCCTGTCACTCCTGGGCCGACATTAATAAGCGGGCAAGTGACACGGGCTGTCTGGTAAGATTTGGCCTTGTCGTAAGAGGGTAAGGTGGGAGAGAGTGTCAGGCACGAGAGAGGCAGAGAGAGAGAGAGGGGGGGGGGAGAGAGGAGGAGGTTATCCTTTGCGAAACAGCATTAATTTTATCCTCTCTCATACACATACACACACACGGAGGGGGGGGTGAGAGAGAGAGAGAAGGAGGAGGGGGTTAGAGGACAGGATCTTCTCTCTCTTGCATTAGAAACATAGAGCACTTATCCTCTCTCTCCCACACACACACATACACATACGCACAGAGGGAGGGGCAGAGAAAGAGTGAGAGGAGGAGGGGGTTAGAGAACAGGATCATCTCTATCTCTTTGCTTTCCAAACATAATATTTAGCATTTATCCCCTTTCAGCGAACTAGTGGACGATGTTGGAGGAGGGTGGTTATACAGCAACGATAATCCCTCAAAGAGAAACAATATTGTCATTTTGAACCATCAAAGCACAAACTTATCGATTCTTTCGTCCGGTCTGGGCGTTAATATTTTTTCCTTAACTCTTTCTGGACGTATGCCCGAAATATCAGTGCGAGTGAAAAACGCGTTTGGACGTATCGCCGATTTATATGGTATTTTACATTCTACATTCAATTCTCTTTTATTTGATGTATAACATTTTACTTTACTTTTTATCAATATTTATTCTTGTTTGGGGGGGGGGGGGGGGGGGAGAAGAGCATATTAATTTCTGAACCATGCTGCTGTTGTTGTTTTTTCAAAGTGGAAAAAAAAATTAATTACATCCAGTCTTGACCGAAGCCCCTAACACTGACGTCCTGAAAGAGTTAAAAGTGAAGCTAAACCATCTGGGTACCAACCTCAAACTGCCTGTGAGATACACATCCAGTTTCACCCACGATAAGGCTGATTGGTGATTATAGATATATGAAACGAACAAATTGAAAGCTAGAGATTTAACAAACGGCGGTTTTCATTGACAACGCTTTAATTACAGATTTACGGCCCGCCGGCACGATAACAATGTAACTGCAGGCTTCATAGTTTTCTGACTGTGTCTATAATTTGTTCTAGTTATTGTTCTATAATCAAATACATCTATACGGAGTCTTGTTTCCACGAAGTGGACCCAAAGCGCTTTACAATGAACTGTAACGTCTCTCTCTCTCTCCCTCTCTCTTTCTCTCCCTCACACACACACACACATCTGTGTGTGTGTGTGTACTTACAAATTAATATACTGTCGTATTGTACAAAGTATGCAAGGCTTAATAAGGGAGACATTATCAGTCAGAGGAGATTTCAGACACAGGACTGATTAATAGCTCAGGTTTGAAATCCATGACAAATACATCTCTATTAGAGACACTAGGCTTAGCCCTCGGTCAGGCCGCCGATGTGTCATTGCGTGCAATTTACCAGGTTACACTATGCCCCAAATGTGATTCGAACATTCCCACCCAGGTCAAGCACCCAACCACTGGGCCACAGGTCTCGTCTCTAAACATCGAACTGTACTTATTTGCGCAATTTTCTGTTCATTCCTCGGTCTACCACTCAACTACTGGACATAAATCCCATAATGTCCTAAGGCAGGGTAAACGAAAATTGATTTGCACGCTCGCATGGAGCTCCAAAACTAATGATAAAAAGCATGATGGAGGCCAAGGCTGAGTATTTTCCTTTGTCCCCGTACGCAGTAGAGATACCTCGGATATTACGTCTGACAATCCATTGCAGGCAATGGCAGAGACAATAACAAGAAGGTTTACGAAGGAAAAGAACTACTTTTCGCTATAAACGTGTTCGGTCCAGTGGTGAATGTATAGAGGTATTAGATCCTCAACAGCCACGGACACAATAATTGAGTACATAGTGTCGGGACAATCCATAAAAAGGCCGTTAATCGAAATTGCTTTTTCCTCTGACCATCAGTAGCTGTTTTATGTTGTTATTATAGAAAAACTCCGATGAACTTCCAATCTGCTGACTGACAGAAAACTCCTTTCTTGCATAACTCAGATCCTTTTGATTATTACATTATGCTAAGTGAGCATTTTTTGTTTGTTTGTTGTTAACATCTACTACGTCAGTAGAGAGTGCAAAAGTTGCTGAGCACAAAAGCTGACACATTCCCCATTTCTTTTTCTCCATGGGGCAGTTTCAATAAACTGTCTCCCCACCACTATTTTGATCACGGAACAAGGTGTCCTTTGCCCGACTGGCGCTTTGTCCCCACCATGAACTCTTATCAGGCTGTGTACTCTGAGTACCTTCAGTTTTCGGCGTCAGGAAAAATCAGATCCGAAATCTGCCCATATGAAGTGATCTGGACAAGCCAAGTGCGATATGATTTGCCACTATCAGGAAGTCAAGTACAGGGATATCGTGTACATGGGTCATCCCATTTTATCATTCTTATCACAACTTACGCCACATTCGCATATTCTTAATCTACCACCGTCTCAATTGCTCTAAGAGGCTTTAGAAGTATCATAGCTTCAATTCAGGATACCCAGCATTTTTCAAAGCTACAATTTACGGTGACAAGGCAAATAATCCTTCGCAGGTGATCTTAATCTTTATCCTTAGGACTGAAACAGCATTGCTATGAACTATTTAAAAGCTCTCTCAAGTATAGGTTTTGGTTCTCAATTACTAGCATTTGTATATAGATCAATATCCTGAGTTAGATTCATATTTAGCATTTACAGTACCTGAAATGAATGGATCTTAATAAAAAACGGACCTGACAATATCTAGCTTTCAAAGTGTCAGTAGTCAAAGGGTAAAAGAAGGGTACACAAGGGTTTTATCATTGCTTTGAACGGCTGACTGTTTAATAATGCACAGGTCGAAAGTATGACCAACAGATGTGCAATGGACGCGATGAACTCTGCTGCATGAATAACTTTGTGCGTGTCAACGTTCCCTTGTGCTTTTTGATTGGTAATCTTCAAGGGCAGGACAGGTGGACTGGCGAAGGAGAGGAGGGTACATACAGAGACAGCGGTAAGACAGAGACTTGGGAACGGTTCGGGTGAGAAAAAGGTAAAAACACATTTATAACTAATCATCTGGACACTGCACATTATTAGTTTCGTTATCAAATAACTGTTTCATTTCGGAGTCGAGATCTATAACAGTTGCCGAACTGACACCTGTCGGACGCAAGGTTTTGATCTCTTATGGAGAATTTGATCCGCATGGTTTCAGATGGTTCGTAAACTAAAAACGCTGGTAGCAGCTCGTCAAGTCCAATGCTTTGCACCTGTAGGTATATCACATAACAAGGTATACCTGTCACTGTTAGCCAGTTCAACGTTCACAAACGTTACCCCGAAATGTTGAAATTATTCACCTGGCTGAGAAATGCAAGCCATATTAACTTGAAACCTATTGAGACGTATCTCATATAATTTGGGAATCAATTTCAGAACTTCTGTATGGCGACACGTTAACGCGTAGCCAACCAACTGTTTCATGCCAGAATTCGCAACGCTGCGAATTTTAACCTGAGTCGAATTTTATCATCCAGTTAACTGGCGATGACACATTGTCATCCTATGTATAAATTGCCTTTTTTACACTCAGCCATTTGCTGTTTCCGTTGTATTATCTATGACCATAATTAAGCAATGTGAATATTTATTACAGTTCCTGTCAGTAAGCTTCTGCCGACCGATCGTGAGTAAAGATGAAAACATTTTCACGTCTCCTATCAACAGTTTGAATGGGTCAGATCGGAAGAATTCGCTTATCCAGATGTACCTTATATCATGTCTTGCACAAAACAGAGGTTCAGATCTTGAATAATCAATAAATAACAATAATCGATACAATATACTCAGCAGACAGGGACTAATCTAAATAATGTGTAATACTTTTGGGTAATGTTACACGAGGAAAATTTTTACCTATGACAGTCTCCAACATATAACACATGGCAATTAACACACAGTTAAAAGCAGGTGTTCCGAGGTAGAACTTGGGGGGGGGGAGGGGGGGGCCAAAGGATATAACCATTCATCCATATACATGTCATTCAGTTACTAATAATATAAACGCCATCTCAGCATATCGATTGGCTGGGGCATGCATGTTCTCTAAAATGTTAACCTTCTATTTTCTGATGCCGAAAGAATATTTACTTTACTTTTAGATTAAAAGAATATGGTCAATCGGATGGGAGTGGTCAGGTCCCTGTAGAGTGTAAGAAACTCGAACATTTGTAAGACGAGAGTTCTCTTCCCCTGAATATCACCAGACCAGTAGTCCCGATTCCCCGAGCTAGAAGTTTCAATTCTTCTTCTTCTTTTTCGTCTCCCCCCCCCCCCCCTCTCCTCTTGTTTATTATTCTTTATTTTGTATTCTCCCAATGTTCTTTATTACAGACATGCCCCACAGTCATGGCTAAAATGATCACACATCCCCTATCCCCATCCCCACGACTGTTTTGAGTAGATCTAGAGGGTTGGATTTCAAAGCCCGTCAGCTCGATAACGATGATGCTGCCCCTTGCTCGGTTCATTGATGAGAAACAATATAATGGTTGAGAAGTAGCCAACAATACAGGGCTGTCTATTAAAGTGAAAAATGTACGAATACTGAATTGGAAATGTCCCAAAACGAGATGCTGAAAATAAGATCAATATTCAAATTTCATTGTGCAGGCCAGTTTTATTTACGACAGTGTTGCTTTTAATATTCAGCTGCCGAATGACAGTACCCCTTCCTGACAAATCAAAGGTGCACAATCTGCAGCCTTCTTGAACGCCTCTTTGTCTCCCATTACCCTAGTCACTCCCCAAAAAACACTTATCTACTTGATTCGTTCACAATTCTGCGGAACACTCACGAAGTCACCACATTAGATATCCACCGACTAATTTCTAATTTCTCCGTAGCCTTTCTAAGCTCTCTCACACTCTTTTTCTTCCCCGTGTCATTCCTTGCCATGCCTGAACCCTCAGCCTATCATAATATCCAGTAACCTTTGATACCCCCATAATCTGGAGTACCTCACAGGGGAATGCGGTTAACCACAAACCACAACAACACTTCAAAAACACACTAACTTTGACCTCACTGCCACCACTAGGGACCTTTCACCTTGCATCTTAGCATTATCTTGTTCTGCGTTCGTGTAAAAACTAGTAGTAGTATTAGTAGTGTTGCAGTGATGGTAGTAGTAGTAGTAGTAGTAGTAGTAGTAGTATAGTAGTAGCAGTAGCAGTAGCAGCAGTAGCAGTAGCAGTAGTAGTAGCATTAGTAGCAGTAGTAGCAGTAGTAGTAGCAGTAGTAGTAGTAGCAGTAGTAGTAGCAGTAGTAGTAGTAGTAGTAGCAGTAGTAGTAGCAGTAGTAGTAGCAGTAGTAGTAGCAGTAGTAGTAGTAGTAGTAGTAGTAGTAGTAGTAGTAGTAGTAGTAGTAGTAGTAGTAGTAGTAGCAGTAGTAGTAGTAGTAGCAGCAGTAGTAGTAGTAGTAGTAGTAGTAGTAGCAGTAGTAGCAGTAGTAGTAGTAGCAGCAATAGTAGTAGTAGTAGTAGTAGTTTTAGCAGTAGTAGTAGTGGCAGTTGTGGTAGTAGTAGTAGTAGTAGTAGTAGTAGTAGTAGTAGTAGTAGTAGTAGTAGTAGTAGTAGTTGTTGTTGTTGTTGTTGTGGTCGTCGTTGTTGGCGTTGGCGTTGTTGTTGTTGTTTGGGGGAGGGGGGGGTGTCTCGTTTTATGCCTATTTCAAATTCTTGGATTTTTTTTTGTTTTTCTAAACTGATCTACGATTGTACGCTGAATCTTTCGGTGGTTCCGGATGTCTAGGCAAACCAACAAATGCTGGCCATTTGAAACATGACACGGAAGAATTGAAACTTCTGGGATGGAAAGAGAGACGACTACAGAGAGATCTTCAGGGGATGCAAACCCCCTTCCAACAAAACTATTTCGGACTTTTACCTCCAAGTAGAAACTTGTTTTCTTGGAAAGCACGGGCAATCAAAATTGTTTTCTAGAAACAGACCTGTCATTGTTGTCTAGGTGAGTGTCAGCTCTTTCCATTCACATTTTATATCCATTTTTTGTCACTTGCAGGTCGTTCTTTCTTACAATTCACAATCATAAATTACCACTTTCAGCGTGTCAACAAACAATAGAACCATTGTGTTAAAGGAAACTTTAATAGTCCTTTGGATCTCATTCATTTTATTTTAGTAAATTCTTTGAAAGTTTCAAATTTTTCGGGCTGTTTAGCCTGACAAAGGTTCTTCATGACCGACAGCAAAGCATATTCTTTTAGAGTATGTAACAACAATAAATGCACAATTTTTTTGTTGCTTGTTTTTGGAGAGGGGTTTGGCGAAATACTGTTAATGTTGTTATTTGCCGCATTTTAACTGCATCTCTCTCTCTCTCTCTCGCTCTCTCTCTCTCTCTCTCTCGCTCTCTCTCTCTCTCTAGCTCTCTCTCTCTCTCTCGCTCTCTCTCTCTCTTTCTCTCTCTCTCTCTCCCACGCTCTCCGTCTCTCTCTCTCTCTCTCTCTCTCTCTCTCAGTGGTAATAAAATACTTTCTCTATTACTTACGAATCTACCTTGCACGGAGGCAAATTTTTTAGTATCTAATCATTTGGACTTACTCCAAGTGTTTTCCCATGCCTCTAACACACCGAGAGCACTGACCCCTCTAACTGCTGCTCAACGTCATATCTCAATCTCAGCTGGCCTACCTTGCACCAATCATCGCTCTACAGGCCCTAGCGCACCGACACGAGTCTGGTTTGCCTCGGTTTTGTCGACTTTGGAGTTAAGGAACCCCCGCAATAGTGACATCGCCACAAGTAATGTGTCTCGTAGGTTGAGTCGTAGGAAGCTCGTCTGAGTGAAAACCGACACAAAACACACTTGACTCACAGCCCTACCAGTCATCCAGTAAGAGAAATCAGGCAACATCACGACTAAGCAGGTTGCAGAAGTTAAAGTTGATGAGTATAAACATTTCCACGAAATGAAAGTCTGACTGTGCATTAGAATCGCACATCAAATGAAACACATAGAAGATTCAGCAACTCCTGACAGTTCCTTGGTGTGAAATTACTGTTAAACCCAGACAGAGCCGTTTTAACGCGTGGGCACATTGGGCAGTTGCCCACTGGTTTTTTAAACGGGGCGGGCTGCAGCCCATTGCTTTGCCCATAATGATGTTAAGGCAGCCCTGAACCCAAACACTATTTGCAACCAATTTACATTAAAGAAATCAAGAGACATTCCATCGATCTTTATCATTCCAGAAAACTGGCGCTTGTATACTCGTATAATGCCAAGCTACAAAGAACAATCTCACAAGAGAGAAAAAACTATCCACGGGTGTAAAATCTGTCTAAACAGGAATTAAGCGATATATGTCAACAGAGCAAAATACCCACTGCAGTGCAAAACAAACAAACAAACAACCCACACATCGAATCAGCTCATTCTTTTTCAGGGTAAAGTATATTTTAGCTCTGTGAAAGTAGATGCTTTCTTCAAGTTCAAAGATTTGTGTTCAACAAATTAAGGATTCTAAAACAGTTAACCAACAAGTAAAAATAAACACCTTTTAAATTCAGCGAGTACTAAAATAGGACACTTCCGCCACCCACATGTTGAGAGCCACTGCTTTGCGGCATTTTCACGTTTGATTTTGCGTGTTTTGTTCTTATTGCTGTTCAAACAATATCAGCATGAACTTTCTATGATGGCGGCCTTTGGGACATAGAACTAAATTTTATAGTGCAAGTGGAATTCTTTCTCTGGAACGAAGAGATGGATTCTGTCGTCAATAATGCATGTAATATATACATGCAAAGCTGATGTGTGATGAACTCAACAAAACTCAGCAGAAAAAAAAAATGCTCATCGTTTTAATAATATACTGCCATTTAGGTGTTGGCATTTCAGGACAATACCCTTCAGGCGCAAAGATAAAAAAAAAACATCTGATTTTCATTTCTGATTATATTACTTTTTACAAAAAAAAAAAAAAAAGCAAAAAAAAAAAGCATTATTTTTACACGTATCTATCTTTCGGTATTGTCTGGATGCTTTTAATAAAATTATACATCTCTTTGAAGGGAGCATCATACAATTGTATCGCTCTCGGGTGGACATTTTCTGGTCTGATGCGCATACCCACTTCACAAATGCCACTACTCGTTAATGGAGTTTAAATACTGATTTTAACATGTTTGCCCCCGTCTTGCCTCTTTGGAGATACCATTCAAACTTATGTTTTATCTTATCTCTTGTGAAACAATTATTTCTCAGTACAAACAGTTTTGGTAGACACACTTTCATTTCAATAGATATCCCATATTGTTGGCTTCCATGCAATTTCACATTTTAGTCCTGAGGCTTATTCTCAATAACCATTGAAAGCGCACGACCGTCTTTAACTTGAAGGCGTATAAGCCATTTTAAGAAAGAAAAAAAAATTGGGCAATCCCTTTTCTTTTTGTCGAGTTGTTGCTTCTTCAATGAAATGAAAATCGATCCGCCTTTTTGTTTAAGGCTCAAAATATCCTTTCGAAGCCTTGAAGTAGAATGAAGAACTGGATTTAATTCTGCACGAGTGATTTGCAGGAGAAACTTGAGTATGACAGCGAAATTACTGTTGTAAGAATGCCAGAAATGTTGAAATGGGATTTATTGTCGTGTGGACAAAGCGTGCCTATTGAAGAGACAATAGACAAAAAAAAATATCTTGAAAAGAAGATAAAAATAGCTGGACAAGGCATCTGGTATAACAAAGGCAGCTTGGACAAGTGAACGTTCGATGAGGCTTAAAGACGACGCGATTTGCTTGAGACATGATTTAACTGTTTACTTGCAGGAAGTTGGTATAAAGAAAGTGATTTGGCACGCTGCGGTAAAGATATCAGTGTTCAAATTACTTTTGCGTGTCCGCAATCCGGTTTGTAAATTAAAAATAACGAGAGAGAGAGAGAAAGTGAGAGAGACAGAGGCAAAGAGGGAGAGAAAGTGAGAGGGAGTGAGAGGGGGAAAGGAAGAGAGAGAGAGACAGGAGAAGGCAGGAAGGGAGCAAGAGTGAGAGAGGGGGTTAGATAGAATGTGTGTGCGTGCGTGTGTGTGTGTGTGTGTGTGTGTGTGTGTGCGTGTGTGTGTGCGTGTGTGTGTGTGTGTGTTCGTACCTGCGCGCACATGCATGTGTGTCTGTCCCTCTCTGTGCCTGTGAAGAAAAAGCTTAGGTCCCGCGTTCTTTCCCATGTCCATCCTAGTAATGAGTACCACTGAACAAAATGCGCAGTTCTATCACGTCACCGAAAACAAACTAATAGTAATAACAAAATGCTAATCTCTTTTGGCATTTGGCATGTCTGGAGCAGTGCCCGTTGATTTGATGGTGCTCAGAAAATGACACAAATACATTATTATTTCTTTTCTTCTTCCTTTTGCAACTGGCTCAGACAACCTTTGATCGACGTCCTGTGGCGTGTGACGGTCCAGAGATCTGATGGGTTGGCGGTCAATACACTTCCGAAATGGTTTACATGGTGCCTGGGAGGCAGACACAGACAGAGAAAATACAGAGATAATCATGGACTGATGATCAAACACATGCACAGATCAGTATTCACTTAATGTAATCACTGCGCTGGCAGGCAGACAGACAAAAATTCAATGTAATGTTGCGTGCATGTTCAGTAAGTTCAGAGCGTTGTTTATTTATGCTGGACGGACAGTTAAGACGAATTAATAAATGAACTAAATGCTCTTCAGACTGCTTCAAACTTTTTTTTTTCCGCTACCCATGTAACAGTACTGGTATGTCAGCCGCAATGTTGAGATTTAAATCCTATTTTGAAATACATGTTAACAAAACAAAACCAAAAAAATGACTCTAATAATAATTATTTTTAAATTAACAAATGAACAGAAAACACTTTGAATCAGAAAAAATAGCCTATATATATAAACAAATAAAATAAAGTAGGCTAATTATGCGACCCACTGCCTACAGCTTCACGACCCACTCTTCAAAATATAATACTCCGAGAGGCTGCTAATCAATGATCGTTTTCTTCAAGAATTACACCTATTCCTTTCCATGGACAAGGTGCCATTGTTTTGCTCTACAACCATATCGCAAAGAGTCTTGTCCGTTTTCAAGGACGCTGAACTCTAAAAGTTAAGGATTTTTTAACATATTTACAGACCAAAATTGCATACAGGCCTTTCCCGCTGGTTCTTATTGGTGATATTTTTATCTATTAAGCTCTGATGAACAAATTATAGTAAAGAATAAAAGAGAAGAAAAAAAAACACGAAGGTCGCAATGTGGCCTTTATCGTGCCGACGCGCCATTAACCCAAAATCAAATTCAAACTCACCGATCACAAAAATCTTACATCTCTGAACAAGGGGCGTTATTTTCCATACAAAGCGAGTGTTGTGCCCTTATACAATTAATAACGTGTTCGTGTCCAATTTTGCGTAACCCGAATCAACCTGTCGTCACAGAATTTCAGATGTACTTGTAATGTATTAGAAATATGCGAAAAGGGGAACAGATACCCTTTCTATTGCAAGTATGTGTTATTATTAACTACACTTCCCCCTGTTACAGTTACACGGACATAAACAGCCTGAGCTGGTCACCGTGAACACGATATGTCATCAAATGACGAAAATACTGACAGACAGGCTATCACACAAAATATGAGCTGGCTGAAAACGAACACCCAAATCTGGCGTCTGTAAACAGAGAGATAACTGTTTAACAGACTTAAAGTGTATGCGGGCCAAAATATGAAATTTCACATAAATAACCAGCCAAAGACAACAAATATTATAACTTGATCATAATTCACTAACATAAAACATGAGCCTTGGCAGTTATCTTGCTTACCTAACATTGCAAACCGTTGTGACCATTAAAGGTTAGGCAAGAAGCCAAATTAGTAATTCAACTGTCATGCAGCCAGTGCTGAGCCAACAGATCCCATTTGTGATTTACACTTCAAAGGTAAGGTTATCGTCCAAATATAGAGCTTTGTGTAAATAATATGCTATTTCTGATCCTGTCATGTTAATTAGTGACCTCGTTTACTTAAATGGACGGACAGGTGGATATAGCAGGAAGGATGCACATACGGATGGATGGGTGAAAGAGAGAAATACAGGATGGATGGACGAAAGAATGGAGGGCCGGAGAGCTAAACAGGTGCACTGAACGATAGGTGGAGGTTTTATCGTCTTGCCGATTGTTCCAATTATACACTGATTGACAGATGGCGAGTAACGGCTGCACATGTCTGACTGACTCAAGTCAATGTTTAGAGTCACCAAAATAACGTGTAAATTTCTCTCCTCCTACTACATTGTTCTCTGATTGCAGGCTTTTTGTTGTTGTTGTTGTTTTTTTACAGCCTGGCCCTGGTTGACTGTCCCACGGAAAAAGCGGTGCTCTGCAGCTCCCAGAACCTGTCATAATCATAGCCTCGATGTGTTAATCTGTTTGACACTGGACAGATGGTATATGGTTACTGTACAGACTGTTCTGTTGTATGACATGTCTCGCTAATGATTCAATACCTGACAAGGATGGCACAATAACAGACTTTTTCTTTCATAACATGTGAACATTCTGCAATAAGCCTATCTATTGTATCGTCTTCATCCAGAAAAGCAGAAATACAGCTGGCGTTGAAAGCACAAACTGTCTGGCACATAGTCATTCACTTATTTAAAACTCTGCGTTGAGTCTCATTCCAACTCTTTTTTGCTTCAGAAAAGTGCCAGACGATTCCGTGCCCTCCGAGACTACGCATTCCATGTTCACATGTGCTAAAGTCAAGGACACCATGTGAAAACATAAGTTCTCCTAGACTGTCACACAGCCCGCTCAGCTGCCCTGTTGTAGGGCGCTTGGTCCGGGTGCGAAAGGTCCTATGTTCAAAACCTGCACAGAGCGGGGTCTTAACTAATCAAATTACTCGCAGTGTTTTTTCAACACAACCACAAGCGGTCTAACTAGGGATCAGTGTCCAGCACTGATATGTCGCCATTGTGCTGAAAATGGGACGTAAAATCTCAACAGATTAGACAAAGTCTGAGAATGTAGGTTTCATTCACATTTCTACCTTTGCTGTTAATTCCTCAAACAAGTCTCTCTTCTTCTTCTCATGCTGCAGTTTCACACCCAAGCAATACAGCCAAATTCAGTAAAATCTAGCATTATCAATATTAATTACCTTGCAAACAATTCGACCCCCAAGTTACCATACAAGTGGTTTGTCTCCCTTTACTCCACTTTTGAGAAATTTGATTTCAATGGGCTCCTCTAAACAAGGAATAATGAAAAAATTAAAGGAAAATGTTGAGTATTATAATGTCCTCATGGATTAGGTATAGAGTTGAAATTAACAGGAGATGTAGACTCTAGATCAAATGTCAGCTGAAGTCCACTGAAGGCGCATGCAATATTTGAAAAAACTGGTCATGGAACACTCGGCAACTGGTTGATGAACTGATGACAATGTCACAAAAACTGTGTTTCTGCAAACAGCTGGTCTGGCTTATGATTCATGAGACATAAATGAGCTACAGGTGCCACATTAACGTCAGACTAATTGTTATCGGAAGACTGACAATATGTCACATGTTATGCACTTTCTCATCTGCCCTCCTCATCCCGCCTCCCTACCGTACACACCTCTCATTCCTGAAATCAACATCATGGTCACACATATTCCAATTCAGTTAGTTGGGCAGGTAGGGGGAAGAGAGAGACAGACAGACAGAGGGAGAGACAGACAGACAGACAGAGAGAGAGAGAGAGGACAATGATAAACAAAATAATTACAATTTACGGTGTGGCTGTTTTGATCAATTGGCCACGCCGGCTTTTGCCTGTGTGATTTTATTAAATTGTTCAAATACAAGCAGTTTTAGCTTTTTTCACAATGTAGGAAGTTTTGTGCTAGGGTTGGGTTTGGTCGGATGGTTACAACAACCTTAGGTGGGACAAATTGTCATGATACTCTTTTCAAATTTAATGGTCAAACAATATTAGCCACAAATAAGCCACGGCAAGTAATTTGGCCCATTGGCTACAATATCGGTCATGAAGACTGAGCACAGAGACAAGAAGTGCAGAGATAGGAATGAAGTCCAGGTATAGTTATAATGGTCGCCTTTATGTCCTCCGGTCAAATTCAGGGGACAGATCAGAATGATACTATGTGCGTTACTCATATCAGTTGTCAATGGTGGGACGTGAACGCCTCAGCTGCAAAAACTATCAACATGTTTGTCACATCTCTCCGCCCCCTCCCCTTTCCCATTGTCGTCAGTGCTCTAAGCTAATGGCATAAGTCATGTTTGACACTTTTTGAGATATTAAGAAAAAAAACTGTTTCTTTCCCTGTCATTTGGTGACTTATGCCATCATGATCCTATTGGATTACATGTATTACAGTTTCCTGTTGGCGCATTTCGTTTTCTATAATATTATCTGACAGCCCTCATGCTCGGGAATGCAAATGAACCGTCAGTTGTCTTTTGGCATATTTATGTCTGACATATGCCATTATCGTAGTGCAGTGACGATACACATAACTACACCATCAGACAGTTCTTGGACAAGCTAAAGAATTTAATAGCAATTTCAATCTCTATGACATAAATTATTTTTAATTTCAATCTCACGTACACAATGACACAGCTGGCGTATTGGGTTAGTGGTTAGAGAGATTGACCAGGTTGCAAGAAGTTCCTAGTTCCAAGTCTGCGGGTTGGTGCCCAACCTAACTGTAAATATTGTATTCATCCAACCACTCAGTGACCAGGGCCAGTGTCTTTTCACTTTGACAGCCTCACTGAGATGAAACGCGATGGATAACCGTACCAAGACATACAAACAAGAATGAAATACGTAATTACGTTGTTGTGGATACACGTTTCTGTTACTTACTTGTACTGGAAAAAATGCTATGAAATTCAAAGTCAAGTCGCAAGCAAGTGGTATGTTTTGAATTTTGAATGGTGTGTCATCGGCGACAGTGTGTCAAATACGTGGATGTGCGGTAAATATTAATGACAGAATACATTATTTTGACATGTAGGGAGAATAAAAATAAATGTATTCATAAGCAAACCAGCGCAGATTTTGGCATTCGTGGCTAATGCATGCAAATTTAGGACTCTACATTAGTGGCAGGGCATGAAATCTTGCAATTTTATTGTTGTGGGGTTTTGTTTTGTTGTTTTTTTTTTCTTGTCTGTTGTCAAAATTATGCTGTTGTCATGAACCCTTTTGTTTCGCCACAATGTCACGTTACATTCCTCACATTCTATCATTCCGAGATCAGACGACTGCAGCCCATGTCGAGAATTAAGGAAAGACAAAACCTTGGAAATGCCGGATCTTCTTGTCGGATTACTAGATCAGATGAAGCCCCGTCCAGTAAAATTAAAGAAAGAAAAAATAATAAACTTCACGAAAAAATAAACTCAAAATCGCACTGACAAGACACCGTCACCGTTCCCCATGTCTACAGTGCTAAAAAATCTGAAAAATCGAGTTTTATATAGATATATAATGTGCTCTATTACATTCAAAGCCGCACCGAATTATCGAGGTTCTCGACTCCTAAGCCGAAAAATAACCGAATAGCAAACTTTCAAAGACTCATTGTTACTAGATCAGTAGTGCTAAAATAAGACCGTTTTTGCTTCTCTTGAAAAGTAGTCAAAACCAGTTACCAATTTTAGGGAACACTCTACATTTCTAGTCTAAATGTGTGTCACTATAAAGTATGTACTTGGGCATCAGTAAGTCTGTTGTTGTATTTCTTTCTGTCTCATGTATATTGCGGCGTGTCTGAGTCGGAAGGGATATTATTTGTTGCAGCAAGTTTGTGTACAGCATGTTCTTCTATCTCTGATCCTAACTGTGTTTGATTCCGAAACCGAATCTTTCATTTAATTTCCTAACGGAAAACCCAATTATCAGTGCCCCTTTTGCGCACGGGGAGGGGGGGGGGTGTCCAAACTTACCCAGGAAAAGGACGAGAAGAGATTACGTTTGGCAAACACATTCCCGCTGTAAGCCAAACATCCGCATGAGTTTGCAGGACTCACTGCTAAAGGGCTAACATCAAATTTGATCATCGCATTTTGAAATAGCCCAGACACCGTCGCGTGATGAACACCCCGACAGGCGTGTTGGGGAATGGGACGTCTCCAGAGAGGTGGAACGCAGGCGACCTCTTTCCATGTCTTAAATATGTCGGATAAAGTGCAAACAAAGAGAATGCGTACCACCCTAGTTTGACAATGTTTTTCAGTGCTTGAGCACTCAGGGTGTCCCGGTGCGACACATACCAGATCTACCACTGGACTATTCACAAAGTACATTCACAATGAAGGAATGAATACAGTGTCAAGCGTAATGATGAATCCGCCCACCTACAGTTTCTGCTTTTCCCCGCCAGCTTTTTCTACAGCAACTAGGACATATACGGCTATCGATATCGGTTTTTACCACCATAATTAATGTACTTATTTTTCCCTGACATCGTTATTTGTATTGTCATTTATTCCATTCGCATTTCAATTACTGCCAATACATGTATTACTAAAGATAATGTTACTTCGGTTCGATTCTGCTGTCCCTGATGTCGATAATATAAAAATCACTATCTGTAGCCAGACCGCCACTTATCAGATGATGGTAAGATCAGGCAGTATTATTATAATTATCAATGTGACAATCAACTCTAAAGACGAGTTAACCGTGACTTGCACTGAGCCACCCCCGCGGCCTACAATAAATCTTACAAGTCCGGGACTCCACAGAACTTCAGAGGATGAGAACTCTTGTCAAACAAGTGTTTTGGCCCATGACTTATTTGCACTCTATGGGGGCCGGACCACACCAGATTATACAAGACGATTTAAAGAAGAAGAGCACTTTCAGCGTGAAGTTGTTCATGTCAGTGACCTGCCCTTCACACGCAACGTCCTCTTCTCAAGCAGCTTTACTAATGTCGACTTTTGAGTATTATTTTGTGTATTACTATATCTCAGGTTTCAACTGTTTTAACAGACAATTCGAAATAATCCATCAGGTCGCCAAACTGACTGAGATTCGCAAGGCAACTTCACTTATCGATAAAGTCATTGTGTTCGATCCTTAGAATGTAAGAATCTGAGAGGAGTGTTTTTTGGTGGGTGGGGTGGGGGCTGGAAACCTGTGCTGCGTGTTCCCATCTTTTAAGAAAAACGACTTACTGGTACTTTCTTCCAATGCTATAACGCATTATCACAGTAATCATATTAGTTTATTATTATACTCACGGGGGAAAAGTAATTGTGCACTACCAAAGAAAAACACCGTGCACGTGTTCCTGGGTAAAGTGACATAAAACGTCGCTCACAGTTAGGGTGAGTCTTGAATAACAGACAGGGAACATTCTGATTTCAATGAAAATGTATTGAAACAAAGACAAAAACTCACGTCAGAGTGGACATCCAAACAAAGAATGAAAACCTCAACTTAACTGCAGGGCTGTTCACACCGTGAACCAGTTGCAACTGCATGAGCAAGTGAAAAAAAAATAATATCCACACACGACCGTACGTTAAATTTTATTTGTATTCGGCCAAGAAAATACGCACGGTGCCCTTTAAAGCGGTGCACACTTAATTTTTTTTTTCCGCACATACATTTCCATGGACTTAAGGTTACAATGTGATTGAGAACTGTATTTCGCAAATCCCCGTGCTATATAAAAAAAAAAGTACAGTTTGTTTGTAACATGGTGGCCTTGCGAAAAACATGGCTACATTTTAACTTGTGCCTGATCCCACTGCGACCTCATAGCTTTTTATGGTTTTTCAAATCTGTTCATTCCTGTAGGGGTCTATACAGTGGCAGATCTACCATGAAACTATTGAAGTTCAAGCTTCAATTCAGGGCCACTACTCCGGGAGGGGCCCTGAAGAAACTTTTTTAAAGAATAAATTTTGGATATTGCCCCATTGTTGCTGGTTGCAAAGGGGTTTCACGACATTTCAATCACCCGGGTCCCAAAAACGAAGGAACGCCACTGGATCTACGCAGCTGAATACATAATCATGCAGAGATCACAACTATTATCTTTCACATTCCAATTTATGTCAACCGCCGGTAGAACTGCTATTCCTAACTCGAGGCCACTAACCACGGTGCAAAGAGAGTACCGATCAAAGGTCACTTATGTAAGCAGTACTGTTTCACGCCAGGCGCGCTAGCAGGTGGAACGCACCTAATGTCTCCCAGCACACCGTGTGTGTGACAAGTAAGTTTGGGAAGGAGGACAAGAACCGAAACGGAAAAAAAAAATCTTTGCCACAGAATAAAGAGGGGAAAAAGGTGACGACAGGGTCAACCTTGACATGCTCAGAGGTGAACGCATGGGACACACCGTGGATATGTTTACCTGGGAGGGTTTCTTGGATGTGTTCAGGTTTGACAGGGTTTAAATGGAGTGTTTTGAAAAGATAATAAGACAGGTACGGCACAGTTCTGTTCATGGCCCTGGAAATTGGATCAACTATTATGAACGTATCGTGCTGTTTACTCAAGCATAAGGGAATGCATTTTAATAATACAATAATATAATATTAAATTACAGAATCTCATACAGGCACCCATCGCATAGGTATCAATATGGTCTCTGTAAAATCAAAGGGGTTAGTTCTACCTGACGCCTAAATAAACCACACTGGTTGTCAATAACTATCAGCGTGCATACCGTCTTTTGTGCAAAGCACAATAATGCAAGACGGCTATTCAATTATTCTTGGGAATGATCTACCTTGAAAGAGCTGATGTCTTCAGAGTCAATGCATAAATATTACATACGAAGAACATTTTTTTTTTCTTTTTGCTCGGTATTTCAGTTTTAGCTTTTTGTGGCAGGCAAGATATAGAACAGAGCCCCTTAAGTTTACAAGCACAATACAAATAGATAGATCTATGGTAACAATTTTGCAGGATAAGACATTCCGTTTACTGTAAATGGCTTGAGACTCATTATACTATTTTAATAAACTCGAACGATGCATCTAGAACATCCATATTCAATTATCAGGGTGTGGTTTGAGCTCCATAGAAGGTAAGGAAATCAAGGGCCAAACATTTGTTTGTCGAAAAGGGTTCCTCTTCTTCTTGTAGTCTTGGTCTCCCAGAGGTTTCATGTTTGCTATCGTTGTTGTTGTTGTTGTTGTTCTGTACAAAGATTGCTGCAAAGTAATTTGTATTTAAGCTTTCTGTCAAAAATCTATACCCCAGTCTACCTACTTAAAATCAAGCCTACGTATCGAATGTTGAAAAACATTTTTTTTTAAATTATTATTTCCATGTCACCCGATCCATTATAAAAAGTAATGCAGGTTCTTTGGAAGAAGGAAAATCAAGCTTCAAGGCCGACACCCACAGTGCTGCTCTATTCATAAACACCGAGAGAAGTCTGTATCCTGTTTCAACGAAGGTTTCCAGTCCTTGAAAAGCTCGCCGTCTCCTATATGTGACAGACGCATTAAAATTCAAACCCTGCGACGCAATAAATTTAATGTCTAGCCATTGCCTCAGCGAGCTGTACCACAAGGCATGAACGTCAGGCGCTCGTTGGCATCACCTCCCCAATAAACTATCTTTCCGACTGTATAAACCATGGTATAAACCCACACTGTGCACTCCTTTTTTGTGGGTCGGAAGCTTCTCCAATGAACCGTCAGGGTCTTCAGGAGTAAAAATAAATGTCTCATCGTGTATTCTCCTGTTCGCTTTACAGTTTTGTCTAGCAGACCTAGCTAAAAGCGTTCAGTCGAAATTTCATGAAAAATGTAGGAAAGGCTCTCTTCGCGATCAAAGAATTTAATGAAACCTGGGCAATTTAAATGCACACACACTGTACCTTTAAAGGTCTCTTCTCCTCTCCATTTCACATTTTGAAAGAGGTGATTTAAGACCCTGGACTGGGGTCTATTGCTATTGGGCGATGCTTTTAGTGACTGGCACTTTGTGTTAAAAGATGCATGTTTTCGTGCTAAAGAATAGCCTCTAACCCTAGTCCTAACCTAATCATTAAACCTAGTCGAAAAACCACTGAAGGAAAAATCTCTTAAAACTTTCAGCATGTGCTTTTTTTTTTTTTTTAAAGGATCTAATTATAGTGCTATTTTCTGGTTGTTGTTCAAGTCTCTCCAAAACAAAGACTGTAACCAAACCTATGCTTTTCTGGATTCGACAGTAAAGCCTGAATGGACAACGGTATCCGTATTCGTTCTGGTCAAAATTGATTCGATATTCCTTTTCGGAAACTGGTCAGGCAGCAAGTGTCGCAACTGGAAAATGAAACCCAGTTAATTTTGTGGGGTTTTTTTTGGGGGGGGGGGGGGGGAGAGCATTCCTAATTCTCGGATGAATTTTAAGCGACGGAGTCTTGGAAATTATCAACAATAAAAGATCCATAGAATTTGAAGATTCTTGTAGTTTAGTTGTTCTTTATCAGAGGAATGGAGAAGGATCAGCTGAATTGTCATAAAATCTCTCTTTTATTAATACAGATAATGGATGAAGTTTCGTGAAAAACAATGACTCGTGTGAAATTCAAATCGTTGAAATGTAGTAATAAAACAGATCACAAAAGACAGAATGGCACTGTGATATCCTACCCGACATAAATATGAAACAAGAATACCTCTGCGATCAAAGTCTAAGCGGTGTAATGAACAACGGTCCCTGGTGCGCTTGAAATGCGTAAACTTATGGCCGAATCAAGTTTTTCAAGCCCGTTAATAATTATGTCGTCATAACAAAAACTGTGTTTTGAAAACTAGCTGCACGGACCAAAAATATAAAGTGGCGCAGCGCAATAAGCCAACAGTAAGACATTTATAGCGTAGCTGTCCGGAAACAAAACCATTTGGACAACCAGTGACTCTTCTTGCTTTGGGATTTGGGAAAGAAGAGGGACATTTGTGTATGTGTGGGGGGAGGGGGGAGATGGAAGGGGAGAGAACGACGTCCGCTTGCTGCAAACTTATGAACCGGTGTTTCGACAGTCTGCAACGAACGAGAGACCAGACAAAATAAAACAAAAAGACCCTTGCTTTTCGTTATCGTAAGTTTCTAATTTTGAAAAAGGCTCCTTTCCCCTTTGCTTCTCTTTTCCATTTCTTCCAAATCACAGAAATTTGCATTTTCAGTTTCGAAGCCACCGACTGCGCAGCTGGACATTAAAAAAAAAGAAGAAGAAAGAAAAAACGAGCTTAAGATAGCAGCTTAAATAAACAGAGACACTCGTGTTAACACAAAAAGAAAAGAAAAAAACTCGCTTTAAGCCAGGAGGGAGGGCGAGTCACCTGGTTTAGGGGAGGGGCGGGGGTCGTCTTGTTTGTCGTTGCTTTTTTATGTGTTGTTTAGAATTTGTGGTTTAATGATGGCTTTGGTTGCAGTTTACGATGCAACCTGCAAGGACACATGGCGCTGAGACGCCACACGCAGTGGATACGGAAAGTGTGCCCATTTCCGATAAGCATTTTCTTACGTTTTCTTACTCTGAGGTGGTTTTGAAAATGGACTTCCCTCTACTCTAACGAATCATTCACCCATCCATCCATCTAGATCTATCTGTCATTTGTCTTATACCCCTCTATCATCCATTCGTCTGTCCTACCGGCGCCTCCTCAATGGCCCTCCATAAAACATTTCACCTATCATCCAATAATCCCTTCTTTTATCAATCCATCCATCCAAGAAAACCTGTCCTGTCAACCAGACAGCGATATAGTGGGCGGGGTGGGGAAGGGTGTGTGACCTAAATTTCAAGGTAAAGAAAATATAAATCTTTCACATTTATAAAAGAGATAAAAGAGAAAGTTTACGACATTGCAACACGCCTTTCTCCACGTCCCGTTAATAGCAAATTTATGTATAACCTTCAAATTCTATTCATTACTTATTGAGGATCGTCCTCAGCAAGATGTCGCCGCATAATGTTTATGCACACATTAAAAATCGTGAAAGCGTCATTTCAATGTCGTTATATTCCAGTAACGCCAATCGTAATGCAACCTCTAATAAATCATGACGTGTGTCACTCTGAACCAAGCAAAATCCCCTGTGCGCATAATGCTGAAACTTTCACTCGCTGCGCTGGGGCTCCCTCCCTCCCCACTTCTTTTTTCTTTCTTTCCTGAGGCAGAAGGGATGGACTAGGTTGGAGTATGGAATGGGGTGAAGTTGGTAGGCTGGCCTGATAATTGGTCATAATACTGCAAGATACTCTTGGGAGCACTAATTATGATGATACTTTCCCCGACAGATCTATCTCATACCTAAGCAGCTGATCTCCAAGATCATTCCTGTTCTGCAATGTATAAATCACGTCTGATCCGAATCAATAAAACCACTTGAAATAACAACATACAGCGCAAGCGATTTACTCAGCAAATTCATTCACACAAATCATAACAATAAATTAGTACATCTTTTCGCAATGTTTGGATTCCATTCAATTAATGTTTGATAATGTGAAGAACACCTCTGAATTATTTTATTTTCGTTTCCATTATTATTTCTATCATCATTACTTCCATTAATCGTAAGGTTCACTTAGTTATTGTGAAGACCCTGGACTTCCACAGCAAAAGCTGATGCACTGCGTGCATGTAAGGGTGTACTCCAGAAGAAGCTGAGGAAAATGAAAAATGACTGGCTTGAAGAGCGAGTAAGAGAAACTCAGAAATATGCCGACACAAACAACACTAGAAAGTTCTTTGAGAGCCTCCGAGCTGTGTTTGGACCATCCCGCTCTGGCACTACGCCACTTCTTGCGTCAGATGGTTCAACACGCATTGTTGAATTGAATGCCATAATTCAGCGTTGGGCAGAACATTTCGGGGGTGTGCTAAATCGGCCATCAAATATAAATACTGAGTCCATTGACCGCCTCCCTCAGACTCCTATTAATGCAGCTCTTGCCAAGCCATTCACAGCAAATGAGACCCGAACTGCCACAAATCAGATGTCCTTTAACAAATCACCAGGCGTGGATTCAATTCCTGCTGAGGTGTATGCCTTCGGTGGAGAAAAGCTTATTGAAAGGTTGACCGAGTTGTTCAATCATATGTTGAAAGCAGGGAAGCTGCCACAGGACTTCAAAGATGCTTCAATCATCCATCTGTACAAAAACAAAGGGGACAGCCAAGTCTGTGGCAACCATCGGGGAATCTCTCTACTTTCAATTGCTGGCAAAATATTGGCAAGAATGCTTCTGAATCGCCTTCTTGATCACCTCTCGTCAAATGACTTGCTTCCCGAGAGCCAATGTGGCTTTCGTAAAGAGAGGGGAACGGCGGATATGATTTTTGCTGCCAGACAGATTCAGGAAAAATGCATGGAACAAAATAAAGCGCTGTATATCACATTTGTTGACCTCACAAAAGCATTTGACACAGTGTGTCGTGAAGGCCTCTGGAAAATCTTGGCGAAGTTTGGGTGTCCACCCGAATTCATCACAATAGTGCGCCAGTTTCATGATGGCATGCCAGCTGCAGTCAAAAGCAACGGCAGTGTTTCAGAGCCCTTTGCTGTCACAAATGGGGTAAAACAGGGTTGTGTCTTAGCCCCAACTCTGTTCAGCATCATGTTCTCTGCAATGCTACAAGAAGCCTTTAGCTCTCCTCCTCAAGGGGTAAGCATCAAGTACCGAACTGATGGCAGTCTATTCAACCTCAGGAGACTTCAGGCAAAAACCAAAACCAAAAGTACTCAAGTCTGTGACCTACTATTTGCTGATGATTGTGCACTTCTGGCACACGATGAGGATAGCATGCAAAACTGTGTTGATAAGTTCTCTAGTGCCTGTGACAACTTTGGCCTCACAATAAGCACAAAGAAGACGGAAGTGCTCCATCAGCCTACTCCAGACGACAAGTATCCTGTGACCCCAAATATCAAAGTCCATGACAGTCTTCTGAAGGTGTCGGAGAACTTCACCTATCTTGGCAGTACACTGTCTTCCACGGCTCGTGTTGATACTGAAATTCTCTCAAGAATCAGCAAAGCCAGCTCTGCATTTGGCAGGCTTCGAAAGAGAGTGTGGGATGTTGCCGGCATTCGCACAGACACTAAGCTGAAAATGTACAATGCTGTGGTCCTTCCCACCCTACTCTATGGGGCTGAAACCTGGACAGTGTACCAATCGCATGCCAGAAAGCTAAATCACTTTCATCTGGCCTGCCTTAGAAAGATCCTAAGGATCAAATGGCAGGATAAAATTCCAGACACTGAGGTCCTCAATCGTGCCAAGGAATTGAGCATCTTCTGCCACCTGAAAAAAATTCAGCTACGTTGGGCAGGACATGTTGTCAGAATGCCCGACTCCAGACTCCCTAAGCAAATCTTCTTCTCTGAGCTCTCCAATGGAACGAGGAATGTTGGGGCCCCAAAGAGACGTTACAAAGACACTCTCAAGCAATCACTGAAGGCCTTTGCCATTGATGTGAGTGAGTGGGAAAAGCTCTCGCTTGATCGTGCAAATTGGAGGGCGGCCCTTACCAGAGGCAGCAAAGCATGGGAAGCTGACAGAGTCCAGCAGGCTATCAAAAAAAGAGAACGGCGCAAGAAAAGGCCCAGTGGTACTGAACCAACGGAGCACTCTTGTCATTTATGCGGAAGGGTCTGCAGGGGCAAAAATAGGACTTATCAGTCACATGAGAAGCCATAAGTCATGAAAGAACAGTCTTTCCATTCTGTCCCCTGTGTCCTTTAGTTCTCTTTATTGTCCATGTGTTGAAATTCTCAACAATTTCTGTTCTTTATTCCTCTGGTGTTGTTAAGGTCATCATCATACCTGATGGACGAACTATTATTTAATAGTTATTATCGCAGTTTAAACAAAGAAATCACAATAGTAATAAAAGATTTCCGCACAGCACAAAACTAATGGCATATTCTTCCCTTGCTGTGCAGTTTCTTCCTTTATATATCAACTTCTATTTCTGTCTACCTTTAAAATCTGGAACATGGTATGTCTTTAACGAAATCGAGAGACATGAATTATTAATGAAATCTTTTTAATTCCCTGCAATCAGCTTTTTTTAGCGTGCACTCGAGCGGGAATTTCTGATGTTTGCTATGTAATTTCAATGCGCAATATTTGTGTTTTTCACTTCAACGTCTGTCTGTCTGTCTCTATCTGTCTGTCTCTCTCTATCTGTCTGTCTGTCTGTCTGTCTGTCTGTCTGTCTCTCTCTCTCTCTCTCTCTCTCCCTCTCTGTCTCTCTCTTCATTCTTTTCATATTTCTCTTATTTTTTTCCTCCTCCCTTTGGCTGGTGTCCCACCGCTCTCCATGCTCCTTGCCTATCCGCCTAGACCCATTGTTCCCCTGTCAAAAGTTTCCCTGTGAAGCCAACCACCTCGCCAACGTACGATCAGGACTTTATGAATGACTTTTGCAAATGGATTAAAAACCTACAAAACAGTGTTTCGGAGGCGCACCTTCGACACGGTACGTTAGCTAATCTAAAGCTATGAACGCTACACGACTCTGAATGACTTGCACGAACCTGCACCTTCGCAAAAAATGTAGGCTAATGTTGAAACGTGCATACAAACTATAAAAATGAATATATATTATATGTAAATTCTTGCGTCGCCTTCCTGAAATGTTGTGCTTCCTGACGTTTATAATACAGATCTATACTGACAAATAAGCAAGAGTAGGCTGTACATACTTCAATGGATTATGTTTTCTATACCGACTGATATGAGCACACAAAAGAACAGACAGACATGGTGGTCTAGAGGCAAGGTGCTCGCCTCTCGTGCCAAGGGTCCCGGGTTCGAAACCCGGGCCGTGCAGGCATGTTGGAAGTTTGGGATTTTTCTCATATTTTCGTGTCCCTGATTCTATTGAGGGGTAGGATCGAGTACCTAGTCTTCTCGGATAAGGACGAAAAAATTCGGAGGGCCCGTGTGCACGTTGCGCACGTTAAAGATACCTTGGCAGTTGGAAATCGTAAAGAGCAGGCCGAACAGGCCGCTGCCCGGGCAAAATTAAATTAAATTCATCTCTACCAGTCCCTCCCCCTCCCCCCTCATCTCCCCCCCCCCAAAAAAAAACAAAAAAAACGCCGACCGGCGCTGCACTGTGGCGACGACGTGCCTGCTCCAGTTATAACTGGGCTGCAATGGCACAAAGGCAAAATTTCCCAAATGGGATTAAAGAGTTATACAAATACAAATACAAATACAAATACAAATACAAATGCTGACTGACTCCGTTTGGAGCAATTGTACACTGTCAACTGTGTAGTGCCACCGAACCGAAGCCGACATAATGATTGCAAACGCGCCCCTTCGAATCATTCGAAAAATCATCTTCACATTTAAACGGTTTTCAAGCAAGTCTTATTCAGTGTTCGTTAAACAAACTGAACTATGCACACGTTGCTGCAACATTTTACCGGAGTCCACAGCCTTTCGTCTTTTCATTTATTTTCATAGACAAATATAAATTATACAGTTCCGAGTGCCTATAAAACAAAGAGCTTATCAAACACATAATGTACTTTAAGCTTTTTGCTATAAACTGACTTTATTTTACGACACAAATATTAGAGTGGCACTGGAATCACGCTTTTTCCCTCGTATCTGTAAACCTCATAACAAGTAATTACATTTTCAATTTCAAATGACCTTAATCTCGTTTTCCAGACAGCAAGACTCAATCTATAAATATGATCAGTTCATTTGGTGAATATAATCCCATGTCTCAAGTTTCGAAAATATTTATTTAGGTCATATCAAATTTCGAAAAATTTTACTTCTTCAGAATTGTTTTAACAGATAGCATCTCTCTTCCCTACACTTATTCCCGTGTAATATTCTATAATGTTATCAGCCTTTCCTCTTGCGTGTTTGTGGCTAAGTTGTTAAACTGATTTGTGTGTACGTGACAGTTTCCGGTCTAGACAAATTAGACCTTCCGGACAGTCTGGAGACAATCACAATTTTGGACCCATGCCAAAGGGAACAGAATAATAATTATAAACTGTAATTTCCACGTTCGAAGATCGACCTGTTGCTGGCACAGAAAAATAATTATTGCCTTGCAAACTCGCACGGTAAAAATATTTTGGTTTTAAACTTCATGAGCTTCGAATTTATCTCTACAACAGTGATTCTTAATAGGGGAGGTGACAGAGGGAGATAGAGACAGAGAGAGAGAGAGAGACAGAGAGAGACCGACAGTGAGAAAGAAACACGGATTAACAGAGTCAGAATGCCGAAATTAAATATTGCAAACTCCACGTACTGTAAGATTACGGAGCGACTGTTGTATTTATTTCCATATATATATAATAGGCCAATGTGTGTGTGTCCATTTTTTTTTAATGAACTAGCTAAAATGTGGTAGGTTACAATAAAACCATGAGAGAGACATAAATATAGGGGGAGGCAGGTCTTAAAAGGTAAAGAAAAAATTGGTTTTCATCAAGGCCATTTATTTTCAATCAGTGTAGGACATAAAACAAAAAGAAGGAAGGGGGGAAAAAGCGGAATATGAGAAACGAAACAAAATGGAAGATATAATGAAAGAACAACACGGCAGGTCACAACAACAGCGCATCGCTCGTAAAAATCTTTGTCATCTTTGGTTGAACTTTACAGACTTCCCCGCACAATGATTTCGTGCGTTAAGATAGCTTGCAAAGATTAGTAATCATTTCTCAAAATGTGGGCCGAGGAGCTGTCGACAGTGGGTCGCGCCTCTGTCCTTGTTTTATATCATTTTCTAAATCTAAGATGAATTTACGTTTCAGTTATTGATTTTTTTTTCTAAAATAACCATCAGAATCTTAAATTTGTTGAACACGGTACATATTAATGTTGGTTTTAATACTCCTACAACAATGTGAGGTTAGCGATGTAAAACGGACAACCCAATCAATGTTGTTAGGTCCATGACATCGAATATACCAGTCCACAAATAAACGTATTCTGTCTCAATTCTATGAATGTTTTTGTTCCTTTTAGGCCTGGCGTGCGGAGAAGGGGATGGAACTAAAGCTATAAGATATGAATATAGGGCGAAACACATTTTAAAAGGCCAACAACCATTGACTTGAAACAAAATATTTTAATTTTCCTCTGTTAACAGACACAGATGGTTCAGCAAAGCGATAAATTCGGGGTTAACTTCTCCTCATCTTGCAATTTCAGATCCTGGCCTAAGCTTTTAAACACCACGCATACACCGAGAGTTGTCGTGATGCATAATCATGCATTATCAGGCAATGTCAGTGATGAAATGCTGTTGAAATCACCTCAAGAGATAACCTGCGTGATGTCGTTATGAAAACAGTAAGTTGCCCTAATGTGAACAGCAAGGGCAGACTATGAGTCATAATTATTCAGTCCCTGAAGGATAAGAAACTGGTTTCACGTCCCTGAAGGATGTGAAACTGGTTTCTTTCGTCACAAAAATTGGATACAATATTAAACCCCGTTCGCTGGGATTCTCTATGAAAATTAACACTGATATCGATGATAGAGATTATTACTATCCAAGGAGTCCATTATGATGGAGGAGTCATTTTTTCTTCTTTTTGGGGGGGGGGGGGGGGGGAGGGGGCGCGGGAAGCTCACTGGCATAGAGCAGTCAGCACAAATATATGGTGCTTTTAAATATTATGATCAGAAACTATTGAAATAAGAATACGAAAAGCAAACGTTAGAGCTGCAGTGATATGTAAATGTGAGATACTGTTGAAGAAACCAATATTCCTGGCGCTTTTAACAACTGTTGTCGTTAAGGACATAATGTACGCACGTGATGATTCCCCGGTGCAACAAAACCCTGACACTATTGACATTTAAGATGCAAGGGGCTCGTGCAAATTTAAAGTTACCCGAGAAAACATAAAGAGTGTCCTCGATATGGTATCCAAACACCGGGGTGTAATTTTTTTCTTCGGGACACTGTATTATTAGGTGCACCATAATTTGTCCCCATTCAGCACTCGGTACCTGATTCTCTTACCACACGATTACTATAATATTATTCAGTACGTGTGTACTGGTATCACGCAGTGAGCATAGGGCACTGGTTCTGAGTTTCTTAACAAAGAACAGCGGTCCCACGGACTGCGTAATGGATCGGTACGTATCATTTAGCATTGCATTCTACTAATTACATAACTATGATTACAACTGGCGTCTCTAGAGTAAATGGTTCCTTTAATAAGTACCGTTCTGGATCACAGACGTTTATTCCACACTGAAAGGATTGTGGAACTGCAAGCGTTCTGATACGTCATCGAATATCCAACGCAGTAATTTGACAATAATAATAATCTGTGCTGAATTTATTTACTGCTCTTGTCCACAGCATCCGCTCCGCTACTTTTACGGAAAAATGACGTAAGAAAACTCTCTGCCTCCACAAACGGATGCTGTAAACAGGTATACTGGGATAGTGACCGAAATGCGTTCAGACGCATGAAAACCAAAAATGGTTATTTTTTACAAAATATCCGAACATTGCTCATTTCACACAGAACAGTGTAACTGCAGTTTCTGAGATATGTCTTGGACTGCCCAGATCACTTGCTGCGAATGGTCAGTGGTGATTGTCTGTGATGAGTTTACATAATCTACTGGGAGATTGATAGATATCCATTCGAGAGGTGCGAAAACCTGTCAAATGATTTTTGACACAAATATTCTAAAAAAGTTTTATTTATATTGACTGAGCAGTGGAGAAATTGCATTAATTACCCAAATCGATGGACAATGGTGTCTTGTTCTGAGTTTACCTATTTGGAATAGTGACAGATAAGTGAATTGCAATAACTGAAATAGATGGCCCACTACTCAAGTCTGTAAGTGGACATTGTACTGAGTTTATAGTGACAGGCCAGCTCCACCAATCTGCCTGGGACAGTGACTAGGATCGATAGACTGCGATACCAGAAGGTGTAATAGTGATAGGAAGGGCGCTGCGGACGGGAATCAGCGATGGTATGAAGTGAACAATGGCCCTAATTATGGATGCTAGTCGTGGTTTTATTGGGGTTGATGACCGCTCTGCGCAGGAATGTGGTACAGAGAATCCGCGGTCTTATCTGATTATCTGACTAGATGTGCGTGGGAATGGCTTTTTTAAAAATGTGCATGGAAGACAGTAAGTAAAAATAGAAGACAATCGGTCCTCGAGGTGAGAAAACTCTAGATACTGTAGTAAAAGCACGGAAATCTGTTGAGTGGTAATGGTACAAACGCATCAGCTTGACTAACGAGAAATTCAGAAGTATTGAAATGTGACTGCAAGGATGATTAAAGAATAATAGGCTACCATGATCCTATACAATTTTAATAGAAACTCTTTAAACGATAGAGCAAAATGCTGTTTCGGGCATGATGAAAGTTATTCATGCGCTAGGAAATGAATGAAAAGACAAAGGACATGCAGATAGTGAAGAAGTGGATTCTGCGTGTGACAAAAAAGACCCAGATACAACTTCTATGTTTCATGCCTCTCTTATCTTTCAACAATTATACAGGTGAATAGAATGTCAATAAGGCCACTGTGTCGGCTATCTAATGCCTTTCTTTTATGAAATAAAGAATTCAGTTGTCTGTCATCTAAGGCCAAACATTTATCTTCTTCCCTTTTGATAATATCATTATTCCTGCTTTTTTTTTTTTTAAATCCTCATCAATGATAATGTGAACTTTTATCGCCCGCGTCTTCTAATCGACTTAGCTAAAACTCTGGGGGGGGGGGGGGGGTTTAATCCAAACTCACTCGTAAACATGCTTTGTACCAACCTCAGACTTTGCCTCCTTAACGCTCACCTTAGTTTTCTAGCTAATAAAATGATTACTTATACATATTATACGCTCCTTCCATTTATTAGAAAAATCATTACTTCATATATTTCCTAAATAGACAGTTCTCAAGAAAGTGATTTTCACCGCTTATCAAACAAACTGCCCTATACGTGCATTGCTGCAACGTTTGCGGTTCACATTGACTTGTTATCAAAATCACGATACTGAAATCCCAGTGCTTGTCGGTTGGTCTCACAGCATGTATAATAACACGACCTATAGTAACTCCTCCCCCCCCCCCCCCCTCTCCAAGGTAGAGATTGATCGAATAACATTACAGCCCCCATTCATTTTACAAACATGTTCGCTCAGGAAACCACAAACTTCACTGGCCCTTTCAGTCATCAACAGAACATAAATTTCTAGTTCTGTGCTGTGCGCGGCGGATATCACAGAGCTCTCGCACACGTTTGCGGATCAATCAAAGCGGGATGAAGACAAATCATAAACTAATTACCCGAGCAGGTAAATGAGTAATTCAGTGTCTACACACTCGAAATCAAACGGCTCCACAGGAAACAAGACGGGAATTATTGACGTTAATGAGGGGTTGATGGATTTCGGTCTATGGGGTATGATAACCTGCCGATGAACATCGCGCCCACACACTCATAGATATAAAATTAAAAGTCAACTTGCTTACACTTACGGGAGTACCCAACTTCTATACACTTACATGGTAGTATACTCGGCCACACAATGTCCATACACACTGTATACACCCACAACCACACACAACTCTTTCACACATACCAAAGTACATGCACTTCAACTGGCAAAACTCACACACACATGCTGTTACCACCCTAAAACTTGCGACCGTGAAAATGCTGTGAACACCTATACATTCATGGTGTACATCTATGCATACATGCATGCACTTGCATACAGTTGTACTCACCTATACCTGCACTCTCACACACATGCATACATCCTATTACCTTCCTCGTGTGTGCAAACATCAAATGCAATGTACTCACACCGTATATTCAGGGCAAACAAAAATACGATAACTTCATTTCCTGACGAAGATTCTAGAATCCGTGTCTGCTACTTCAGTGTTTAAAAAAGCGGACATTCGTTTACTGGAAGCTTATCAATAATTCGACAATCTTGTTCATAGAGAAATGAGAAAATAGTGATATGAACTGAGAGACTTGCATCGAATGTTATTCGTGACGAATACAACAAACTACTATCAACACACGCTTTCGCATCTTTTTTTCCACGGAGATACTACTAGTGCCATGTGGCCAAATTAGGTTTTGTTAGTAAAACGAATTTTTGGGGAAGTTTTAGATTAGGCTTGGGATCAGGTTTAACCAACTGGCCACAGCAATCATTTCGTTGGCAACATGGCCAAAGTAATGTTTTCCAAAATTGGCCCCAAAAAGTCTTATTGTGGGTATTTTGGCTACATGACCCACACAGGTCCTACCATTTTTGTTTTCATGCGCTGACCAAATTTACGCAAACTAAAATTTCTTCTGCAGCCGAAATTTTTAACACACTAACTGGATAGTTTCTCAATCCTTATGCATGTAGTGAAACAATAAAATATGCCGACAAGTACACTATGCAAGTGAATGGTTGTAAATATAAAGCACCATTATGGCTTCCGATGAGATAAAACATTCTTGTAATCTTTATTTTCAAACATCATTTTTTCAGGTGCAGTGAGGTATCGTAAAATGACCATCTGGCACATGTCCTGCCTGCCAGTTGCACCTGTAACGCTATGCACGACTAAATAATTGCATGTATTTTAACTCATTAATAAATACAACAGCTGATACTGAAACAGCCAGCATGGCAAGTAGCTTCAACGCCAATGGAGCTTTCATTCAAGTCGACCATGCATGCAAAAAGCACGAGTTGCCTATACATAGTAGGATATATTCCAATATGCACAAATTAATTACGCAGAGAGAGAGCGAGAGAGACAGACAGACAGACAGACAGACATGCAAGCACAGGTAGGCAGACAGACAGACAGGCAGACAGATAGACGGACAGAGATTTACTAGTTTGTCAATGGCAATGGGATATGTAGCTTTCATCTCAAGTGTCTCTTTCAAATGTCGAATCGGAAGTTCTGATCTCTCACCGACGAAATATTACACACGGAGATTACTAATGAGCCGATACAGACGGGTTACACATTCTTAGGGCTCTTTCAACCATTGCTCCGTTCCTTGTGAACTTCACACTGGCCAAATTCTGGATGGGCCTTCGGATAATGGTGGGAATACAAAGGTGAGGGTGGCTAGAATTACACCTTTCTGTTTCTCGATGAGTGAAACTCAACTCCAGGGCTTATCGCTGGTTTTGACAGTGAGAACAGTGGTTTCCCTTCCTGACCATGAAATTCCTGTATCTAACCCGCTTCCCTCTTCCTTCCCTCCCACTCCCCACAAAACGTAGCATTTCTCTACACTACGGCTCAACACCTGGTTGTGTCCACCCAAAATTACAACTTAATGCTTGATCCAAGTTTTATTTTCTTCCCGGGTTTACTGGACTATCCCTCGGGACACCTCCCCACCCACAGCCTTCGCCCCCCCCCAACCCCCATGCAAATACCATGCTGACAGTTAATAATAAATCCCCCCTCCCCGGGCCCCTCCGGGGGTGACCGCTACTGAAGAGCAGAGGTGGACGGGTATCGGAGACACGACACGAATGCATTCGGTTACTGAGTACTTTGACCTCGTTTCCAGCTACGGCCACATATCAGTATACAGAGTTCAACCTGTTGCGCTCCTCTCCGACTCTTTATCTATCCAAAATATCAAAATATCCACGGAATAAACCCAAGGTGCGAAACAAAATTTGGCAGGTGGACACGTGCCCACAGTGTGAAAACCTGCGATCCAGCACGTCTATAATGTCTATTTACACTGGCACCCTAAGCCCTAATCCTTTTGGAAGAATGACTCGTTGGGCCCGAAACTATGTACGGTTATAAGAGTTCACTGACTGGTTACAGTTTCTGGAAGTTTCTTCTCTGTTCAAATGTAAACAGCTACCGCAATAAGCTCGATACATAATTTTAATAAAGGTAAAAAAAATAATCAATGCCAACCGTTACGAAACTTCCCGCTATATTACAATGTTGACAATGGGGCTCAGTGCCTGAGTTGTAATAATGCAGTACTATTCATACTTTGCACGGTGCTGCCGTCTAGGTTCATACCTAATTAGTGCATAATCACTAGTGTGGACCTTGGTGTGGTTTAACCTTCCCTCTAATTAAAATGTTGTAGAGATCATTATACTGAGTTAGATGTGGGCCTGAATACAAAAGTCAAACAAAAAGTACGGAATACAATTTCTTTGATCTACTGTAGCTACAATCATGGCTCCTGCAAGGGGATAATGCTAGATCCATACAGGATACTGGCAAAATTGTACAGTTAACGAGGTTCCACGTCATTATATCACATTACTTTCATCTAAAACGTTAGTGATTTGTATAATTTGTTTTTCTGGGTTCCTAAATTCTGCTGAAGTACGAGACTATAGTGATATTTAAATTGTTTCTCTCTCTCTCTCTATCTCTCTCTCTCTCTCTCTCTCTCTCTCGGGCCTCCTTGGGGCAAAAGACAGTATACTACTAACATTGCTAACATTGCCTCTTAAGAGCACCCGAAGACCGCTTCCTCTTGAAAACTTAACATAATAATTATCACCTCATAATTGAAAAAGTTTCTTTTTCACAAAAACAAAAGATAGTTACTTACATTATTATGGTCTATTTCCATAAGAATATTATAGTTTCATTTTGTTCGAAAGCCTACATTACCATGATTAATGAAAATGAAAGTGAATACAAGAATCATTTCACAGTTCTCCAGTTCCCTGAAATGTGCCTCAGATTCACACTGAACTGACTAAGAAAAGTCATGCTATAAAATACGTTTGCTTTGATTATTTAATTTGTCTTCTGATCTTTAAATCAGCTGGATAACTTATTTCTGTCGTTCTCATAAGCTTTAAAGTAAAACTAAAACTGGGCCTCAACCAATTACAATGTTTAAACAGGAATAATGACAAAATGAGGAAAGTGGCTATTTTCACGACATGTCGTGGAAATCGCCTCCGTGAAGTTTTCCACGTCGTGGAAATGGCCTTGGTGAAGTTTTTCACGACGTTTCACGACTTAATACAGCTACCCCAGCCCCTTTTCGCCTGATTAGTCAATCTGACTACCGCCCACTGATACAAACTGACTAGACCCTCACGCCCCCCAGGTTCCGACCTCCCGCTCAGTGGGGGCCGCCATTTTGAGTCAGAAAACGGTAAGCTCTGATTGGATGAAAAACGTGTCGTGAAAAAATCTCTCCACGCTTTTTCCACGATATGTCGTGTGCCTAGACACTTCGATAGATCTATCTATCTATCTATCTATCTATTTAGCGGGGCATTCTTCATTACAACGAACTTAATTTCATGTAAACTGTTCTGCAATAGTGCAATGCAATTTATGATACTATCATAACTATGACAACGCATTTACATGTAGAATTCTCTCGACATAATATATTAGTTGTGTTCAACACAAAACTATTGCATTTATGCAGACTGCACAGTATGGCTGATACACCGGCTGAATGCATCATTAATTTTCTAAGCGGCAGACGAATCGCGTGTTCTTTGCCAGCAGTCGGTCCCATATACACCACGGTTGCGACAAATATTTCGCTGACTTTCAAATCTATTTTAGGATCAATATACCTACACCAGCATTTAATAAAAATGAGGGGAGTGTGCCGAATGTAAGGATAAAACTCGCGTTAAGCTGAATAATCATGATAGCTGCACAGCTGGGCTTTGAAACTGTGCTAGCATAATTTTGCATGGGCTGTTAATAAGCCGGGTATGAATAAAACATGCTCGTAAGCATTAATGCTTCAAATCTGTATTAAATTTGTATCACCTGCAGCCTTGTACTTTTTCCTCCCACCTGGCTACTGCAGTAGGCTATCGGCAAAGAATTTTCTGGCGTTTTGTTTTCTTCTCAACTGTATTATTATTAAATCTCTTTCCAGTAAGACTCCTTTACTGGTTCTCAAGAAAAAGAAAAAAAAAGGTAATATTCAAGTGAAGATAGACGAGCTCTGCGCGCGTTCCGATAAACAGGTGTTAGGCCCACTTGTTATTTTATCTGTACTCCCGCGGTTCTTCGGCCTATCTTTTCAACTGACTGTTATATCTAATTCAAACGTTCATTTGCTCCCTACGGTCCATACGAACTTACAAGCAGATTACGTTACACCGGTCAGTAATTAACTGACCCCCTGGCCTCTCAACCCCAGCTTATAAGTTCAAGTTCAGAGGCCTCAGAGGCCACTTTCCTAATCTGCTGACTACGTTCAGAACCCTAAATAAGTTCAACTATTTTCGTTGAGCTCCCTGGGTCAAAATGAAGTGAACACTCCACGGCCTGGCGTGCTTGTTTTGATAAAGATAATGTTTGTAGTGGCCCCAGATAGTCTAGAAAACCTCGCCCCAACTTTGGTGTCAACATTGTCACACACAAGCAAAGACGGTAACCTCGCTGTACCCCTCCGGTGCTATCTTCATTGAAACTTACCTTTCTCAGCTGCTAAGGTGGGCGAAGTTACAAAACACAGCAAGCAGACGACACAAATCCATGCCAGTCGATGCAGCATGGCTGCTAATTCCTTCGTTAACAGAATTCTCCAAGTGGTAAATTCCAAACTCCTCTGAATATACGGTCATCCACAAAAAAATGAAAAAGCGATCTGGTTTCACAACAGCAATGCATAACACGCAAGACGACGACCGCTTCTGAGAGAAAACTTGCGACACCGCTCAGTGTCAGCGAATGTTATGGTTGGCTCGATTGATCATGCCTTTACGTTAGCGCGCGGTGTGACCCGCGTGCAAATCCAAACCGCGATGTGGCAGCAAGTGAACAACACTGAACGACTCCGCGTGGCTGGTCCACTATTTTCTCGAACTTCAACTTACGAACAGTGTTCAATCTGTAAATCTATTTACATGTTTATTTATCGCGTGCACGCCAGTGTGTAATCAAGGAAACTTGACATAGCATTGTTCTAAAAATTCAAGTATTTGCCTAAACTAGCGTTTCTAGATTACGAACCGAAGCTTTTTCGTTAAAGAAGATTACACCATGGCCAGTTTCTGATCTGTTTACATCAGCTCTCTAAACAGTACATATAAACAGGTCTGTCTATCTATCTATCTATCTATCTATCTATCTATCTATCTATCTATCTATCTATCTATCTATCTTTCTATCTAGATTTATACAGTATAGCATTATATCAAAACGAAATCTGAATGCTTTCTGCTTTGGGACAAAATATATATATATATATACATAATACCAGTATTATACATTTGACCACATAGGTATAGCAGAATCAAGGGTGAGGTGCTTGAATTATACAGTGGATAGAACCAGGCTAACTGATTTTATTTCTAAACTGATGTTCCGGTGATGGTTAATATTTGTTACTGCCAATAGTTTTAGCTCTGTAAAGTCTACCACGCCCCCGCCCCCTTTCTTTCAGTAATCGCTACAAGAAAAAGTAAATTTGTTCGTAAACGGAATTTAATGAAAAGTGTCAGTAACTACATGAGGTGACAATCATGTGTGCAAAAATTGGCTACGATTTCTTGATGAGTCAAGAGGAAATTAAAAAGAATTAAAAAAAAAAAAAAGCAAACTATTCCACTTATTTTGGATTTATTATTACTAAGACAGTAGCAAGACGACATAAAACAAATGGGAAGGACAATATTGATGAGGAAAACATCAGACAGGAGAGAATGGAAATCATTGTTATAGGGCTACATCCTGCCGTGGATGGACAATGTCAAGGTGAAAAGTGAAAGGTCTCTCGCAGAGCTTTATAAGGCTTTAACTAGTTCTGCAAAGAAGGTATTCAAATTACGAGTGCACAAATTATCAGCACTGAAACTTGCTTAGATACTCATAGCTGGTATCTAAAACTTCAAGTTGAGTTTCACAAAACTTCAGAGCATTGTCACCTTTGCTTGGAGTGGCATGTGTTTTTCACCAGCAAATTGTTTTGGTTGAAGCTCAAAGTTGAGTGCGAAGAACACAGAGAAAGAAAACATGATTTTGTTCTTTTACAGTGGAGCAAAGAATGGATACTTTTGTTTGCCTCTATGCCCAGAATCATCATTTCTCCTTCATGCTTCCCAAAGAGCAATGGTCCAGTAGTGGAACGCCTGATCTGTGTGCGAGAGGTCCCTCGTTCGAACCCTGCTGGCGATGAAATCCAAGCTAAAAACTAATCTCTCGTGATTTTTTTTTCTTTTTAATTTTAAGGCACGCACTCTTTGTCGGTCTGGCGGGGGAGCCAGTCGTTGTTTCTGCAACAACTCCACTGTTCCGAAAACGGACAAAAAACACAACAAAATAAAACTATTATCTATTAGACCTGTTTGTGCTCTTTCATCTGCGACCTTACAGAGACTTGTACATCTGTACTTCTTGCTCCTCCATATTAAATATTACAATGACTGCTCAGATTTCGATACCGTCACATTTCTGCATAACCGGCAAGTTGCGATTTTTCCCTTTTTTTCCATTGAAAGCAAAGTCGGCCCACAACGGTAATTTGAATTTGAGTTTGGGTTTAACGGCGCGTCGGCACGATAACGGCCACTTGACGTATCTCACTTTTTTTTTTTTCGTTATCTCTCCTTGGGCTAGCTTTGAGCCCTCAGATGCCTATACGCAAGATCAAATAAAAGTGAAGGAAAGTTCTAACGAGAAAAGGTCCGTGTTAAAAATCGAACCGGAAAAGGCCCGTACTGTAAAGTATGGCTACGAATTTTGTAAATATGATAAAAGTCTGTTAAATCAACTTGTAGAGTTCGATTTCTTTCAGAAATGACAAGATGCGTTGCGGGGCAACGTCAGAAAATAATTCTTCACGGATCCGCAGGCATAGCGTCTTCTTTGGATATGCATGAAATCTACCCCACAATGGTAGAAAAATGGCATCACTGTACCTGAAGATAGATATACAGACGACCAGTCAGACAGACTGACGGATAGACATATTCCAGTGATAATAAAATAATAAAAGTGTATATAAATATAATATATATATATAGAGAGAGAGAGAACGAGGAAGTTATTTGCTACCTGCTTTCCTATATCGGACAAAACATTTCGTAAGGATTTACCGAGGAGCAACTGAGTTGACAAAGAAGGTGAAATAGAAGATGGAATATGGAGTAAATTAATATGAGATGAATCTTACATCCTGCCTTTCGAAGGAGAAGAAAGTACTGAGGGAAGATTACGAAATGAATTATCGTATGTGCTGCTCTTGGGAGAAGAAGAAGAAGAAGAAGAAGAAGAAGATGGTGCTGAAGAAGAAGAAAAAGAAGGAGATAATATCAAAGTAAGATTTAAAATGAGTTATCTCACTTGATGTTCCTATAAAAAAGGGGAGAGTAACGAGGTATGCTCTGAAATGAGTTGTCGCTAATGCTCTTTTGATCTACAAGTTAGTTTATCGATCGAACCAAATTATTAACAGCGTTGGCATGGACAGGAATTTATCAGCTGTTTTCTTAGTCTTTTCAGCGATTATATTGTCCTTAAATAACCTGCGGTTCACAGACCAGGGAATATATAATGAGAGGATGGGTCTGAAGCATAAGCGTTGACTGACGAGAGAGAGAGAGAGAGAGAGAGAGAGAGAGAGAGAGAGAGAGAGAGAGATAGAGAGAAACTCTTTTTCTCTGTTTGTGTGTGTATGTGTGTGTGTGTTGTTGTTGTTGCTGTTGTTGTTTTTGTTTTGTGCGGGTAATTGATATTGTGGTTTTAACTTGGTAGGCCTGGTTGTTGCTTTTTTAATAGCCTTGTTGTCTCTTGTGGTCAAAATAAAAATGAGTAATCGATCCATTAATTAAAAAGTAAATGCAGTTCGTTGGTTTATTGTATTTTTTTTTACTGACAGGCAACATTACACTAGTGCATACTATAAAGCTAACATAACAAAACTATGTTTTTTAAGCCTTTTCCGTGTGCGCTCAGTGAACCATATTATTATGGTAACATAATATATCGATCGAAAAATGTTCATGACCATACTTGTTTAAGTCATGTCATCCTGACATCATGATCAATACATTTACTGATGGGTTGGTGTGAATCATTCACTGGTGTTTCTTTTATATCAGCGTCCGGATAATTGAGACTCTGGTCTTACAGCGTAGCAACCAGCTAATTGGGACATAACCGATCCATGACAATATTGTTTAGTTTTTGGTGCCAGGAGTTTAAATTTAATATAGCACGTATATGATGGTTGATTTATGTGAGCTTATGAAACTATCTGAGAATTGAAAGATATTATGACTGGCATTTGAATCCATATCACCATACATACCACTGATACATGTACATTTTGCCACTGGACCACAGGAATTCTAACCTGACTGAGACGAAAGCTGAATTGTGCTTATTAATATTATGACTTGTGCACGTTTACGAATATGTGCTTATGCTAAACCTTTAATTTCTTTTCGAGCTTAATTAAGTCCGTTGCGGGACATCGTTTATCAGCAGTAAGATTGCCCCGACATTGATAATTATAAAAAAAAAACCGTCGTTGTAGTAGGCTACTGTTTTGATGTCATCATGAAGATATAAGTTATCACAATATAATAATACCAATATGATAATAATAACTATTTCATCTCGACCATTACTTCTTGTTTGTTCTAGCCCCATTTTCTGGAGAAAAAAAATGGAGATATTAGTAGGTAGAAGAGGTATAACAAATGCACACTTAGAACTAGTTTGAAATATGTTGTGGCACTTATCAAGTTGTTTCATAGTACCGATTTATTCTAACTCCTTATCAAAGCCGAAAATATCTTTCGTCAAATTTGTCAGTAATGCCCAAGAGTGGAGTTAGAAAAAACAAGAGCTGAGGTCGCATCATGTCTTGTGACTTTGGGTATCTGGGGATGATAAAATATTTTATGTACCTAAAATCTTTACGTTGAATGTGATTTTAGATGCTTCGGAGTTGACTGGCTAACATAATGCCATTTGAATGATTAATTCTAAAGTCGAAGTTAAGGATAGTGCTCGGTAGAGAAGAAATGTTTTTGTGAAAAGATCTGACTATCCATGGTGAAAGATCTGATTTATAGTGAGATACACTAACACCTTAGATCAAATTATCTACTCCAGTTTGAGGGCTATTGGTGATGTGATCTATGCATTACAAAGTCACTCATGGTAAGGGAGGGCAACTTTTAAAGGGGCGGATAATGTTTTTATAAGACAGATGAAAGGCGAGACGGATAAATTTAATGTGAAATAAGACTTCCACTGTAAACAGTTTGCGATTTCAGTGATTCCATTTCTCCCTGTTGGCCTCCTTAATGACAGAAACTAAGACAAAAAAAAAAAAAGCGGGGAAAAAAATCAATAATGTACATCAACCATGCCACGAACCTTCGTGAAACAACAACAAACAACCCAGCCAGCATTACCACGTCAATCCGCTGTAGATTTGTATAGGATTTCCCTATTAACGGATTCCCTACATCAAACTTGATGTCGGGGCAATAGTGTAGCCAGCGGATCTATGCCAGAACGACATCATTCCTAAGCGACATTTCCTGGAGAATGCACTTTCCTCTAACATTATAATGTGCAATACAACTTTATGTCATTTTTGTTGGTCTAGTCAGTCGAATTGGTCAACCAGATTGTTAATTGTTATGATATTATTATTAATTATTTCTCCATTATTATGAAGCCATTCTTTATTCATTTTAATTGCTAGTGCCAATGTGAGTTGTTTTTTTCCTCCACCGCCGATTATGCATCTGATTTTGTATTGTAGATTGACGAAACGGACAAAGTAAGTGAATAAGAGAGCGAATGAATGATTTTTAAACAAGTAGCGTTGCACTTTTTCTTAATTTCGAGAGCTCTCAGGCAGAGACTGGAATGTAGTCTTACTTATCAGCAAAAAGGACATAAAGGTATATTATCGCCTTTTACAAGTTTGTTTTGTTTTCTTACCGGCCTACCGTTCCATTTTTGCTTTCTGGAGGACGAAGTAATCGATAAACTTTAAAACTCATGACGGCAGACAAGACATAGAACTTCTATGAGACAAGACTGACACTTCAATATCTCTGTCACGCAATTTCTCGTCTTATAAAAATGGCTTTTGCTTCATCTACACCACAGTATAACTATTTTAAAGAAAAGCGCATTCTCCAGGAAGAGGAGAAATCACTAAAAGAGATGTTACACAAATTTCAAGACCAACTGAATCGACTGAAGGTAACAACCGTACAGAGTCCTCTGGATCGACTAGATCTATAGATAGTAGATTCTTTAGGTTAGGCCTAGATCTAGATTAGATAGATCTAGCTAGTCTAGATTCTAGTGAATTAGACTCTAGGTTCTAGAATCTAGACAATCTAGGAAGAGATGGTTTGCAAATGTTTTTAACAATCTGACATATAAGGCCTACAGCGAACTGGTACTTTTTTGCCACCCTAAATGGCAGTGCTCAGTTTTCATCTCATGCAAAGTAGATCTAAATAGATCTAGACTCTAGATCTAGCTGTCGAAATGGTGTTTGTGTTAACTTTCCTCCGTATCAGGGGCTAATCACAAGTGAATACAGAAATAATTGTGATAATAAGTTCGATTGCAAGACAAGAGATAGGCCTACATGTTGTTTTTTTGGGGAGGTCCTCCGCCCGTCTGCGCCAGCCAAGAAAACACGCTAAAGAAAGGGACTTTTGAGCGGGCTTATCAAAAGGTTGGGTTTAGTATTTGTATGGGACAAAGAAAGAACGAAAGAGAGGGTTAGGGGAGGTCTTTATCATAATTATTATGTTTAACTTTTTGGTAGGCCTAAGTGGCGCGGACGGGGGGAAGACCTTCCGTTTTTTGTCATGATTGACTCAAGTTAATACTATTTTGCCATCATCATCATCATCATCATTGCCTTTCTCACCCTGGATCAGGGTATAGGCCACCAACAAACACTTTGCCATGCCTGGGGGAAATTCGCCATAGTCACAGGAAACTTATTTACTTCACCATGGTAATCTTGTCCCCTCCATCCTAGGATTAGAAACTAGTCTCACTCTCAGTATGTGATTTGTTTTTAGGCCTAACAAGTAACATATAATCAATGTTTTCCTCTCCAATAGTATGATTATGAGTCACGGAAAATGAAATAAGGTTGCCAAAAAACGGAAGGGCTTTCTAGTTTTAGAATGTTTTTGTTAATAATGTTAGTTATATGGCCAAATTTAATGGTCCATGTTTGCAATATGTAGATCATTTGGGTGGCAAAAAAGCCCTGAATTTGTGTGGCAATTTTCCCTTGGCTGGCGCTGTGTGTTATGGTTGCTTAAAATATTCTTGAATTTCAGTTGACATTTCATCTGATTTAGTTTCTGCAAATAACTTAAAACCAGTCCTTATATTCATTAACCTCTAATGCCTGTCAAGTATTTAACTCTCGTCCCACGCAGAGTGAACTCGTCCACATAACGTCCTGTACGGGGTTAGCCAGCGGCCAGTCAGCAGATCGTTCACGTGTTGCTGATAACCTCGGCGATCGGGTCCTTGTGAACACGTCACATATTATCGTGTTTACTTTAGAACGCAATAACAACAGTAGTGGTGGATGAATCGTTAGGGACCCCTATGATATTTGGATAAAGTACTTGTGATGAGATGCAATAAGTTCAATGTTAAATAGAAGGCCCCTAATTAAGAACTTTCGGCATTTGCATGCCGTTTTAATACACGTTTTATCCTTTGCCCAAGAGCTCTGCGCTTGTAATTTGTTTTGTCCATAAGTCAGGCCATTCTGATGAACAAATTATTTTTTAAGCCAGGCACTTAATTTACTAACCACATGTATCATGACATTACTTTCTCCCCCTGAACTATGTGAAGGTTCCATGTACTATGATCTTAGTTTTCTTAGCACACCTTTAGCAAGAGATTTGATTTCCAGCTCGTATGAGTATATACATGTACTGAAAAGTGGTTTAATAAAAGCAACACAATATCTCTCTAATTACCACATCAAATACAAACAACGACCAACAACGAAGTCGGTCATTTTCTCCCAGTTTTCTCCGATGAAAAACCTACCGACAGACGCACTCATGCAGTATGCCCTAGTATTACATCAGAATTCATCATTACAGACATAGAACAGTTTCTCAAATACGCAGATAGCCCCTTTCTTCTCATTTCACATGTAGATGACAACCAGCATCAAAGTAAAAGTTTCCCTAAGATTTTCCCCAGTTCGAACTTCAGACCATCAGTACTACATGTATTACATGAGTATGACAAATAGTTATGAATAGTTTGCATGGTAATAAACGTAATTGGACGATACCATTTTGTTAGAAATAGTGGAGGTGACATGATACTTGAAAGGTAAAGAAGTGAAAATAGTGTGAGAAAAAAAACATGAAAAAAATGATGTCAGGGCAACCGAACAAATGAAACACGAGGAGCAGCGTTGCTATACAATATACTGGCCTCCCACAGAGCCTGGTTTGCAATATGTAGACCACAATATTGGCCTCGCATGTTGCGCGGGGAGGCCAAAATAGTGGCCTCCCGCAGGACGAGGGTTAATATGTTTGCAAATTGCAATTACAATGCCAATATTTACAGGGTATTGCTGCATGCCTAATTACTTGCAAACAACCAAACCTCACTTGAACGACATGTGAGAAAAAAACTTTCTGATTGTTCGTGCTATTACGATAAGATGGCATTTTCATCGTTTGACCAAAGTGAAGAGACAATCCTATTTTTAGAAAATGTAAAAATCGGTTATGACAAACAGTGGGGCTTCCAATGCGAAAATTTGAAAAGCAGTCAGTCTGTGGACATTGTGAAAAAGTACCAGTCTGCCCTGGTCAGCTTGGTCATTGCTATTGATGCTGTATTAATTATTAACTCAGTATTATTCTTACCTGTAGCACTGTATCTGTACATACTCAAGTCACGTCAGTCATGGTGATTTCTGTCCTTGTGAGTGAACTGTGAGAACTATGATTTGGGAATTGAGCAAGGGGCCCATTGGCATGGAAAGCTCCTAAAATACTTCAGGAAATACAATGTAATGTAAATATATGCACTAGCACCTGACATTTTGTTGCATTCACAAATTTGCAGTGTGGCTGGCGTACCCAAGGAAGTAAATAGCATTACTTAGATTTAACATTTTGGTATAAAAAAATTATTTTGAAGTAAAGTTGCTGTTTCCATGGAATATCTTTAAACTCTAACACTAGACTACAGTCATCATGGGTAAAAAGTGACAAAAATGGCTTCTAGTCAGCCTGGAAATAGCATGGCTCTCTAAGAACTAATGCCCTTTTATTGGTTGATTTTTCTGCAGTACCAAGAGAAAGTTTCAAGGAAAAATAATTTTATTCTCCTGATAACATCACTTTATCAGTTCAGAGTATTCACAGCATACCAAACAAGATTGACAGTTGTAGGTGAGATGCCCTTGATTTGCATTTCCCTTATATTCTTCTTCAGATTGAAGAACTTGCCTTGGTGTCTATGATCAAAATGAAGGCTGAGACAGGAGAGGCCAGTTCATCAGAAACAGGGCAGAACAGGAAACTGGAAGTTGATGGCCAGTCTTTGGAGACCATCTCAGATACTGCCAGCATGTCTTCATCAGTAATTCCCGTAGGACTCGTAAGTTGTGTGTGATGGTTAAAGTACAGAACAGCAAATCAACTGTAGTAAAGCTAAGCATGACTAATAATGAAGGAAAAGATAGTTTTTTTTTTCACCAGACTGACATTGTCACCCCAAGACCAGAAGTTTGGTTCATTAAAAAAAAAGAGGAGGTGTACCAATGAGGCTTTTACTTTGAAAGGCTTAAGATGTTTAAAGTTTGGAATTAAAGCAAAATGTTCAGTAGTAATATTTGAATGTAGTTGTTTATTGTAATAATAAAACGTTTACTGAAAAGTACCAGATTTTGTTTTGAAGGTCTGTCAAACAGTTGTGTGTCGTAGTATTTATGTGAGCATTTGCTGCATTGCACAAAATTAGCATTTCTTTTTACTTTATAAGTTAATATCTTGTCAGTGAAGAAAATGAAAATCATTACTTTTGAATCACATTTTTCCTCATTCATACAGCTTTCACACTCATCACTCATTCTGAGAGAGTAAAGTGTTATGTCCCATCTCAAATTTCTATCATTTTATTGTCATTTTCAGTGACTGCTTTTTTCATCTTATTTACAGTGGTTAGAAAATATTTCTTTCACAATATGTCACTTGAAGTTGCACAGCTTGCCAGGTGATGAGAATCAGAATTTTCTTTCAGCTGATGAACAGAATTGTTAATTAGGGAGGGCTGTTGAACTTACCTGTCTTGAAATTCTTCGAAACTTTGAAGTTTATAGGTCATTTGTGATCTGCTCTTCTGAATGTTTATTCTAAACTAGGCATGTATGAGCCCTCTTTCTTGCTTCGTGTACCTGTCTCGGTAACAGTAAATTGTGACGTCACAATGACAGTAAAATACCCTGTACAACATGGCTGCGATGAAATTTAGTTCCAGTGACTTGGGAAACCAATTTTTGTTTTTTTTAAAGTCAGATGTCATCCTGATTATTTTCCCAACAGATGTCATGGTATTTATTATTGCTTTTGCTCATCATATGTCATATTTGCATTTCTTTATCAAATGTCACCTTTCTTTTATTTTCCATCATGTAACTTGTTATTCCCCAGGATGCCACTGTGTTTTCTCTAAACAGATTTGAGATGTCTTTCTACGTATTCTTGTTTCTCTTCATTGTTTTCTTTTCCATCCACAGATGTATGAAGATGCCTCTGGGATAAACAGGGAGACTCTGGACTTAAAAGTTGAAAATGAAGGTGAGAGAGCATGACTTGTTCTTCAACCTATCATTTTTATTATGCTGAATCAAAATGATACAGAAAGCTTACATTAAGTGGTGCAAATTTCAGTTTGCAACTGTGAAAACTTACACTTTATTTAGATGTGTTTTGAACCAGGAAATCAAGACTGGTAAGGAGCAAGATTGACTTGTGGAGTGCCACATTGTCTTTTCACTGATGTTAACCTTTGAATCCTATTGCTGCCAAGCCCAAAGGCCCTTCCTTCATTTAGACTATCAGAAGAATGGATTATTGGGTTGAAATTCGGCAGGAAGGAATAAAATTAGATGTGCAGAACAATGCCGGCTGTTCGCGGCAGTTTTAAGCATGAAACCACAGGGCCAGTATATCGGCCTGGCAGCAGTCTTCTAGAATGTGATTGGCCAATATGTCGGCCCGGTGGTAGCAGGAGGGTTAATTATCTGCCAGTACCAGTATGTAAAATTGTGGAGACCAACTTGCAAGCTTTATGCCTAGTTCTGGTGCCTAAAAACAAGTGTATATTAAACTTTGATTACTTTTTTGTGTTATCCTTACAGATTATGATCACATGAATGACTTTGAGGAGGAAGAGGAAGATGAAGATGATGAAGAAGAAGAAATGGAAGACTTTGATGGTGCTGGTGGTGATAGTTACACTTCACAACTTCGATCATACATGGACAGTGCAGGAGTATGACCACTTTCTCTGCGATACAACCCAACGGTTCTAGTTGAACATTCATACACTGAGCTGACACACTTAATAAGGTGTTCCATGGAAGGGATTTCATCCTAGGCCCTTCACAAAGGAGACATCACTGCTCATTTCTATACTGTCTTCCCAGTGGATGACACTGGCAGTTTCATTCTGCAGCTTTGCGGTAACCTTGTATAGTTCCTCGTGGAACTAAAGATTATGTGCTTGCAATGATTGCATGAGGTGTTGCTACATCTAAATCACAGAATGATAAATGTCATATGGCCATGGTGCTTTCAAGGACACAATTATGAGGACCAGATCATGCAGGCTGTCTTACTTTTACTCATGTTTGAGGAATTTTCTGTGTTATGAGGTTGTTACAGATAGCAAGAAACTAATCTGGGTCAAGCAGAATGTTTGTACTTTGTAAAATGCAAGAACTGATCATTTACAGGTAGCAACCTTTGGTATAAAGATATGTTGTGATGTGTATGACGTTTTTGCTTTAATGGACACAAGAAGTGACAGCATGTGTGAGGTGGAATCTACATTCTGTTCTATACGATGAAAACTTTCCAGAAGACAGTAACAATGGTAAACCTTGTGATGTGGTAGGTTAAAGTGTGGATGAACAGAAAGAGTAGAATAAGGGAATGAGATAGTCACCATATTAAGTATAATATTATGTGTTTAAGTATTTTTTAATGATATAAGAATGGCTGTAAGTGTAACAGCAAAAAGCTGTGAAAGCAAGATGATTTTGTTGAAAATTTTAAATCTTTTTTGCCACCAATGAGGCTGTAGGGCCACAGTAGTGTGAATTTTGCTGAATTTTTCAACAAGACAATTATGTGAAAATGCAGTTTCTGATTTGTTTTTTTCCTACTTTTTACTGCAGTAACAATGTTTATCTTGGTCAAAGGAATGAATGTGAAGAGTATAGTAAACATGGAGTGTTATACTTATGTGTTTGTGCATTTTGTATATGCCTTATTGAAGATTAAATGTGATGATTTGATGACGGATATTCAGCATCTGTTTTGTTATTTTGTGTACATGTACATGTCCTTGGCAAATAGAAACATTATGTATTTTGATAAATTCCACTCACAACAAAAAAGAAATTTAAAACTATTTAGTATTTGTCAGCCTCTTGAATTAAACACCGCCATTTATTATGGTCAGTCCTAGCTAGCAATCTAAAATTTTTGTGGTTAGAAAATTTAGATATCAATCAGTTATAAAAGGTGGTGGTGTTAAATATGAAAATACAAATGTATATAGGACAATGTTGACGGAACTACATATGGAATTCCTGGAAGTCATTAGTATGTGTTGATCATGTTATTAACTGGCAAGTCACAATTTGCAAACTTGACATGTAATGCACGAAAAAATATCAAGTTAGTTTTTAATCGGAGTCTGCTAGCCCAGTGAACGAAGGGCAGTAAACACGGGAAAGACAACTGCAGTGATAGTAGAATTGGTATTATCCCCCTGGAATAAACGACTGTTCCTTTCTGAGTTTTTCGCGTTGTCAGTCTTGCATGGACTTATGTTGTATATTTGTAATAATGATATGGAATTTTTTAAACCACTCCTTACAAAAGATATGTGGGCATCAAGACATCAGCTAGAACATTTTAACCCTAAAGGGTAGCTAACTCAGCAAAATAGCAAGCTAACAGGCAGGAACATCACTGATATAGTGTACATGTAATTACATGTATTTTTATAATTCAGGAAAGAAACAGGAGCATTTTATTTATTTATTTACTTTTGCTTCAAATTTGTTTTTACACTGATCATTAATTTATCAAAGAAAAATAAGTTTTGCAGTATTGTTCTTATGAATGATTAAGAATGGTATGAAGAGTGGAATTTGTGCACTTTCTCATAATAGTGTTTTAAAAAATGAATACATGTAATTGGGATGTTCAACTATAAATAAACCTCGATGCACAAAATAGTTTGTGGGAAAGCCTCACTTTTTGTATTTTGAAAAGTCAAATTCGACTCTCAGCGGCAACAGAGGATGAACAATAACAATATAACCACATGATGGATGAAATTTACGATCCAGAAGGCATGAAAGAGACAGTCGATCCGATTTTTCAACAGGCTCTTTGAATATGCCTACCTGTTCAAATTTCTTGCACAAGAGGATTCTGAATAAGCCCCTAATTATTTCGATAAAGCTTTAGCCAGATGGTCTGCATCTATCCACATTTACCGTGATGGAGATAAGCAGAGAAAATACTGTAGTCCTTAGAAAGACAAAATTACAGCTTCTGTCGTACACCCACTGTGTTAGTGTTATACAAATGTATATCTTACTCTGAAGTTCTGCCTGTACTCTTGCTCTCTCTCCCCCACCCCACCCCACCCCATGAGTTTAATTCTTCTTCCTCTTAGGAGGTATCATACAAAGCCCGACGTCAGCTGCCGACAGACAAGAAATGTACACCATAATTTCCTGTATTTTCTTGGAAAATCCGGGAAGATCCTACAATACCAGCCCGGTTAGACACAGTCAGCTTCTGCCACTATTTCTTTGGCGTACATTTTGCTGGCAACATCTGATAGTGTCTGACCATGTTTAGTATGATACGCCCTTAGTCCCCAATATCTTCTTCCTCTCCAACATCTTCCTCCCCTCCTGCTTCTTTGTCTTCTCCGGCCTTGTTCTTCTTTTTCTTTCCCTTTTTAAGGTTCAGTCTCTGCTACAAACATTTTTAAACCTAAAGATTGATTCTACTATAATTTCTATTATCCCTGATCAATGCTTCACACCGGACTGACTGCACACATCAGCGGGAATTCCCGATGACTACGCACAATCGTGTGTCTCGTACCAATGTCTGAAAGGAAGATTGATCCGGAAAAAAAGTCTGCATCAAAAGGGAGATGGAGTGCAGATTTCGTTTCCAGGATAAGTAAGACTAGGAATGCATTAAGCAAAGGCCGGGGATTTATTTGTATCAGTCTTTTTATTAGTGTAGAGGAAATGAGAAAGTGCAAAGATGTACTTATATTACTGATAAACTTTGACCTAAAAATCCAATCGTGAGAGCTGGATTATTTAAATTTAAACATCACGTAGATCCAGATCTAAGTGTCCAAATGTCACTCGCTTCGCAAAAACATGCGACTTCTCGATCACTCTACCATATATAATAATAATGCTAAATTCGTATTCATGGTTGGAAACTGAGGAAGCAAGTCGCCAGCAAAAACAAAAACAATAAGACATCGTGACTAAGTGTCCAAAAATCATGAAACTTTGTACACCACCTTGATTTTTTGACAAGAAATTATGTGGACATAGCCTATCCATTTTGGATAAGGCTTAGACGTTTGCATTATTTACTTACTTTTTTTTTTTCTTGCCACTAAAGAGAGATTCATTTTCATGTAAAATCGAAATAAGTACGGTCGGAAATTTCATTCTTCGTCTCGAATTACACATTTCTGGTCCAAAATCAATTTTGTTACATGTCTACATGTATTCTGTAAAGAACTGGGATAATTAAGTTCCACCAGCCGAAGCAGCAAATCTAAGTGCCTTTATTAATGTGACATAAATCTAGAGATTTAATTGGGCATGGTACAAACAATTTGCAAGGTTTATCTTGCCAGGGTCGGCTAGTGCAAAATTATGAAATAATATTTCTACTGCACATCGTTTTCTGCTCGACCCAGATACCGATAGGTCATCCGTGTATATGATGGGTCTCATATTTAATCTGCATATTATATTATTATTAAGATGGCTCGCGCATGAGCTAAAATTTGTTTCAATTCCAATCAAAATGATACTAATGAATAAAAAAAACAACAACTGTCGTCACTGAGATCACAAGTTCAGCTACAGTAGACATATGTAATAAATAATGTTTGTCTACTTCATCAAGATCGTGGATGTGGTTTGACCCCAAGCCGGAATGACAAATCGACTCACTCCCAAAATGAATCAGACCTGAAGCATTTCACGTTCTGCGCTCGACGTATTCACGAGCAGGGTAGGAATAGTTGAAAATAAGATTTTGGGGGAAAACCCAGCTAGTTGAATGTAGGCCAGCCATCAAATAGAGTGGTGAGTGGAGAAGGTGAGGCAAACAACTGGCCCTGAGTAAAGCTCAGACTACTCATATCAACTGACTAGTACGAAATGCAATGTTTGTCTCACTTAAGAGCAAGGTTAAGGTCACAAAATTTGGGAATTTTTGGTAAAATAATTGGTGAAGCCTATTGTCACGTCGTTTAGTTCAGTTATTAAACATAAATCGTCCTTGTGCCGACAAAATGGCCTGTCTCATTTTCCAAAGTTTTGAGTGAAGTGAAAAATGAAAATGTAAAAATGTTTTATCAGGGGGAAATCAGCCCCGTGCAAAGCTGATGTAATAGTCGATACTCCCAGGCCAGATAGGAAATGTAGGTCACCCTTTCAAGCTGCTCAGTTCAATAAGTATTTTAGGAATTAGTGCCAAAATTATCTGCGTTAATCTTAATATACGAATCTTCTTTGTCGATGGATACGTAAATGGATATCACAGCTGTCTACTAATGGAAAGAGTTTGGAGAACATAGATAGCCTAGGCCATTCGTAAACACAACTAATGATGAGGATGATGATAAAAATGATAATCAAATCATGACAGTGATTCTAGCGAGAGGGATAGACGAGGAGCTTATGAATATAAAGAAGTCCGAAAGGAAAATTCATGAGGAGAGAAGAAAAGTGAAAAAAAATCCTTTAACCAAGTCATCTCTATTTCTATTGGTTAGCAGCACATTTAGGGGGCGGGACGGTTTTCTCAGCCTGACCAATGGTAGAGCTGGGCGATACTCTGCTTGACTTGATCTTCGTCCGAGTTGACCAACAAGAGGTGGAGGAGGTGGAGGTGGGCTGGACCGTCACTGGCTTCGAGTTTTACCTGCTGGGATTCTCCTTTCTTATATCTTGGTAGGTTGATCAGGCGGTAACCAGACGGACAGGCAGACATGTAGACAAACAGACATACAGATAGATAGATACATGTAGATAGATAGATAGATAGACAGACAGACAGACAGGGTATGAACTGTCACGTCGGATAGGGTGCTGATGGTACTATTTTGATGACAGTGACATTGTTAAAAAAATGTTAATGATATGCGTTGATTGGTGACAGTGGCTGCGAAAGTACGATGAAACTAATGAAACTTAAGCAGGCAGGCAGGCAGACAGACAGACAGACAGATAGATAGATAGATCATGAAATTAACATGTCATAGTTTCAAGTGCAAAATCACCGCAGAGGAAAAACAAAAACAAAAAAAAACAACAGAACTGGTCGAACTGTAAATGCATTCTATTTCCGTTACCTCAGGTTATGGACCCTGGGACAGTACATGATGAGTAATTTGAAAGATTTGGACTACTCTCTGCTGATATATGACACGGTAAGGCACGGAAGCCTGAGCTGGTGAGAATTTAGGGGGAAAAAATCCAATGAATTTGTTTAAACTGACGTCACAGTTGGTTTTTTTTCTTATTACCCCAAAATACCTACATGTACTTTGATGACTAAGAAAAAATAAATTACCGTGAACACTAACAGAGCCATAGTTGTTAACATTGCATCTTTTTTAGTATGTAAAAGAGGTATAATAAATGCACACTTTGACACTTGCTTAAAATGCATTGTGGCACTTATCAAGCAAGCTGTTTCCCAGTTCCGATTTATTCTAACTCCTTATCATACTACTAAATTTATTATGCAAACTTTTAACGTAGAATTTCTCAGTTGTGCAAAAAGTGGAGTTAAAACGAACAAGAACTAAGGTCGCTTGGGGTTTCTGGACACCAGATATTTCTAAAGAAAGAAAGAAAAAGTGACATTGATTTATAATAAGTGTCTCTGCAAGTAATTCTACTTTGCATGATAATGAAACAGATAAATGCAATAGTGTTGTTGTTGCCTTGTTTAGCTTGTGTGAGTAGAATACAAGATCGTATTACTGTTACAGGGAGACACTCAATCCCCCCTGGAAGCCGACGACCTCAGGCGATATTCGTTACCCCATGAAGGTAAATAAAATCTCACACTGCAGAATATGGGACATGATTATCCAGGTGCTTATTTGCAGAAGGAAAAGTATGAGTAAGCATGTGTGTATTTTGGAGAGGGAGGGAGCTGGGGGGCAGAGGTGGTGCTTGTGGTATTATTTTGATGACAGTGACATTGTTAATAATATGCGTTGATTGATGACAGTGGCTATGAAAGTATTGTGAAACTAATGAAATTTAAGCTTCAGGTCGGCTAATCCCGGAGGTGCCCTGAAGAAACTGAATTTTGGATGTTGCCCCATTGTTGCTTGTTGCAAAGGGGCTCCATAACAGTTCCAGCTTCAGGGTCCGAAAAATGTAGGTCTGCCATGGATTGATGAAGATTTTGTTGGTAACTTTAGTGATGACTGCAGTATCGTGAAGTTTCTCTTGTACTAGTTATAAACTGTCTTCTCTCACCAGAAGGCTCATCAACAATGACGAATCTCTCGCGACCAGTGGCGAACAGGTAGGGTACTTTGCAAATCTCACGTGATGGATGTTTTGTTGTTGTTGCTGTTTTTGCTGTTACTAAATTGTTAAACGCCCCCCCCCCCCTTCCCTACCACCCAAGCTGCATTCAGCAAAGCTCCGCATAAGAAACAAAATTTTTAATGATAAAACAATACACTGATTTCTAAAGGAATGAACAAAAATAATTATAAATTGTTCTAGCTTCCGGCCTGAGCGGATTTCAAAAGGCCAAACAAACTGGAAAAACTAGAATGAATTTAGGAACCTGTATAAATGAATAACAATGGACTACTTAGCTGTGATTGGTGAAATACGTACACAAACGTATTAACTGCTTATACTCTGCACTGTTAAATTATCTAGGTTTCAACATTGGATTAGTGATGGACGCATGGCACGGCATAAGGTACTAAAAGTCCCCCCCCCCCCCCAATTTCTCTAATTGTGGGTGTGGAAAATCAGGTCTAGATGGGCCGATAGCGAAAATATTCGAAGTTAAATTGCACAATTTTATGCTACAGACATCTCTTTCTGTGGATAGAAAGACTGGTTTATTCTCCATAATGTATCTTTTTACAAGAAAACTTTATGGAAGTTTAGGAACTCAGTGATATTACTTGGCAATGACTTACAATGATGGGAATGGTAATTAGCATAAATTCATAAAATAATTCATTTTGACTATTGCAGAAACACCCGCTCAAGGAAAAACGTCATTTTTCGACCAACACGACGTGTGCTGAGCTGTGCTGATCTCACCAAGGAGGTCCCGGGGAAGACGCCACAGAGTCCTGGTGGGAATGGTGAGACTGACCCTGAGGTAGTAACCCTCCACCCATATGGGGTGTGGCTACCACAAGCACCACCAGGGGAACTAGGCCCAGTGCTGCAAACACACCGACCAATATGGAAGGAATTCGCCGCAACAGAGAGGACAGAAGGCAGGACTAAGACTCCGGATCAACCTGAAGCTGAGGTAGATCACGCTACGAACCCTATAAGAATTAAGCCTAAATACCCCACAAAGACTTCACATGATACCATTGACAACCAACAACAAGACCAGCCGCCTAGCGTCTCTCTCAACCAGTGTACGTGCAGCTGTTCACCTATAGCCATCTCACTGCAAAAGAACTCCGAATCAACCTACGACAAGTTTGCCTGGAAGCGATCCTGCCACGCCAGTACGACATCCGTCACCTGGAAAACGGCCGATGTTTACACCAGAGGAAAACAACACTGGAAAGAGGAAACTTGCCCAAGCTGTCCCGATGGTGTGTTTGTAGTGAAACTGAAAGGCGGGTCTCCTGCTGATCTTAGACTTGCCAAAGATTCTCCTTCATCTAGCGCTTCACGGAGTGGTCACTTGATGAAATACAGCACGCCTGGCCCTATGGAAAATGTACCGGCTGAAGATACCACGGAGAGGATGAGATTCACCCGAGAAATCAGGCATAAGTCTAAAGGCAACAGTGATTATGACGACCGCCCTCATATTGTTAGAATCGACCCGACCACGCAGCCTGCAAACTTTAATGTTTCAGACAGTAATTCCAGTATGTCGGTGGATGAAGCCGTCACAGATCTTTTATCTGGCAATTTTGATATCATTTGCTCCAAATACGCAAAAATGGATAGTGAACCTTCTAGTGACACTGCTAACACTTTCCACCTAGAAAATGAAGGTACGGAGAATAAGAAAGGTGAAGGCAGACTTTCTTCGCGAAGTAACCAGAGAGACGAAATCTGTAGGCTCCGCAAAACTAGGCAGGCTGAAAAACAGAAAATCTGTGGGCTGGGTAATATTTGTCAATCTCCACATGACTGGCATGGCTGCAATCTTTTTCAAAGACGGAAACAGAAGCAAAAGATACAAGGGGAAGAAAGTGTTCATTCTGTGGTCTATGATGGCCCTCATGTCGCCGGAAGCAAATCTGTTGAAGCTTTCCAGAATGCCCTTAAGAATGCGAGACATCAGCTGGGGAATGAGGTGGTTGCTGAGCCCAGGAGGAAATACCGCAGACTAAGTTCATCCAGCTGGTCACCCCGACAATATGAACGGATCAGTATAGAGCAGAGCCCAAACACAACATGGGCGGAACCTTTATACAAATTACCAGGTCACCATGTCAAACACGCGGTCGGAGTCCTTAATCTACCGAGCCCAGATGACACATCCATGCATGGGCAGGGTGAATCGGACAGAGACCGATGGCCAAACCAACTTCCTCACTTCAAGAAACGTATTCCCTCTTTCAAGCGCCAACCGTCTCCTTATTTTAGAGGCAGTGAACACGAAGTTCAGAAAATGGGTTTTTGGAAGAGAAGCCGGGATAAAGGATGTTTTTATCAATACTCCATTCCTCACAAATTGCGATATCCGTTTGACACCCGTTATAATCGAAGACAGCATAGAGACATGCAAGACTTGGATATTTCTCACTCGGAAGCCTCGACCAGCGCTCCAACCGCCAGCACTTCGTCTGATACAGAAGAACACCCCCTTAATTCAACAGTCCGGGCCATAGAACCTTTGAGAAGGACGACAAAGGACCGTCTAGGCCTGCCCTGGCCTAAAACTCGTACAGCGGAAACAATGCCACACAACATCGTTTCCAAAAGTTTCGTAAAAGACAGACCGCTTCATGTGGTCACGGAACGGCCGCCCATCACACCAAGACGTAAAAGGCGCCAGGCCGGACACACAATCTTGACCCAGAAGCCGCCTGTGGTGTCACGTGATCAATTCACACCAGGAGAAGAGGTTTCTCCGTCCACATGTCCCGACCGCGAATTGGAATCTCCAGAGACGTCGAAACAAGCCCATCCGGCAAGTACACAAACAGAATCATCTCCCCACATGTCAGATGAATTCCAAATTTCACCCCCTTCAAAGGATCAGAGCACACACAACCATACGCTACCTGCCAATATAGCGGCCGAATCAAAGGAGCCGCAGCATGAGACAGATAGACTTACGGAGCCACTGCCATCTGGGCATAAATCGGTAAAATCACAGAATAGAACTAAATCCAGTCAGTGGGACAATCCGAGGAAAAAACGTGTAAGGATGAGCAATAAAAACTCTTTGGGGGTAACAGGAGCAACAGGAAATCCCGCTGTCTCTCAACAATATCCCGTCAACGACAATTCAGGCACGTTCCAGAACAATCAAATTGTATCCTCTAATGAAAGTTTGGGCACTATGAATAGTAAGTCTGCTAACAGTAAATCAGGCAGTAGAGTGAGCAAACTTCCAGTCTATATGGGTCGGCGAAGTTCTGATAAGGCTGTATTGACACGGCGGGCTCGCAGAGAATCCTACACAGACCAAGAAATATCAAGTCAGAATCGTTCAAAGTGTTCCGGCACGAAATCGCACAGCCCAAGAGCGGATGTCTGTGCAGAGACGAATGCGAACAACTGTCCAGCAACTCAGGCTGTGGGGAGAATAGATCACACGGAACGTGTGAGTAGACAAGTTTCAGGCTCACGTGCCACCAGAAGAAAACGAGCAGCAACCAAAATTCAGACAAGCTACAGAAGACCGGAGGTAAAACATACACAAAGTTCGAAACAAACAGCAACACTAATCCCCACTCAAGATGTCATCGACGGAAATAAAGACAGTAGGCATGTGCAGTTAGATAAACGTATACATGGCAGGGACGAACGTGTGGCTACTCAGCAATACAGTCCTGGAACTGGTAACGCACACACTGTTCTGAAACCATGGAGGGCATGGCCGTGCGCAAAGAGACAAACGTATCAGTGTCATCCCAACATTACCCCCATGCAGTCGGCAGACGCTCTTCACACCGAAGCTTGCGAACCCAAATTCCTCTATCATGATCAGACATTAAAATTAGACCCACTGGTCCCCGTTTTTGAAGAATGTAAAAATCTCCGGACGCCAACACGGTCAAGACCACCAGAAGCCACTCGGCCGACGGGAAGCCCGCTCAGAGTCCTCGGCAGGAAACCTAAGGTCGGGCCGTGGCACAAAGACTCAAGATTGGCACATAACGAATGACCTACTTTCATCGACTGCGGGTGTGGCCCAAAACTTCCACAACCCATGGGAAAAGTTAACATGTCACCTGCCTCTGGTGAACCCACTTCACATATGACATTTTTTGCATGACATCAAGATCGAGAATGGACGTAATGGACGATTTACCAAATCTCTTAATAAACTCTTTGATGTTTAAGAAATGCGTATGATTGCGCATACGGGGGCATGCAGCTTTTTCGTGGGCCTCAAAACGAGCGGTGTCTTTTCCCTGTCTAAACCGCCACTGACTGTCATAATGAAACATTAGAAAACCAGAGAGACTAAATCGCACCCTTACAGACAACGGTTGTTGGCAGAGTGAGCTATTTACTGATGATGAGACTGTCGCTTGCGTGGGACCTTCCGAGATGGTTAGCATCAAAATGTGCAACCGTCTTGGTTGAACTGAAAGACCGTTATGACTTTTAAACTGGAAGGACTATTTGGGTCATGTGACCAAATAATATTGGGTATTATTAACACACCAACCTTTTTGGAAAGTTTAAGAGTGATGGGATTAGGGTTACATTATTCTGACAGGCTACAGTACATTTTTTATTGGTGAAATGGGTCACAAAAACAGTTTCGAAAATGGGTTACGGTGACTTTTTCGGAAATTGGTCACAGTGACATGTTTGGAAATTGGTCACAGTAACATTTTTGGAATTGGTCACAGTAATATTTTCACACACACACACACATTTTTTTGCCACAGTAACATTTTCAGATTTTGGTCACAGTAACATTTTCAGATTTTGGTCACAGTAACATTTTCAGATTTTGGTCACAGTAGCATTTTCGGAATGTGGCTAGCGTAACATTTTAAGAAATGATTTCAGTAACATTTTCGGAAATTGGTCACACCAACATTTTCGGACAATGGTCATAGTAATATTTTCGGCAATGGGTCACCATAACATTCTCGGAAACCGGCCACAAATATTTTCACTTGGAAGTGTTTTCACTCCATGGTCCAAATAGCCATCACATTTTTAAATTCATACTTGCAAATAGATATCGTTTAGAAGCTTGAAAATGAGTCGTTAATATCCAGGAGAGTTTCAAAGGTATGAAGCTGTTCCTAAAATCACAAAACATTGGTGGGCGGGGTCATAATCGAAACTTTTGGGTCACAGAATTGTTGTTGCTTTTTAAACACATCAGGACATTGTTTTACCTTAATTCTGGAAAGCGTGATGATCGTAATTCTTAGCGAAGGACAGATTCTATTAGCTCTCTCTGAAATGTATCGACTCGATCTGAAGAGTTTTACCCTGAAAATTTATTTCATGTCCCCAACAAGCGATTTACATAGGAATGGTATCCCAAAAGCCTCGCTGTCAGCAGTTGAGAGGTCCTACCTGTATGTAACTGAGTGAAGTGCAGACAAATGTGCGACTCGGATTTATTTATTTATTTATTTATTTATTTATTTATTTTTTGACACCACAGAAAAAAATGTTTGTTTGTCTTTTTTGTTTTTTAAAGGAAAGATTTGAGCATTTTAAGTCACTGACAGCTAAGAATGCCACTGTCTACAAATGATACACAATTAAAAATTTACTAACTTGCGGACACTTGTTATTGAGATCCACGTCTTGTCGTTTGTTTGACAAAATCTCAGAGGAAAATAATTATACAATTCACGTAGTTCAATTCAAATAATGAGCTAAAAATTAAATTTCTCGCGTCGTCAACCTGATTATTTCCGTTGACGTCACAAGAGTTGTGCTCCTAATTTTTTTAGACCTCAAAAGACTAAACGTGGTAACTGAAAAAATGTATTGTATTGTTGGCCCTTTAACTGACTCACGACCGCAAGCTGCTCTGAGCGGTCCATCCGAAAAAAAATACTCTGCTTCAAACAGTTCATGAAAATTACACTGATAAATATTCTTTGTCTGACTACCAATAATTCGGCATTTTACCACATTTCTCCAAAACTCCTTTACGGCCATATCATTGATCACCACCGTCTTTCAAAGAGGACAATATGTGAACTCTTGCTCCCTGAAGGGAACTAGCTGGAAGTGAATCAATTAACGGCCATTTCAAAACATACAAAAGGAGGACAAATGTAAAAAAAAAAAAAGTATTGATAAAACAGCAGCAAAGACAATAACAACAACAGCAAAAACGCGTTCGGCCACCCTGCTTCTTGATCTGTACAGCCTTCCTATGATTTCCAGGCATCAGATTTTGTAATAATCACTGTCAAAAATGTTCCACTACTGTATCTTGTTTTTGCAAATAATCACTCCCTCCCAGGGATATTTCGAGGCAAGTACTTCGAATACAATACTGTACATTATAATATATGCACTGGATTGATCTCACCTGACTTTACAGAATTTCTCCGATTTTTAAAATCTCTTTGAATCAAAACTGCAGCAGAGCACTGTACCACAGTTTTAATCTCAAATAGTAGAATGGAATGAATGAACTGGTGAACAGGGAATAGATTGATGATTGGAGGCTTTAATAAATTCGCAAATAAATGAATGCATGAGTGAGTGAATGAATGAATGAATGAATGAATGAAATTTCCTTACGTACGTAAATTCACTACTTCCACTTTTAAAGGGACTAGACACAATGTGAGGGGGGAAGAGGGGAGGGCGTGAGTGTCTGCTGGTGCGCGCATGGGCGTGTCCACAAACGAACGGGATGGAGGAATGAATGGTTGATTAAATGAATGAATGAAATTTCCTTACGTAGGTAAATTTACTTCCACTTTCTGAAGTTTTCAAATTATACATGTACATATTGTGTGTGTGTTTGGAGGGGGGGGGGAGAGGAAAGTTGGGTGTGCCGGCGTGTGTGTATGTGTGTCTAATTTTAGTTCAAATGATGAACGTTACTGAAGCCCAGTGCACTGTAGGCATAGATCTATATGAAACTGGGCATGCATACAAATGGTGCTTGACACGAGCTATCTGAGGTTCTGGCCATATTACATCAGACAGAGCCACCATCATCTCTCACTAAGATAAGACTGGATGCATTAGCAATTGAATAGTATAAAGTTACGTGTAGAGGTCGAGTAGCAAGGAGTTCCCGAAACCAGTCAAATTTATACCAGTACAGGTCAGAGTCCCAGATATATATGTAGGCCCACTGTGTACTACTAGTTCATAAGGTTAATATGTGGAATAAAAGTGGGTGATGGTAATGATGATGGTATTGGTTGTGACGATGGTGGTGATGGTGGTGGTGGTGGTGGTGGTGATTATAGTAGAGTAGTGGACGTGGTGATGATGATAGAGGAGGTGGTGATGGTGGGAGTGGTGATGGTGGTGGTGGTGAAGGTAGTTGTCACGAGTGGAGTGAGCGATAGTTAATAATTACGGGGGGAGAGGAGAGTAAAATTAACGCACGGAGACAAGTGAGAAAGTCGTGCATGTCATGAGTGGGGGGTCTGAAGGAGGCGAAAGCGCTGTATAACTATCACTGCAAGTTAGAAGGTCCTAGGGATCGGACCTGTGAATAAAAGCCCATCGGGCGGACATAAAGGGGAAGCAGTCGAGAAGACTAGTGAGAGTCTTTCCAGTTATGACTGGTATGTAGAATGTTGATTGATTATTATGATTGATGTATTATATTATATTCGTCTATTACCATGATGTGAATAAGTATATGTGAGGAATGTGGAAGTCCTTGATATTGGATATAGCAATGTGCGCCACGAGCGATAGATGAAAGTGAGTTCATGGATTTGTAGCGCGAGTGAGTAGTGTGTACTCCGATGGAAGTGTGTTACCGTAAGATGTGTGGTGAGTGAAAGGTGAACTAGTGTGTGTACGCTTCATGGATTGTAAGGAGAGGTGGAGCGAATAGAAATGGTAGGGTATTATACCAATGTAATGTTATTCTTGTAGGTGTCGGGGACGGGCCGCAGAGCCACCTCGATGAGCACAGGGGATAGGCCAGCATAGGGCCGGAGGCCACACATAGGCCAGAAGTGAGGCTGTCAGTGCAGGACAGTAGAGGCACATAAAGTCGTGGCAGTCAGGCCACAGACAGGGACGTAGATATGAGAGTGAATGAGATACTATATTGTGCCCTGTTGATAGGCTCGTGAACTGATATTATGTTGTTGCCATGTTGATGGCTATGGAAATACTAATGTGTTATTGCCCTGCGGAGGTGCTAGGGGAGTGCTAAGGTGTATGACAATAGGAAGGTGATATTGAGAGACTGCGGTGCCAGTGAATCATTAATGTACTATTAAGACCCTGAGGGGAGAGGCTGAGGCCGAAGTGCCTTTAGGAGTAACTACCGGATTGTGGATCCGAGGGAGCGTGTGTGTGAGAATAAGGCCGTTGTACGGCAGTCATTTCAATAATATAATATATGTAATTGCGCTATTATATGTATAATTATGTTTAATAAATGTGTGAGTCTGATGGATTGTTTTGTTAAGTGTTAAACTTGTTTGTTCGTGATTGTCGTCCTGTCATAAACTATTACATCTCCCAGTCTGGGATTTGTGACATTGGGGGCTCGTCCATTGTGACTCGTCCATTTTCGTAATATTTAGTTGTAGTTAGTTAGTAGGTAATTGTGCTGTCTTGTTCGTTGGATGAATGGACATTTCATGATATGATTTATGTATAATAATGAATGTATATTGATGCATGTATTGCTATGAATAGGTATTAATTTGTATTTAAACTTTCCAGAGTGTGTGCGTGCAGCCTGAGGAGACGAGCAGCCAGAGCTCCGAGGAAAGGGAGAAATTGAAATCTAGGGTGAAAGTTAAGTGAAAATTTTGTGCCCTGGATTGAGGGCTGTCTTTTCTTCTGTCTTTTCCTGCTGTTTTTCTGTTTTCGTTGTAATTGATTATACGGGCGGTGGCGCGGGTTTGCTGTGTTGAACTTAGTTTATCCTTTTAAAAAGGTGTGGTAAACTTTGGAACTTCGTTCATCACAGTGACCAGTTCTGTAGGGACCTGTATTTTTGTTTAGATTGTAGCGTTCTATCTTCCTCGTTGTTTTAGGAAGACGTTTCTCTTGTCCCTCTCTTCCCTATCTATAGATACGTTCTTTTTTTTCAGACTCTGTTCTTGTTCGTACCTTGTAGTGTAATCGGCGTAGTTAGGTTGCAGTTTTTTCCATTATATTCTCTTTTTTAGGTCTTTGTCCTAGTCTGGTTCGTTGTCCTTGACGTACTTGTGGTCCTTCTATTGAATTTCCTTATTCTTGTCTTTTCTACTCTTTTTTATTATTAATAGTGCAGTACATTTTATGAATATAGAATTAGTTGTGCTGTAAAGGTAAATTTCTGAATTGTATTGGATACAAGTAGGTGTGGTTATATCTGGTGTGATCTCAGGTCTCTGGTCGTGTTGTTAGTGATCATACCGACAGGTTAGCCGTTTTGGTAATACATACCATAACCATAAATCTGTGAAATGGCGGAACTCCAACAATTAATGAAGTTGGGTAAGGAACTTGGCCTTGAGGGAGAGGAGCTACGCGGCTGGATCAAAGAACAGCAGGCGGATTTGCGCGATGAGCGTGCTAAGGATAGAGAGCGAGAAAAAGAGGCTAAGGCTCAGGAGCAGGAGAGAGAGGCTAAGGATAAGCAAGAGGAAAGAGAGGCTAAGGCTCAGCAACAAGAAAGAGAGGCTAAGGATAAGGAAGAGGAAAGGGAGTTTAAGTTAAAGGAGTTGCATCAGCAACAGGAGAAACAGGCTCAGGAGAGGGAGTTAAAGTTAAAGGAGATAGAAGCTCAAGAGCGGGAGACAGACGCGCGAGTAAGAATCGCGGAATTAGAACTCAAAAAGAATGCGCCAACAGAAACAGTTGAGCGGCAGGTACACAATAAAGGTGGCGTTAGGATTAAGCTCCCTACGTTCGACGACCGGAAGGACGACATAGACGCCTTCCTTTACAGGTTCGAACTGAACGCACAATTGCAATGGGGGGAAAATAAGGAATTATGGGCCACGTACCTGGCGTCTCTATTGCAGGGGCGAGCGTTAACCTACTTTAAAGAGCTACAGCGCGAAGACGTGCAAGATTACGATAAGCTGAAGGCTTTGCTGCTTCGCCGATTTGCGCGTACCGAGGAATATTTCCGGGAGCAGTTTAGGCGAGCACGTGCAGATACCAGGGAGGACTTTGCTGCCTTCGTCGCGAGACTAACTGAGTATTTCGCGAACTGGGTAGACTTGGCGCATGTGGGCACGGATTTCGCTAAACTGAAAGACCTAATGATCCGTGACCAGCTGTACGCGTCGTGCCACAAAGATCTGGTGGCTTTCCTGAAAGAGAACGAACCCGCGACGGTGCAGGAGGCGTCTAAGTTGGCGGAGGCATACCGTACGGCGCATCCGTCCAAACCAGTCGCCAGGGCGTACGTCCAAGATGCTGGGTACGTCGCCGTTGTCGAGGGGTCGCCGGCAGGACTCAGGGACAGGTCGCGTCAGCGTGGTGCCTATAGTGGGCAAGCCCAGGGGCAGCATAGGGGCTATCGCCAATCACCGGCATATGGATCCGGTAAGTTTGACCGAGCAGGAGGGCTAGGTCGCGGTAATGGCCGGGGGCGAGTTGTGACCTTTGCCGATGACCGACGGCATAGGGACTCTAGTTCCGGTCGCGAGGGGTCACGGGGACCCAGGCCTAGAGCAGCACAGGGAGCGGAGTGTTGGACTTGCGGACGCGTGGGTCACTTTTCGCGCGAGTGTAGGGCCGCGAAGTGTTGGAACTGCGGAAGAGCAGATCACATCAGCGTGAACTGCCCGGCAGGTAGGATAGCGGCGAACGTGGACAATAGCTCCAGTCCATGTTCCCCAAATAAATTTCATCATGCGGCTGCGTGTGTTACATCGGACAACGGAGGCGGACAGTATTCTAAGTGTCCCAGTTGTGAGAAGTTATTATCTTCCGGTGTTTTACCTTGTGGGAGAAAGATCCCCGTCATAAATTCATGTCATACAGGAGGTGGTCTTAGGGTTTATCCGGGGTTTGTTGGGGACGAACCGGTCTCGGTTTTACGAGATACAGGATCTACCGTTGTGGGAGTGCATAGGGACTGCATTCGGGATTCACAGCTTACAGGTGAGACTGTCCCGTGCATCCAATTTTCGGGGGCCATTGAGAAATTACCCATGGCAAGAATAATGATAGATACACCTTTCCTTAGCGGGGAAGTCGAGGCAGTCGTTGGTTGTTTTCCAGGCGCCCAGCTCATCATTGGGAATGTATCCCGGGTAGGTTCCCCTTCCGATGAGAACGTGCAAGCATGGTCGCAATCAAAAGGTATTGACTTTTGCGCCGCGGTCGAAACACGCCGACGGGTAGCGGATAAAGACAAGATTAGACCTTTGGCTACGCCAGCGGTCAACCTAGACATCACGCCGGAGCGCTTGGCGAGATTACAAAGGGAGGACCCATCATTAAACCCATGTTTTGGGGAAGCGCGAACCGAGAAAACGAGGAGATATAAGAACGGGTCATCTTCTTTTTTTGTGCAGGGGGGCATTCTGTTCCGTATGTACGTCACAGTAGCTTCCGTTCAAAAGCAGGTCGTCGTGCCACGGTCGTTAATTGCTACAGTATTGCGTCTGGCCCATGATGTTCCATTAGCGGATCATATGGGAAGTGCTAGAATCAAGCAGAGAATTCTGAAAGATTTTTACTGGCCATCGATCCACAGAGATGTACAGGTCTATTGTAAGACGTGCAGTGCGTGCCAAAAGACGACGCATAAGGGTCGTTCACCCCAGGCTCCTCGTCAAGAGATCCCCACGGTTTCGGAACGGTTTAGAAAGGTTTCAGTACCTTGTTGATTTAAGAGAAAGACTATCTTCAGCGCGCACTATAGCGGAAGAAGCTTCTGGTATCGCTTCGAAAAGAGCAAGAGACTATAAAGATAGAGGTTCCAAACTGAGAATTTTTAAGCCAGGAGACAAGGTTCTGTTGTTGTTACCTACGGACCATAATAAGTTATTGATGACATGGAAAGGTCCTTATGTTATTGAGCGAGTTGTTTCAAAGGTAGATTACGCTATCCACATTGATGGAACGAGTAAGGTTTTCCATGTTAATATGCTACAGAGATTTTATGAGAGACCACAGTATCTGTGTGCACAGACAAGACCAGAGGAGACTGTCTTCTCTATTGCTTGTACGGGGGTCGTAGACCAGTTGGACTGTGACGTAAGCGACACCGAGGCGCAGGAGGAGTTACAAATTCAATTGCCGGAGTTAACTCCGACACAAGGTTACAGGGACGTAAAAATTAACCCTGACCTTACCAGTTCAAGGAGTAGGGAACTTGAGACCCTGTTAGCGTCATTTCCGGATGTTGTTACGGATTTGCCGGGTCGCACTACGGTGATCCAGCACCAAATAAAGTTGACTTCGGATAAGCCAGTATTTCTTAGACCGTATCCGTTGCCTTTTTCTTCGAGAGATAGAGTCATAAAGGAAGTTGAGTCAATGTTGAAGTTAGATGTGATAGAACCATCAACATCGCCGTATTCATCACCCATCGTCCTCGTGAAAAAACTTGATGGATCGGTGCGGTTCTGTATTGATTTTCGAAGATTGAACACTATTACGGTAGGCGATAGGGAGCCTATTCCGTTCCAGGAGGAATTAATAGCTTCATTAGCCGGGTCCACGTGGTTTTCCAAGATTGATTTAACGAAAGGTTATTGGGAAATCCCGCTTACTGAGGAGTCTAAACAATACACGGCGTTCCAGACGCCCATTGGATTATTCCAATTTAAGGTCATGCCATTTGGGTTGGTAAACGCGCCAGCGACGTTTGCACGATTAATGAGATTGGTGTTGAAGGACATACCTAATGTCGTGTCATTCTTTGACGATATAGCATGCCATACGTCGACATGGTCTGATCATATTCAGACACTAACAGTAATTTTTAAACGATTACGTCATTTTGGGTTAACTGCTAAACCCGCAAAGATGGATTTGGCATGTCCAGAGATAGTATTCTTAGGACATATTGTGGGTAGAGGTGTTCAGAGACCTGAAGAAACAAAAATTGACAAGTTAGTAGGGTTGCAAATCCCTAAAACAAAGAAACAAGTCAGAAGCTTAGTGGGAATTTTAAATTATTACAGAAAGTTCATTCCAAATTTTTCCTCCTTGTCATCTTCTCTTACTGACCTTACTAAGAAGGGACAACCCGATAAGGTCCAGTGGACGTCTGAATGTCAGACAGCATTTGATAATTTGGTGACAGCGTTATCATCGTCACCCATTCTGATATTACCCGATTTTCGATCTAATTTTATCCTCAGAACGGATGCGTCGGACTCTGGTGTCGGCGCTTGTCTTCTACAGGAGAAGAACGAATGTCTCCATCCTGTATGTTATGTCAGTAGGAAGTTATTGCAGAGAGAAAGAAAGTATTCTGTGATAGAGCGTGAGTGTCTTGCCATTGTCTGGTCCGTCCAGAAACTAGGACGTTATCTCATGGGACGAGAATTTTGTATCCAGACAGACCACAAGCCACTGACATTTTTGTCGAAGAATCGTTCGTCCAGCCCACGCTTGTCTAGATGGGCATTGGCTTTACAGCCGTACACCTTCGTTATTCAACCAATTCCAGGAACCAGCAATCATATCGCCGACTACCTTAGTCGAGCCTAGGGGAAGATTTCAGGAGCTTATACATCGGAGGACAGGAACATTGACAGGATCTGTGTGAATAAGTCGTCTTTAAAATATTGACATTATAAATATGATATGAAGAATGGTTGATAGGTTGAATGGTTTTTGATTCTGTATTAAGTATTGTGGTTAGTTAGCTATTCATGATGTGACACATATATGCATATTTCAGGCCATATTGATCCCCATATTTTCCCCTGATTTCGGTATTTTATATACTAGGGGAGCTGCTAGGTCATTTTTTTTTAATGTAGGTATTGCTCAGGCTCACTCGTTGACAGTCATCTTGATGCGATTTGAAATTAATTGCATTAATTTTTTTGGGGTGGGGGATGATGTCACGAGTGGAGTGAGCGATAGTTAATAATTACGGGGGGAGAGGAGAGTAAAATTAACGCACGGAGACAAGTGAGAAAGTCGTGCATGTCATGAGTGGGGGGTCTGAAGGAGGCGAAAGCGCTGTATAACTATCACTGCAAGTTAGAAGGTCCTAGGGATCGGACCTGTGAATAAAAGCCCATCGGGCGGACATAAAGGGGAAGCAGTCGAGAAGACTAGTGAGAGTCTTTCCAGTTATGACTGGTATGTAGAATGTTGATTGATTATTATGATTGATGTATTATATTATATTCGTCTATTACCATGATGTGAATAAGTATATGTGAGGAATGTGGAAGTCCTTGATATTGGATATAGCAATGTGCGCCACGAGCGATAGATGAAAGTGAGTTCATGGATTTGTAGCGCGAGTGAGTAGTGTGTACTCCGATGGAAGTGTGTTACCGTAAGATGTGTGGTGAGTGAAAGGTGAACTAGTGTGTGTACGCTTCATGGATTGTAAGGAGAGGTGGAGCGAATAGAAATGGTAGGGTATTATACCAATGTAATGTTATTCTTGTAGGTGTCGGGGACGGGCCGCAGAGCCACCTCGATGAGCACAGGGGATAGGCCAGCATAGGGCCGGAGGCCACACATAGGCCAGAAGTGAGGCTGTCAGTGCAGGACAGTAGAGGCACATAAAGTCGTGGCAGTCAGGCCACGGACAGGGACGTAGATATGAGAGTGAATGAGATACTATATTGTGCCCTGTTGATAGGCTCGTGAACTGATATTATGTTGTTGCCATGTTGATGGCTATGGAAATACTAATGTGTTATTGCCCTGCGGAGGTGCTAGGGGAGTGCTAAGGTGTATGACAATAGGAAGGTGATATTGAGAGACTGCGGTGCCAGTGAATCATTAATGTACTATTAAGACCCTGAGGGGAGAGGCTGAGGCCGAAGTGCCTTTAGGAGTAACTACCGGATTGTGGATCCGAGGGAGCGTGTGTGTGAGAATAAGGCCGTTGTACGGCAGTCATTTCAATAATATAATATATGTAATTGCGCTATTATATGTATAATTATGTTTAATAAATGTGTGAGTCTGATGGATTGTTTTGTTAAGTGTTAAACTTGTTTGTTCGTGATTGTCGTCCTGTCATAAACTATTACATCTCCCAGTCTGGGATTTGTGACAGTAGTGGTGGAGGTAGGGGTGTTGATGGTAGAAATGGTGATGATAGTGGTGCTTTTTGGCAGTGGTAATGAGGTTGTGATGATGGTGGTGGTGAGGTGATGGTGATGATGGTAGTGGTTGGGGTGACGGTGGTGTTGGGAGTGGTGGTGATGCTAGTGGTGTGGTGATGGGAGTAGTGGTGGTGATAGTGGCTGTGGTGGTGGTAGTACATGTAATGGCAACTAAAATTTCCTGTCCTTGTAAATTATTTGTACCGTACTCGATCGCCATATGTCCGGAAGATATTTTGAAAAAAAAAAAAAAAAACGGAAAAAATACATGTAGTACTAGATTATCAATCAGTTTCGTCCAATCTTACACAATTTGCTCAAGTCCGACTTTTTAGACTGTAAACTTTTATAATAAAAAAAAAAAGCGAGGGGACATTAATTTTGCATGACCGTCCATTTCTCACGGCGTAAATGAAACATGCCTACCTGCACGGAACAGGAATAAAGTCACGTGTTTTCCCTGCACCCATAGATGCTGTTGGCCTTGCTCGTGTCCCGCAGTTCAAGTTGAATTCATCTGTACAGTAGCGAGGTCAGGTGCGGATTTCTGGCACCAACTATAATCTATGTGGAAATTTCAGAAAGGCTTTGAGAGTGCAGTAAATTTTATGTTTGGCTAGACCTGCCACAGATTTCTACAATGGAGATTTTGACGTACATTTGTGAGTTTTATCGTTAATTATTCGTTACTTTTTTTTTTTTTCATGAAGTTGTTCGGGAAATATTATCTAGACTCTAGTACCTAACATAAGTGCCATACAGAGATTTGGCGATGCCCTATCAAGCCCGGGGCCAACTTCTTGATGCCCAAGACTCAAGTATAGGGCGGAGACACTCTTTGATTGGATGCCCCCCCCCCCTGAAATGGTTTCCCCCTGACTGTCGCCTCCTCTGCCATCCACTTTCTGCACGCCGCTGCCAGACATGTATCACTTTGTATTTCAGAAAGGATCATGCAGCATGGTTTTTATTGTATCAAAAAAGTGTGAAGTGATAGAAATCAGTTCTCCCCCACCCCCCCCTCCCCGCGCCCGTCTTCACACTAGTCTCTGTGTCTCTCCCTGTCTCTGCCTCTCGTTTAAAAGAAACGTTTCTGCTTGTCATCACTACTCAACGCTAATGGCATTTGTCATTTTTGACACTTTTGAGATTTTAAGGAAAAAAAAAACGGGTTTTTTTTTTTTTTTGGTCCTGTCTTTTGGTGACTTAAGCCAAATATATTCCTATTGGCGCAATTCTTTTTCTATAATATTATCTGACAGCCCTCATGCTCACGAATGCAATGAACCGTCAGTTGCCTGCTGGCATAGTCTGACATGCGCCACTATCGTAGAGCAGTGATGTTGTGCGTTAATTTGTAAAGAATATCTAGCAGAAACTAACAGCTTGCTTTGTTCCTGTGTTATAATTTATGATGTATTGTAATCTTAAAATTATGTTCACTCCTGAGCTTGGATCACTCGATGGCCATCGGCTGTCGTCGTCAGCATTATCGTTGTTATCACCATCACCCTTATCGTAATCGGCGTCGTCGTTGTAGCATTCATTTTCATCACCATCACTTTAACCACCACCACTATCATTATCATTATTATCATATTATCATCACCACCATCACCACCACCATCATGAGGATGATCATCATCATCACAACCACTCTCATTAACTTCAACTTTTCTGTCATCACATTCACCATAAGATTTAAAGAACATAAAATCATCATCATCTTCATCATTAAATTCTCAATTGTAGGTTTGATAACTACGTTGTTGGCAGCTTCAGTTGTAGGACACGATGACTACCAAGGTAAGTCTTGGCATTTGGAACCTTTCTCTTGCAGGATGATGTGAGATCAGTCTTAATTTCCCTCATTACGCTCGAGGAGTAGCTGATATACATGCCATATTTTAGGTCGATGATAGAAATAAATAACGCACACTCATATATAGGCAAAGAGAGAGAGAGAGAAAGAGAAGGGGGAGAGAGAGTGAGAGAGGGACAGGGTGAGGGGAAAAAAGGGGGAGGGAGAGAGAAGGGGACAGGGAAAAGGGGGTGAAAGAGAGGGAAAGAGAGAGAGAAGGAAGGGAGAGAGAGCGAGAGAGAGACGAAGTAAAGGGAGAGAAAGGAAGTAAAGGGAGAGAGAGATAGAGAGAGAGAAAGAGAGAGAAGCAACCAGATAGACGGACAGACAACAAATGCAGCAGATAGGTTTCGCATCTATCTCAATGGTCAATGTGTTCTTCAATAAAACATTTGCAAATCCCCACGAAAACGGCAAATAGCATGGAAACATACATGTACAAGGAGAGCCAAATTAAAAGGAATTAAAATTTGACTTGTTCATTTTCCAATCTGACATATAATTAGATTTGTTTTCCACACCCCTCAGGGCCTCTACGAATTTCATATTATTTTTTTTTTCTCGTGAAAAATTCAATTCAATTCTATTGGCCAGTTTTTTTCAATAGGTAATTGCGTTCAGTAAATGCTTCGTTCAAAATGTCGTAAGTTTTCAGCTTTGTTAAATGTGTTAATTGTGCTGAAATGTGTTTATCAGATACTTACTTTGTGGAACTCTCTTTTTCAGACTGTTTTAATAATCAGAACTTCACAGGTAATGCTTTCTTTTTTTCTTTCTTTCTAAACATTACTGTTTATTATTATGATCATCATCATCATCACCATCATTGTCATCATCGTCATAAAAATCATTACCACCCCTCTCTCGCTCTTTCTCTCTCTCTACCTCTCTCTCTCCCTCTCTCCGTGTCTCCCTAGTTATTTACTTACCGACCTACCTGCCTCTATCTATCTATCTATCTATCTATCTATCTATCTATCTATCTATCTATCTATCTATCTATCTATCTATCTATCTATCTATCTATCTATCTATCTATCTATCTATCTATCTATCTATCTATCTATCTATCTATCTATCTATCTATCTACCTATCTATCTATCTATCTATCTATCTATCTATCTATCTGTCTGTCTGTCTGTCTGTCTGTCTATCTATCTATCTATCTATCTATACCTACCTACCTACTTACCTACCTACCTACTTACCTACCTACCTACCTATCTATCTATCTAGCTATCTACATGTATCTGTCTATCTATCTATCTATCTATCTACCTATCTATCTATCTATCTATCTATCTATCTATCTATCTATCTATCTATCTATCTATCTATCTATCTATCTATCTATCTATCTATCTATCTATCTATCTATCTATCTATCTATCTATCTATCTATCTATCTACCTGTCTGTCTGTCAATTTGTCTGAATGTCTGTCCCTTTGCGTACCTACCTGTTGTCTGGTTTGTTCATCTGCTATCTATCGATGTGTCTATCACTCAGTGTGTCTGTCAGTGCATCCATGTCCTTATTACGCATAAAAATATATATAAACAAGAATTAATGTACACAACGGTTCAATGAAAATATCAATCACTTTCTTCGGCTGTTCATGCATTGTCTGTTTTCTCATTTCCTTTCCTTTTATGTTTACTATCTTTCCTATTTTCCTCACCTACAATGGCTCTCAAGAAGAAGACTTCCTCAGCGTGCATTGCACACACAATATTACTAAATTATTTGCAAAAACACTCGCATAAACAAAGAAATAAAACGCGCCGGTATAATATCGTTACTGACATTATTGTCAACAGATTTCCTGGATTATGTAAAAGCCAATCCCTGTGCCCAATACACATCAGGTTGGTGGATGTCAGTTCACACAGACATACAGACGGACGGACGGACGGACGGATAGATAGATAGATAGATAGATAGATAGATAGATAGATAGATAGATAGATAGATAGATAGATAGATAGATAGATAGATAGATAGATAGATAGATAGATAGATAGATAGATAGATAGATAGATAGATAGATAGATAGATAGATAGATATTAAATTTTTACTGATAAGTATAACCAGCATCATTTTGTTCAAGCATTTCTATTTCTGTGTTCCTTCCACCTAGTTAGCGTGGTTTGTTGGGACTTTAATACTATAATAGTTGGATTAGTAATGGATTAGTAATACTTGATATTTAACTTTCAATTCTATTCCTAACATACATGACAACTGTTGTATTGTTGTATATCCTACATTACTGTTACATTGTTGTATACCCTAACAACATTTCTGTTACATTGTTGTTTACCCCACATTACTGTTACAATGTTGTATACCCTACATTACTGTTACATTGTTATATATCCTACATTACTGTTACATTGTTGTATATATCCTACATTACTGTTACATTGTTGTATATCCTACATTTCTGTTACATTGTTGTATATTCTACAATTCTGTTACATTGTTGTATATCCTACATTACTGTTACATTGTTGTATATCCTACATTAGTGTTACATTGTTGTATACCCTACATTACCGTTACATTGTTGTATATCCTACATTTTACAGTCTTTCCCATGCTGTTTGATTTGATGGTGGAGAATGAAACATGCGCTAATTATACTGTGGAACTTGTAAATGGTAAGTCATTTATGGTATAGCTGGCCGGGGTACCCGGCCCTGCTCGGAATAAATCTGTTTATTAGTTTAAGTTCTGGGTGATTATAATGCATTTGCTTCACCTTGCCTGTTCTTTAGGTTTATTTTGCGGGTGTTGTTGTTTGTTTTTAGATCAATCTTACTGCTACACCCTCTTTGCGAGTTAACGCCCCTACGCACCCCGTCATATCCCAGGAAGTGATAACGCCACGTGTGCATGGAAAAAAGAATGTATCTGAGGGGAGAAATCAGCGACACAAAGCAAACTAAAAAAAAATACATCGACACCATTAATTTGGAGCCTCCAAATGTAAAAAAAAAAAAGAATCTTCTGCAAGACGAAAGGAAGGCATCTTCCAAATTTCATGTAAATCCGAGTTGTATAAATCAGTTTTTTTTTGGTTTTTTTTCGTACGAACACAGAGACAAACACACAGTCGCGTTTATTTGTATAAAATTACTGTATCAGATCCAATTTTGAAGGAAAGCATCATACATACTACACCGAGTCCGACAATCAGAGTTTGACCCAGATTTTGTGTCTATCCGTCTAAGACGTCTGACGAAATCCTAGACAAATATTTGTGTGATATAACACGCTACATGAAGAACATTGTGTTAGGGCTCTTATACATACATCGACTTTTCGCCGTCCGCCATGGACGGCACGGCGCCGTGCATTGAAATAACCACTACAGTCTATGGGCACTTACATACACATCGACCACGGCATCTCACCGTGTACGTCCGCCGTGGTTAGGACGGCGCATATTTCATTCCGACACGACGCCGTGCGCGCGGTTTACGGCGTTGAAATATACATTGGAGTCTATGAGTGTGTTCATACTTGTCGACTTCCCGCCGTCGCCGTCGCAGTTCCCGCACACACACAACCTACCTAAATACGTGGTTTCAGCACTTTTTCCTATCATGGAGGACATAAAGACAAAACTTCTGATCACATTAGTACATGACAGACTTGTTCTTTGGGACAAAAGTCTGGAAATTTAAAATAAAACCAATGTGAGACTTTGCACAATTTAGGGGGTGAATCCATTGAGTTATTCGGCATCGTTTTAAAAAAAAAAATAGATACAGATAATATAAGTACGCCAGTTCCACGCGACTGTCCATAATGATAGACTAAACCTAAATGATGGGCTAAAGCCAAATGATAATTAACGCCGTCCATAACACGGCCAAAAATAAGTCGATGTGTGTGAACAAAGACGCCGTGTCAATCACGGCGCGCCTTGCACGGCGGACGGCGTTTGGTCGATGTGTATGAAAGAGGCCTTACACGTCTTGGTTTGCTTCATTTGACGTCACTGAACTTGATCTTCTCTTGAATTAAAAATTTTATTCCGTCTTTAAGCTGGTTTAACGCCATTTCCGTACACAATGAAACACTCTTTCTTTTTACTACTTAATGGATTTTTGCCGATTCCTTACACAGGAAAACCCAGGTTTAGTCTGAAATTACTGGGTATTATCTGCACATGGATCACTGAAATAAACAATAACAGCTGACAACAGGCCATGAAAAGAAAATCCTAGCTCGTCCCTAAATTTTGGAGGGCATCAAGCCCGGAACGGCACAGTCAGCTGCTGGGAAATGTCCTGTATTTTCTGAGTAAATCCCGGTGGACCCTGTCATGCTAATCCCGGACAAACATAGTCAGCTTCCACCATTATTTCTTGAATGTACATTTTGCTGGCAGCAACTGGTTGTGACGTTCCTGGCTTAGTATGATTCGGCTTTAAGTCTTAACGAAGCCCGAACTACATTATTATTTCAAGGGAGCATACATGCTATAACTCACCTCTCCACCAATCTTGAAAACTGAATGAATACTTTGTATTCACGAAAGGTAAAGTTGGGAAAAGATCAAGGGAAGTGGGTGTGGGATTGGAAAATGATGGCTGTTGCTGGCAATTATATTTTATTGTATATCATTGTAAGTAAATGAATAAATGGTAGTAGGCAGCAAGGAGCGGAGAGAGTGAATGACCGTGCGTTTTGTTAAATGTTTTTCAAAGCCTGTTTGCGTGATTTTTATTTTTATTTTCAAGTGACCGTCTCTCCTACAATAAACTTGAACTTGAATAATAGATAAGAATAAAAAGATACGTGTAATAAGATGTGAGAACACAGTCTCAAAGTTCCCGAATTACACTAGTAAAATCTTATCTCAGGTGACCAGGCCTCCAACTACATCGCACGGCCGGAATCTGACTGTGAGTGTTCAGGATACAGCTCTTTGCCCACGGACTTGGCTGGTTTATTAAGTATCAGCACTGGAAGTCATCGTGAGTATGGAGGATACACCTGATCTGTGAGGTGTTCCTCACTCCTCTATCCTCCCCTCCTTCCTCGACCTCAAATACACAAAAACAGACACACACACATACATAATATCTATCTATCTATCTATCTATCTATCTATCTATCTATCTATCTATCTATCTATCTATCTATCTATCTATCTATCTATCTATCTATCTATCTATCTATCTATCTATCTATCTATCTATCTATCTATCTATCCATCCACCGATCCATCCATCCATCAATCCATCCCTCCATCCATCCATCCATCCACTCTTCCATAAATCCATCCATTCATCCTTTCATTCATTCATCCACACATCCATCCATACAATCATCCATCCATCCATCCGTTAATTAATTCTTCCATCCAACCATCCATAAATCAATTCTTCCATCCATCCACACATCCATCCATTTATAAATCAATTCTTACTTCCATCCATCCATCCATCCATCCATCCATTCATCCATCCATCCATTCATCCATCCACACATCCATTCATCCATCCATCCATCCATCCACATATCCATCCATTTATAAATCAATTCTTACTTCCATCCATTCATCCATCCATCCATTCATCCATCCACACATCCATTCATCCATTCATCCATCCATCCACACATCCATCCTTCCATCCACACATCCATCCATTCATCCATCCATCCATTCATCCACACATCCATCCATCCATTCATCCATCCATCCATTCATCCATCCATCACTCCATCCACACATCCATCCGTCCATCTATCCATCTATCCACACATCCATTCATCCATCCATCGAAATTCTGACTCAGATTTTTCTTTACTACATCTACCAGGTCACAAGGCCGAGTGTTTTGTCGCGCGTCCATACTACGGCTAGTGCAAAATTCGCCTGTTCTCTCGCTTTCCTCGTCTGTCGTTTCTTCAGTATTGGTCAGAGTTTCAGGCCAGACCTTTAGCAAATACACGAATAGACAGATGGACAGACTGGGGTGGACTGACGGGCAGAGGACGGGCAGACAGACAGACAGACAGGCAAAGACAGTCGGTGGGGGCAGAGGGTGGACAAACAGACAGACAGAAAGACATACACCTAGGTAGACAAAGCGGCACACAGAGGGAATGACAAACAAATAGTCGGGCAGACATGCAGACAGACAGACAGACAGACAGATAGATAGATAGATAGATAGATAGATAGATAGATAGATAGATAGATAGATAGATAGATAGATAGATAGATAGATAGATAGATAGATAGATAGATAGATAGATAGATAGATAGATAGATAGATAGATAGATAGATAGATAGATAGATAACAACGAAATCTGTAAGTTAGCTACTATGACCGCTATAAAGCATTGCCTTAAACCTGTTGAAATGAACTGATGTATTCACAACTGTACTGCGTTTTACATTAACCATTCTCGTCCATCTTATATTATGTCTGCAGATATCGCTGTGCTAGTAAACATGAGGGTGTGCAGAACTTCTCACAAATGTAATTTTTCAATCCTCCACCTACTTGTCCATCCACCCCCACATCCATCCATCCATGCATGCATCTATGGATGCATCCATAATAATAATAATAATGTATAGCATTTATATAGCGCATATCCATTTAAAATGCTCTATGCGCTTTACAGAAACAACATGTCAACCACAGAGCAGAATGACAGAGCATCCATCCATCCATCCATCCATAAATCAATTCTTCCATCCATCCAGCCGTCCATGTATCCATGCACCCAATCAGCCATACTTCCATACAATCATCCATGCATCTATCCATGTGATCCATCCGTCCATCCATCCACCCGTTCATCCATCTATCCTCCATCCATTCACCCATACATCCATCCATAAATCAATTCTTTCATCCATCCAGCCAGCCATCCATCCATCAATCCAATCAGCCATCCATCCACATAGTCAGCCATGAATCTATTCATCCATCCATCCACCCGTTCATCCATCCATCCAATTCATACAAATATGTCTTCGTCCATTCATCCACCCATTTACATATCCCTTTAAAAAATTTGTGAAATGGATAAATTTGATCCAGTCATCCTTCTGGTCATCCATCCATTCATTTGCTTGTTAAAATAAGTAACAACACGTTCATCTCTTCCTTACTCACCCTCACTCAAAATAATAGTCTGAACCTGTGTTTTCATATGTGTGGAAACGGAAACGGCTATGGAAAGGTAAAAAATCCACCAAGTAATACCGAAACTACATTTGGCGTACACATGAAAACATTCTTTCGATTTCACAGCTTGAAGGGTTTTTGACGTTTCCTTTGCCGTTTCAGTTCCCGCACACATGAGAACCCAGCTTTAAAACTTTACTTAATGAACGATCTCTTTCTACAGTTTTCGAACACCTAAACGGCATCCATCCCGTACCCTTGAGTTTTACGTCAACGGACACTTGTCGTCATCACGCTATTGGCTACATATCGGGTGAGTAAACATCCCGTCCCTTGTCTCAGCATGTCTGTACAATCCTATATCTCCCTGTCTTTCTGTCTGTCTCTCTGTCTCTATCATCTATCTATCTCTCAGTGTTTCTGCCTCCTCTCTGTATTGTGTCTCTTTCTTTGTGTCCTTTTCCGTTCTCGCCCTCTCTCTCTTTCTGCCTCTGCCTCTGTGTCTCTCTCTTTTCCCGTCTCTCTCTCTCTCTCTCCCAGCCCCTCTCTTTCTTTCTCTTTTTCTCTGTCCTTCTCGCCCACTCTCTCTTTCTCTGCCCGTCTTTTTCTCTCCCTACATCTCTCTCTTCCTCTGTGCATGTCAATTTCTCATTCCGCCTTTCAAGTCTCTCACCATCTCTCTTTCTCTCCGGGCCTCTCTCTATTTTTTCTTTCCATTTTCCCTTTCTCCCTCTCTCTCTCTCCCACTACCTCTGTGTGTTGCCTCTATCTGTCTTTTCGCCTCTCTGCTCCCTTGCCCCCTTTCTCTCCAGCTCTCTCTCTCTCTCTCTGCGCGCATCTGCCTTTCTGGCCCTCCGTCTCTTACTCTACCCCTCTGTCTGTCTCAGTCTCTCCCCTCCCTCTCTACCTATTTGCCAATCCTCACTAAACCAATGCCACATAGCTACGTAGTAATCTGTTCATCCATCTATTTATCTGTCCTGTCACATATCTATTGACCTGTCCACTTACATATTTACTTGACAGTTGCACATGCTCGTCCGTCTCTCTCTCTCTCTCTCTCTCTCTCTCTCTCTCTCTCTCTCTCTCTCAGTCTCTCTCTCTCTCTCTCTCTCACTGTTCTCCTTTCGTCTGTGTGACGACCGTTTGTCCATGGTTATCACTGGACATCATTCAATGTCAAGAACAAAAAAGAACTTGGAAGAGCGAGACTACAGGAGACCTCAAAAGGAAGGAAACCCCTGCTGAACATGGGTTTTGGCCCTTGGCCTACACACGCACCAACCGCTTTTGTTCGGCAGTCTAATTGAATAGTGACGTCACGACACTGAGTTTCAACTAGACCTCACGCACCAGCCAACTGGTTGGATCTCACTGAAATCGAGTGTCGTGACGTCACCATCCAACCAGCCGGCAAGATCAAAATCGGCTAGTGGGGGCCTTGGTTTAATTTCCTTTCACTCAATAGGGGCTCACGTCACGCATGAGTCATAAATTTTGGGGTTCTCTTGCAGTCTTTGGGTGGTAGTTGTAGTAGTACCCCTAAATCTGAATCACCAACTCTTCCAATGAAATAATTATCCAATGTTCCTGTTTTGCACAGCTGAGGAATTCGACGTTAAACGTTTGCGGCTTTAGAATTATGATAGGGATAGATCGCAACTGTGAAACTGTTTTAGAACTGCCACAACGCATTTTGAAACAAACGTTATGGTGTGCAATAATGTTTATAACTCGTGTACTAAAAGATTTCCAATTTTTCAGAAAATGGAGATAGAACAAACATGAACTAAGGTTGCGATATCTAAATTTTGCTGTTGACCATTATTGTATGACCACAGCACCTGTGCCGGGAACCTGACCGTGCTCTTTGAGAAAAGATCTACCAACTGTGCAAGCCAACACACAGACACAGGGTAAGTAGGACGTTCTGGATCGGTGTGTTCCATAGAACAAATTAAAAAAAAAAACATATACAGAAAAGCTGTGAGATCGTATATATAGTATAAGTCTAGAACATAGGTGGAGTGCAGATAATATACGGAAAAGCGGGGTTCAATTATTTTTTTTCTTCGAAATATTTAATTAAAGAAAAATAAACAAGTGAAAAAGACCTCTTTTTTTTTTTTTTCAATGTGGCGAAGGTTCCAGGAATAGTAAGCTTTGATATTATGTTATATTTTATCTTATGTTCAATCTGAATAGTGACGTCACGACACTTCATCATCCAACTGTCAAAGTTTCGGTGAGTACGGAACGGTTTTGAAAGTTATTTTTGCACATATATTTGATTACGGGGGCGGTTATTATTAAATGCGGTCCATGGCCCAGACAAATATCGACAACGGAATATTTTTCGGCAAAATTGCAGCTGGTTTTCAAAGTGTTGCTGTCTTTTTTATTTTGTGACTGTTTCAAAATCTAGCTAGCAACCGCAACTCCACTCGCGGAGTGTGTGGTAGAGATGGGAGAGGAGGGGGTTTGTGGTGCAACTCTTCCTTGTCCGCAGCTTTATCTGGTTTGACGAGAAAAACATGCTACATGATGGCATAACGTACTAGTGTGGTCTAGAGGCAAGGTGCTCGCCTCTCATGCCAAGGGTACCGGGTTCAAAACCCGGCCGGTGCAGGCATGTTGGAAGTTTGGAATTTTTCTCATGTTTTCGTGTCCCTGATCCTATTTTGGGGGTAAGATCGAGTACCTAGTCTTCTCGGATAAGGATGAAAAATTTGGATGGGCACGTTGCACACGTTAAAGATACCTTGGCAGTTGGAAATTGAAAAGAGCGGGCCGAACGGGCCGCTGCCCGGGCAAAATCAAATAACATTCATCCCTACCACTCCCTCCCCTCCCCCCTCACCCCCCCCCCAAAAAAAATAAACCCACCGACCGGCGCTGCACTATGGCGACGACGTGCCTGCTCTAGTTGTAACTGGGTGCAATGACACGAAAGCAAATTTCCCAAATAGGATTAAAGTAATATACATATACAAATACATAATTATATACATGATGAAGTCTGTCTGTTTGTTTTGGGTTGAGGAGCCTGATTTAAAGACGGTCACAGCCAGAGAATTTTGCACGTCTGTCAATTGAAGAAAAAGTTCGGTAGCTAACAGTCCAGGTAGGGCAACAATGCAGATTCGTCGCTTGTCCTCCTCTCCACGGTATCACCATCGCTGGTGGCCAAATGCTCCCTATCACGGCGCAGCCAAACACGCCCCCAACCATCTGCTCAGGTCGACCAGAAGGGACTTGAAAGCCTGGCCAGTTGGAGCGAAATCTTCTTGCTGAATTGAATTGTTCCGTTTGTTTCGCTAAGTTTTTTTTTTTTTTGAGTATCTCACCCCAGGCGTTTGCACCTCTGTTCTGTTTGTTTGATTTGAGGTCTTTAGTTTAGGAGGTTCGCTGCCCTTGGCATTTACACCTCACTTTACTTGTTTTATTATTTCTTGTTCTGGCGGGGGCGGAGATGATATGGATAAATTTTAATCTATTAATTTCAATTTTGCCCGGGCAGCGGCTTGTTCGGCCTGCTCTTTACGATTTCCAACTGCCAAGGTATCTTTAACGTGCGCAACGTGCACACGGGCCCTCCGAATTTTTTCGTCCTTATCCGAGAAGACTAGGTACTCGATCCTACCCCCCAATAGGACCAGGGACTTGAAAATATGAGAAAAATCCAATTTCCAAGAACTACTCGATCCAACCCCCAATAGGACCAGTGACTTGAAAATATGAGAAAAATCCACTTTCCAACATGTCTGCACTGCCCGGGTTTAGAACCCGGGACCCTTGGCATGAGAGGCGAGCACCTTGCCTCTAGACCACCTTGTTCTGTTTGTTTGGCAGAGACCCACGCCTTAAATATGGCCAGCCACGTCACTCAGTGTGCATCAGCTCCAGATGTGTGGCAGTTGTTGCAGCAGCTTGATATGGATTGTCAGGCTGATGTGCTACAGCGTGTCCGGAACATTGTTGGTGAGTGCTCATAATTCCTTGGCATCATACAGCTACATTCGGCTGGGGGGGATGTTATGATGAAAAGAGTTTGTGTCTGGGGTCTGTCAGACTCTTACTGAGGAGATTTTTGTTATGACACTTCCATTTCTGTTTTAGAGTTAGAAAATCCTCTTTGTTATGATAAGAGTAATGTATATTAGCCTTAGATATTACCATGCCATGGTAATGGTTTATAGAAGTTTCCATACAATCCTTAGACTGTATTGATCTCCATTTCGTTTTTTCTTTGTCTTTTTTTCTCAGGAAATATTCAGCAAGATTGTCATTGTGCCAAGGTTTCTGTCCAAAAGCGGCATTTTCTCCAAAGTAAGTTACATTAATTTGTAAGTTTTCTTCTTTATTGCTTCCGTAGATTGTAACTATTACTACTATTACAATGATGTTCACCTCATCACCAACACCCTCAGTCTCTAACCCCATGCCGGTGACTGCTTACATTTTAAATCACATCATCATTTTGTTCGTCAACTGATGTTTTGGAACAGAGGAAGAAAAATGGAGGAAAAGGGTGAGATGGGGAAAGAGAGAAAGATCGACAGTTTGTGGGAAGGGCACACAATTAGGAATGAGAACACGAGGGAGACAGGAGACTGATGGACAGACAGAAGAAAGACAGTCAGACAGAGAGATAGACAAGCAGACAGACAGATAGATAGATAGATAGATAGATAGATAGATAGATAGATAGATAGATAGATAGATAGATAGATAGATAGATAGATAGATAGATAGATAGATAGATAGACGGACAGACAGACAGATAGACAGACAGACAAACGGAGAGACAGACAGATAAACCACAATCAGACAGACAGACAGACAGACAGACAGACAAACGGAGAGACAGACAGATAAACCACAGGCAGACAGACAGGCATAGACAGAGAGAAAGACAGACAGATAAAAGGACACAGTTTATACGTTATCTCTGTGACAAAAAAACATAACCAAAACTGAGATAGTGAGCAAAAAAAATATTCTACGCGCGCAAATTTTGACTGAAAACTTGGGCTGTGTCAAGGCAACTCATCAGCGCCCTGGCTTTATGTGCACTGGAGAGAGGACAGTACACTCGCTAATCTTCATGTGTGCTGTTTGTTCTGGAGTCCAGATGGACTTAGACGTGGTACAGAAATGGCCAATTTGATTTGTGATTACAATTTCTAAAAATACGGTGACAAATTACCATCTTTATTTTCTCCCTCTACCCCCCCCCCCCCTAGAGAGAGAGAGAGAGAGAGATGAGCGAGAGGGGAGAGGGAGAGGGGGAGGGAGATGAGGTAACTTTCATTTACATCAACAGTCATCAGACACCACTGATTTATGAGTTTTGCCTTGTGGGACATAACAATGTATGACGTCAGCTGCTACTATACACACACGTTATTATTACGGGTATAAATGAATGGCATAATTTAATGTTACTGATGCTCCTCTTTGTCTTGCGAAACTTGGCGGTTCAGATTATTCCTGGTGCATATTTAGAGATTCTGGGCGAACTCAGTATCATGAAAATAGCAGTTAGCACCCCTGCAAATTTTTAAATTCTATTTAGATTCCATATATTTTATATTTATATCATTTCTTATTGTTCGATTGTTTTATCGGTTCAATTTCCTTTTTTTCTGTTGTGATTTTTTCTTTTTTTCCTTGAAGAAGGTTGTTGTCGAAATATCAGTCATTTTCTGTCTTCCCTTTTCGTCCTGCGTTTCGTTGTATCGTTTTCGCGCGGGATAAACTAGTTTCTGGATTATTGTCACTGACTTCATGTCTTCCCTTTTCGTCCTGCGTTTCGTTGTATCGTTTTCGCGCGGGATAAACTAGTTTCTGGATTATTGTCACTGACTTCATGTCTTCCCTTTTCGTCCTGCGTTTCGTTGTATCGTTTTCGCGCGGGATAAACTAGTTTCTGGATTATTGTCACTGACTTCATGTCTTCCCTTTTCGTCCTGCGTTTCGTTGTATCGTTTTCGCGCCGGATAAACTAGTTTCTGGATTATTGTCACTGACTTCATGTCTTCCCTTTTCGTCCTGCGTTTCGTTGTATCGTTTTCGCGCCGGATAAACTAGTTTCTGGATTATTGTCACTGACTTCATGTCTTCCCTTTTCGTCCAGCGTTTCGTTGTATCGTTTTCGCGCGGGATAAACTAGTTTCTGGATTATTGTCACTGACTTCATGTCTTCCCTTTTCGTCCTGCGTTTCGTTGTATCGTTTTCGCGCGGGATAAACTAGTTTCTGGATTATTGTCACTGTCTTCATGTCTTCCCTTTTCGTCCTGCGTTTCGTTGTATCGTTTTCGCGCGGGATAAACTAGTTTCTGGATTATTGTCACTGACTTCATGTCTTCCCTTTTCGTCCTGCGTTTCGTTGTATCGTTTTCGCGCCGGATAAACTAGTTTCTGGATTATTGTCACTGACTTCATGTCTTCCCTTTTCGTCCTGCGTTTCGTTGTATCGTTTTCGCGCCGGATAAACTAGTTTCTGGATTATTGTCACTGACTTCATGTCTTCCCTTTTCGTCCTGCGTTTCGTTGTATCGTTTTCGCGCCGGATAAACTAGTTTCTGGATTATTGTCACTGACTTCATGTCTTCCCTTTTCGTCCTGCGTTTCGTTGTATCGTTTTCGCGCCGGATAAACTAGTTTCTGGATTATTGTCACTGACTTCATGTCTTCCCAGCCCTGCTTATTTCTATGATTGTATGGTAAAAGTATTTTTTCTTAAGACTGAAGAAGGCACTGTCACAGCACTTTATATTATCCATTACCGCCATGCACAGGCCCTTCCAATTATTCTATGGAATGAAGGTCAAACTTTCCCTAGACGAGATAAACTACAGTAAATACTTCGTGTTTTTTTTCTCTTCGCCAGTGTTTCTCGAGGAAGGGCATGGCTAGGTCTGGATTAACCATTAAGCGAAATTAGCGTGTGCTTAGGGCATCAAGGGAAGCGCCGGTTGGGGGGGGGGGGAGGGGGTGCCCCACAGACTAATAAATTAACCAGACTGGAAACACGAGCTTCGGACTATTTCGTTTTTTACGGAATTTCCCGAGCGGCGACCGTATAACCAACATGGCTGCCGCTCGGGAAATTCCGATTCTAGTTCCATCTGCAGTAGAAATTTCTTTTTATTTGTCAAGATTGGTGGTACCTGTATTAATTTCTTGGTGCAGAACCAAACTTCCGCGTTCAGTAGGCGCGTCAAAATGGTATCATTCAAAATTGTAGCTATGCTGAAGAGTCGGTCGCTATCGTAAACATAAAATGGCGAATGGTTCATGACAGACATTTTTCATGATCAGATTTACCATGGACCATAATTTTATGGTGCAAAACTGCAAATTGTGCAAATGAAACAGAGCTCACAAAAAGCCCCCCCCCCCCCCCCCCACACACACACAATAGATAAAAAACAAATTGAAGTATTGGCTAGTGCATAAGCCTCGTTTTTTTTTTTTGTTGCTAAATGTATATAAACAAAAATGCCCTGTATCTGACAGTTTATTTTTGTTTATATTGAATAACATACAGTATATGGGGGCACAAAAATCTTTTAAGTGCTCAGGGCCTCCAAAAGTGACAATATTTTGGTGGGGCTTGGGTCTTCAGAATGGCGTGTAGGGATTTTTAAAAATCTTTTTGTATACATACTGTCTACTAACTTTGCCTGATCATGGTGAGGCGTACGTTTTGTTTTTCTTTTTAATTGAGATGAGGCATGGGACAAGAAACGTTGGGAAAGGCTGATTTAAATCAAATGGAAATAAATGTTTGAACTCTAGCTTTTTCAAAATACGAATGAAGTGAAATCAGGCCACTGTTGTATTCAAAGACACAATATTTATTATATAATCCTTTTCAGCATCAGATTTGGTGAATTGCTGCTATATATATAAGCTCTTCATTTTGGACTGTTCGTTCTGTGTTTTTTCTCTGCCAGATTCTGTGGTCAAGGTGCTAAGTCGGCCATGCATGCCTGCACTACAATGTAAGACTATAACTCGTTATTATTGTTGTTATCAGTAACAATGTTTACATCATTTCACGCCGCGGTCATTCTGATCATTGTTATTATTTGCCAATAACATTTCTCTTAGATTTATTGGTCTTTAAGGTCTTTTCTCATCATACAACAGTTTATTGTTTGAAAATCAGTTACTTCTGTCACTCTTTCTGAAATTCTTATTAACATTATCCCACAAATTACGACACATGGGTGAGACCTTTCATGATTGACAGATCCACGTCTGCCAATGAGCGTTACGATGTCTGGGCGGGGCGAACGATAACCAATCATTCCATCAATAGTGATATAGCCACTACATAATCCAGAATTGTCGATTTTTTTTTGAGGGGGGGGGGGGGACAAACCATTTTTATCCTCATTGGTGCCACCATAAGCAACACCATAACCATTGCCCTAATTTACTGCTGTTCTTTCTTTCTTTTTTAGAAAGGTGCTGGGGAACGGGGACGCTCTATCTGTCTGTCTGTCTGTCCGTGGGGTTACTAAATGCCATTTGGCTTGCAAGATTTATAATGTTGTTTTTTTTTGTGTGCGTGTATGCTTGTTTTTTGTTGTGTGTATGTATGTGTTTTGTTTGAAATGAGATATCAAAATAATAATAAAAGAATTATACAATGCGTTCATTTATTATTTCCTAATGAAATTTACATTTATAAAGGTATGTAAAAATTATGATAAATACGAAAACGCCATTAGAAATATGAAAAAAAAAAAAACCCACCACCATCGAACCCTTACGTCCACACGTGCATGGAAATCATCTTGCCGTGATTTGTGTAGCTTAAATAATTTTTCAAACATTTTCTTCAGTGATCGAGCACCTGGAGACCTTACAGACCAATTCTTGTATTGAGGAAGGAATCAAGCTCATTAATGGTGAATCTTATTATCCTAATTATCTTTTTTTTTTTTTTACATCGTCATCTTGTATCTATTTCACTCCCCGTCTGTCCGTCCGTCCGTTTGTCTGTCTGTCTATCTGCCTGCTCGCCAACTTGCTTATCTGCTGGCCTGCCTGCCTGTCTGTTTGTCAGTCTGTCACTCTTCCTTACCGTACTGTCTATCTGTCTTTCTACCTACCTATCTACCAACCAACCAACCAATCTATCTACCTGTCTATCTACCTGTCTAATTATCATCTATCCATCCACCCATCCATCCAATCATCCATCCATCCATCCATCCATCCACTCACCCACCTACCTACCTACCTACCTACCTACCTACCTATCTATCTATCTATCTATCTATCTATCTATCTATCTAGCTATCTAGCTATCTATCTATCTATCTATCTATCTATCTATCTATCTATCTATCTATCCATCCACCTTTGTTCATCTGTCAGTATATCGAAATTACAATAATAATATGGTTTATTACTTTTAACATTCTGCCACAGCCAGCTTTGTGACCCAGCCCTCCCAATGCTCCTGCAGCACTACAAAGTCGTCATCAACGGTATCTACCACATCTACTACCACAGCCCAACCAACAGCCACAACACAAACAACAACAACAACTCCCAAACCCACATCAACATCGACCACTACATCAACATCCACGACACCAAAACCCACAACAAGCATCACCACCCCCACTACTACAACTACAACCATACATCCAACAACGGTGACTCAGCCACCGATGGCGACAGCTTCAGCACCCAGCGGTCAGTGTCACACTTGTGTTGGCGCAGACTGCAATTCTACCATCAGCTTGGACTGTCCAATGGAACGGCCATATTGTCTCACTCATGTCAGTATTTCTACGCGAGGAGAGAAACAGATCTACAGAGGGTGAGCACTGAACAAAACATGGCTACCATTTCGTTTCACTTGACACACGAGTAGAGCTTCTCACATCATTACTGAATGTTTCTGTGCACCTAACGGGGGTAACATACTAAGCCCGGTCAGACACAGTCAGCTGCTGGCAGACAAGAGATGCACACCATAATTTCTTATATTTTCTAGGTAAATCCGGGAAGACCCTATCATGCTAAATCCGGTCAGACACAGTCAGCTTCTGCCATTATTTCTTGGGTGTACATTTTGCTGGCAGCGACTGGCTGTGGCGTTCCTGGCTTAGTATGATACCTCCCTCCACGTCCTCCCCCCCCCCCCCCCCCAAAAAAACAGCTCAGACTTTGGGGAAAAACAATTTAGTTTATATAATAGATAGCGCGTCACTACAGCCGTGCTATATTCTAGACAGTATTAGACATTTGAAATTTTCAATCACTTAAAGTATTTCCTTGAACATTTGTGAGCTAACCTTTTGTGTCTCGTGGGGACATTTTTAATTCGGTGTCAGGTGGTGACAACCTTTCATTTTCCTTCATCTCCAAATCTAGCAATTGTATTTTGGTCATTATATTCGTTCATCTTGCTGTGAATAAATCATCATCGTAGAAAGACAAGGTTCTAACTCCCTTCTATCAACTTTTGAGAAATTGATGATAGAAGTTTCATCTGCTCCTAGCCTTTAGAGATATGATGTTTTTTTTTGTTGTTTGTTTCTTTTCAGTAATACTTACAAATTACACTCCGAGTCCGCTTGATACTTTGACACACAGTGGATAAGGCCTGTAGCAGTAATGTGTGGTGTAACTCAGTTCAGGCAAAAAGTGTTGATAGAACCCTGTCATTCTATTGGGACGAAATTTGAGGTGGTTTTACATGATCTCACAGAGCTTAACGTTTTTCCCATCTGTTAATATATTACATGTTAAAATGATACCGGTAGCGAACACTGTCTAGTTCACATCTCTATTTTGGTGACGCAATTGAGAGGTGTCATTATAATCTTACTATAATTGAGCTAGAGAGTGAACCTGTCAGCAGCTAGAACTTCTCGACTACGCCATCAAAAATTATGAAACTTTGTGTACTGCATCAATTTTTTATGAAGAGTTACGTGGGCACATTCATTTTGAACAAAAATCAGTCTTTACTATTATTTATATTAAACCTTTTTGAGCCGCAAAAACAGAGACGCATTTTCATCGGATCCGAAAAGTGTGACCGGAAATTACGTCCTTGACTTCTCTGTTCACATTGGTGGTCGAAAATCAACGTAATCACATCTGTGTATTTCTGCGTAAGTTTTTTTAGTCATAGCATCGAATTCAAAGTGGAGAATATTGAGACATTATGGAATCCCAGAGAAGATGGTGAACCTTATCAAGAGCATGTACGACGGGACAAGTTGCAGAGTCGTACACGATGGTGAGCTTACTGACAGCTTTGATATCAAGACTGGTGTTAGGCAGGGTTGTTTGCTGTCCCCATTTCTGTTTGTCCTGGTGATTTTTGATTGGCTTATGAAAGAAACCACCAGTGGAGGAAGAAATGGCATACAATGGACCCCATGGACACAGCTGGACGATCTAGATTTTGCAGATGACTTGGCACTATTGTCGCACACACACGACCAGATGCAAGCAAAGACTACAGCTCTAAACAAAATTTCAGAATCTATTGGATTGAGGATACATCCTGCGAAGTCGAAGGTCCTAAAAATTGTTGCACTCCCAAGCGCACAAGTCAGAGTAGGAGATCAACCACTGGAAGATGTAGAGTCCTTCTGCTATCTTGGTAGTATCATTGACAATAAGGGAGGAACAGCACGAATTGGAAAGGCACAGGCAGCTTTCACGTCCTTAAGCAAGATTTGGAGAACCAAGGATATATCTCTAAAAACAAAGCTGAGGATATTCAACTCGAACGTGAAGTCAGTCCTGTTGTATGGATGTGAGACTTGGAATGCGTCTCAGGCCTGCATAAAGAGAATCCAAGTTTTCATCAACAGATGTTTGAGGAAGCTACTTAAGATCAGATGGACAGACAAGGTCAGCAATGAAATTGTATGGAAAAGAACAAGACAGAGCCCAGTCAGAGAGGAAATTGGTAGGAGGCGATGGAGATGGATCGGCCACACTCTCAGGAGGCCAGGAAACAGCATCACGAAGAAGGTATTGGATTGGAATCCCCAGGGCAAGAGATCAAGAGGAAGGCCGCGCGGAACGTGGAGAAGAGCCAGAGAAAATGATGTGCAACGAAGCGGAAAGACTTGGAATAATGTAAAGCGGCTGGCCCATGATAGAGAGGGATGGAAAGTGTTTGTTGGTGGCCTATACCCTGATCCAGGGTGAGAAAGGCAATGATGATGATGATCGAATTCAAAATGCCGCTTTTAATGTACCCTAGATCTAGATATACTGTTGGGCTTCCTACAAAGAATCTGCAAGATTGATCTTGCACGGGACGGCTAGTATATTATTATCGTTGGTACGATATCCAATGATAATTAATATCTATTGTAAATACTCTAAAATAGGGGTGGGCTTTGTTAAAAACAGTAAAGTCTAGGGACAGAACTGCATGTTTGACTAAAATTTACAATGCATGAAAGCGTTTCACGATTCCGCCATCTTTTGTTGGTTGAAAACTGTCACTCTTCTCATAATTCGTATTAACATTTTTTTCTCCCAATTGGGACGTATGAAAAATAGGTGTGACCTTTCATGATTGGCAGGTGCGAGTCTGCCAACGAGTGCCACGATGACTGGGCGGAGAGAACGAAGACCAATCGTAACTGTCTACAAATCGACAGCAGCCAATCCGTGTTCCCCATTGAATGCCACTTCTGTTGTGTCACCGCCGACTGCAATCAAGGGCCACAGCTTGTACCTGACGTCTCCACTTGGTATGTGGCTGGAACGGATCAAGGAAACGACCTACATCGATATATTATTTTTTAATGTGGTAAAGGACCTGCAATGAATAATAAAAAGTTTACACCGTGAATATTGTAAAAACATGGTAAAGAGAAACAGTTGTGTGTTGCAGATACTCGCATAAGAAAATAATACAGAAATGCTACAATAAAACACAAAAGAAAAACAAAGTCAAAACAACAACAAAAAAAACAACCCAACTTTAGTCAGGCAAAAAATTGACACAGTAGGAAGAGAAAAATAAATAAATGAAGAAGCTGTGAAATTCACCAGGAAGAAAATTATTCATGAAGAGAGAAAGATTGAGTACACTGCTAGTTTTAAAACAAAATTCAATTTATTTCAATCAAAGGTGTCCTGGCGAGAATTCCCCCCCCCCCGCCCCCCCCCCCCACAAACAAAAAACGTCCACGCTGACTTCATGGAACTTCTCTGCCAGTCTTTTTGTCTGTCTGCCTGTCTCTGCTTTCTCTCTCTCTCACACTCATTCATTCACTTACTCTCTCTCTCTCTCTCTCTGACTCACCCTCTCTCCTTCTTTCCCTCTCTGTAATTTCCTTGTTCCCTCCTCACCATCACCTATTTCTTCCTACTGTCGATCCGTCCACCCTGCCTATATTCAATGCTTCTGTCTTTCTCCAATTGTCTAATCCGATTTATGCTTTTTTTTTTTTTTTTGTTCAAATTTAAGATACATGAAAATTACGCACATATGTATCAAAATTTAAGACCACGTGAAAATTACACCATATACCAGTACCACCCACATTCAAAACCGCATGAAAATTGCACACGCCCTCATCAAATTTAAGACCACATAAAATCCATTATTATAATAATAATAAAAAAAAAAAAACCTCAGGTGATTTTGAACAAAACCTACCGCCGTTGGCCTTATTATCATCTGTGTTTTAGGGGCCAGTGAAGTAGTCTCAATGAAACGTCAACATTCTTCCCTTTTCGACGGTAGGAGTCAAAAATTTGATCAAAAGGTATGCCAACTTGACATCACCAAAATTAATTTTATATTTTCCTCTAGAGATGAGTGTTGATTCTACAGAAACTAGAGACAGCCCTTAACTTCACCATCCCGTGAATCTAAATTGACAAGTAGCGTTAATGCTTAGATGCATTAAGAGACAGTAGCACAGAATTTTAAAGCAAGTAAACAATAAATCTTACGATTTATCTACATGTATAATAATTGAAGTATGAGTTGTCTGCCTGTGTGTCTGCGTTGTATTCAGCCCACAAGGTTTTGACACCCAAGACCAATATGCTCTGATTCAGCTTCACCATAGGAAGGTTTGCATAATTATCATTAATTTGGTTCACTACTGCAAAGGTTGTCAAGCCATATTTCAGTCTGTGACATCTCGCTACATAAATTTACAGCAAGTCCCGCACACAACAGAAAGATTGAGGGGAAGGATAGAAGAGGGTGTGGGAGTTGACGAGACGGGAGGGGAAGAGAACAGGTATATGGCCTTTAGCGTCTTTACAGACGGTCTTAGCAGCTAGAATATTCACTTTCACTTTGACTGACAGCTTCTCTCGTGGCTTATTCTACCAATGTTTGACCCGAGAGTGCGATGGCAGTGATTGCAGGTCAGTCTTTTGGGTTCACTTTGGCGAGTGTTTTCATTCCGCCTCTGTCGTTTTGTCAGGTATGTTTCTTTTGCCTTGAAGTCTATTGCGAGCGTGCCACTGCGCAATTTTTGTCTCCATCTGCTTCGATCACTTGCAAGGTTCTCCCATTCATTGGGGTCGATGTTGAATGCTTTCATCGTGACCTTGCAAGTGTCTTTGAATCGCAGATGTGGCCTACCTCTGGGTCGGTTGCCAGTAGCAAGTTCCCCGTAGAGAATTTGTCTGGGGATGCGATCATTTTCCATACGGCGGAGATGTCCAAGCCACCGCAGTCTTTTTTTGCCTAGGAGAGCCTGAGTTGATGGAATGTTGGCTCGGCTCAGAACTTCGATATTTGAGATCCTGTCTTGCCACTTGATCTTGAGAATTTTGCGTAGGCAGCGCAGGTGGAAGGAGTTGAGGGATCTTTCATGTTTGGAGTAGGTGGTCCATGTCTCTGAGCCATACAGCAGGGTGCTTAGGACGCAAGTTTGGATTGGAGGAGAACCAAGAGAACAGGAGGAGGGTGGAATAAGGGTTTATTTAGAGCATCGCTGCCTGCCTCTGCTAGTTAGAGCTTATGTAAATAACAGCAGAGGCGTAGCGTGGGTGGGGCCACAAGGGCTATTGCCCAGGGTGCAAATTTTTTATTGGACCAAAATTTCAGAACTATCATTGTTTCAACTGCGAGATGTGAAAGAAGTTTCTCAAAATTTAAGTTCATCTGTCTGTGGGTCAAGGCAAGTATTGCGCTCCCCGATCCATGGAACGTTAATTTTAGCACTCCCTGAGTCCGTTCTACCAGTCACCCACTCCCAAAAGCACGTGCGTAGTTTAAGAAGATAATGATGTGATTAAAGTAGAACGCATTAAATGCTGGTAGACTCAAATTATTTTGTTTACAATCGCCTTCGTGCCGAAATTTTCAGTAAGGAGAGGTACTAAAACTAATCTCTCTCTCTTTTGGCAGTGCATGTATTGCTAGGTTACTCAAGTATCCCTTGGATCATTGTAGCTCTCTGATATGCCTTGACCCAGGTGCTGGAAATCCACGTTACACCACTGAATAATAGACAGCCTGTGAACTCGACGCTTCACAGTAATGGTGAGCGCACCATCCCCCATCCACTCCTCACCCTCCCTGATTTTACTCATGCCCTTTGACAGTGCTCACGACCAAGGAAACAAAGACAAAACTACCCACTTGTTCGTGTTCCCCGTTGAATCCTTGCACGAGTCAAGGTTATCCCTGTAAAATTAAAAAAAAAAAAGAAAGAAAAATATCGGGCTGCTTCATCCAAACCCTGCTTTAACTTCAAAACCAAGGGAAATGTCAGTTTCGTGCGTGATATGTGTACGATACATGTAACTATCTAGAGGTTCATCTAATTTTATTTCAACCTTCAAGGAACTGCAGTAGACGTACACAGGACCTTTTTGAAAGACAAGGTAAGCTTGTTTGATTTGTTGTAGACATAGGCGATCAATAACTTTCATTGATTGCACTTACTCATGCCCTCTCTCATCCACGTGCTCATTCATTTAGATCTATCCATTCATTCATCCATCCATTCGTTGATCCATTCATTCATTTTTTCATTAGTTCATTGATTCATCCATTTTGTCGCTCATTCACATTCATTCATTCAATTATTTTGTCCGTCACTCACAGACTCTCTCATACTAATTCATTGGTTCTCAACACGGGCGATATCGCCCACCACTCCCGAAGGGGTTTTGATAATAATATTATCCGGGGGGGGGGGGGGGCAGAAATGGGGGACAGGGGAGAAAACCTTGAAATGGGGCTATGGGGCGGGGAGAGGGGAGAAGGGGTAGAAAAATGAATGGAGGACGATTTGGAGGCAAATGCAAAGTAGCCATGGACATATTCAACAGCATGCTTAGATGGGTTTTATGAACAGAGAAGATCTATTTCTTTTAGTGCATCTGATAAAGAATGCTCCCTGTTCTATGATACACAATCAACAGGGCTTTTGCCAACTCAACATCATAATTTGTGTGTAGTCTGTTTTCTTGTGAAATATATCTGCTGGGTTTGAGTAGAGGTTTTGGTAAGTTTGGGCGGGGGTGAAAAAGGGGGATGGGGCCATGAAAGAAAATTTGGAGCCTAAAGTGGCAATTCGGCTGAAAATGGTTGAGAACCACTGTACTAAATCGTCCATGACATTCGCTGTGCCTCATCAATTTCTCTCATACTTGTGCACTCACTCACTCGCTACCCATCTCTTCTCACAATCACGGACATACTCACGTTTCACGTCTCAAGGTTATCCTCGTGATTTGAGGACAAATAATCTCCTCACGCCATACCCCCCCCCCCCTACCTCCCTTTTTTAACTTCCAAACCAAGGAAAACATGAGTTTTCTGCCTGAGGTTGTGACTTTCTACAGGCTAAAAAAAAAACAAAACCCAAACCGTGAGGAAATACGACTGATCACACGGTGTCTTTTTCACAGACTTGTAGCTACTGGAGGTGTGTAAAGTATAGACAACTATACAAACCTTTTCCTTGAGTGTGGAGTACATGAAGAATTAAAAGATCTTGCAGCTTTGATTACGACCGAGGGTGGCAATTCTCCTGCGCGAGACAGTTTATTATGTATGCAGACTGATTGCTTGACATTTTTTGTTTTGTAGGGATAGGCATAATTGGTGACTCATCAAACAATGAGGAGAGGGGAATCAATTTAGCGTTAAAAAAAAAATATACATGTATATGCAAAGCAAAATCTGACACAAATATAATCGCTCGAATTGTTCCTCCAAGCACTTTGAATATGGATAATTGAACAATGTGGACATCTTACATTATCTTTTGTGATCTGGGTGTGGTTCATCTGAAAGGCCTGTTGAAATATAGCTGCATATTCTATTTACCTTTGAGACAATTTCACTGATTTTTCAGATCGTTTTAGTCCATTGTTTTCGCTTCAACTGGTGCAGCAGTATTGTTTCGTTAATTTTGGGCCAGCATCATCAGCATTGGTGTTGAATTGCATTTTACTATTTTAATAAAAATGCGACGCAAATTACATACTGAAAAGAAAGATGCTTCGGCTATTTTCGAAGGCTGAACATTGGCAAATACACAAATCATATAAAATCTGTTATAATATATAGCATGTAATATATTATATAGCCAAAATGTTCTGTTGCTGGACGAGAACATTTTGACAGCAAGCTAGATTGCAATTTAGATCTAAGCATTATCTTATTTTCGGACAAAGTAGGCCTAGGCATTAGTATTTAGTCTCCTCTATAACTAGATCTGGCAACTGTCGGTCTTCTGCATTTCTGCTAAGGCGGACAGCAGCATGATGTAACGGACAGTGCTTTAGAAACAAATGTTCATCATGTAAGCAAAGAATCGATGTTAAATTATGCAGCAGTTATATACATTATTCCCGTTGCTGGAAATCCGTAATCACACTAGTGCGTCCATAAAACTTTTACAAAAAAAAAGAGTTTTTAGTCAGAAACTAATTTCTGATGACCATTTTATCCACTGTTGCGACTGACATTGTTGTGAAGCTTTGCAGCTTGAAGAATTAGCCACTCTGATGAATCAAAGTTTGGCGGGAAAAAAAATAGTACAACGTAAACTAATGGTGAAACAAAGTGAGAGCTAGGTAGTGTTTCGTACTTTCTGCTGGTTTTTGTTTGTTTAGCTAAGGACAGCCAATGACAGAGTCGGGAGGAGGCAATTTCAGAAAAAAAAAATTAATAAAGATTGTCAACTTCTCCCACGTACGAAACTACTTTTCGTTATGTTGACCTCAATAAGATCGCCCTTAAGTCTATGTATTACATATTATTGCAAAGAAATGATGTTCCAGCACAGGTTCGTAGGAATTCTATGTGGGGAAGACATGTTGGATTGATGTAGGAAAACGGACATCATTCCTAGGATTTAAGTCAGAAGGAAGTAATATTCTGACCGGATTGCCAGCATCAAAACAATGTCATTCCAACACGTGAATTGTATGCAGGATTCCTACATCGGATTGATATAGTAAAAATGACATTGTTCCTTTGTAGGATTTAAGTCTGAACAAAGTAATAATCTCATCAGATTGCCATCATTTGAATGATATTCCTACATGTAAACTGGATGTCAATCCTACGTAGAATTCTTACATTCGATTGGTGTAGAAAAAATGACATCATTCCTATATCAGATTTAAGTCAGAACAAAGTAGTATTCTGATTGGATTGCCATCATCGGAACAATGCCATTCCTATGTGCAAACTTAATGTCAATCCTACCTAGAATTTCTATTTCATATTAAGGTAGAAAAAAAAATGACATCATTCCTATGTCGAATTTTAATTAAAATAAAGTAGTATTCTTATCGGACTGCCAACATCAGAACATTGTCATTCCTACATGCAGACTTGATGTCAGCCTTATGTAGAATTCTTACATTTGATTGATATAGAAGAAATGAGATGATTCCTATGTTATTTTTAAATTGGAACAAAATGGTATTCTGATTGGATTGCCAACATCGGAATGATGTCATCCTACATGAACAGTTGATGTCAATCCTATGTAAAATTCATGCATCATATTCAGGTAGAAAAAATGACATCATTAGTATGTCAGAATTAAGTCAGAACAAAGCAGTATTCTCACTGGATTGCCATGATCAGAACTATGCCATTCCTACGTACAAAATTGTTTTCAATTCAACATAGAATTCCTGTATGGGATTGATGTTTAAAAATGACATCTTTCCTATGTTAGAACAAAGTCATATTCTGATCAGATTACCAACATCAGAATGATGCCATTCCTACATGCAGACTTGGTGAGTTCATATTTGATGTCAATCCTACATAATATTGGTGTAGAAAAAATGACGTCATTCCTAGTCGGATTTAATTCCGAAAAAATTAGTAATCTCATCAGATTGCCATCATTGGAATGAAGTCATTTCCTATGTACAAACTTGATGACAATCCTGCGTACAATTCTTACATTCGATTGATATAGAAAAAGTGACATCATTCCTATGTCGGATGAAAGTCGGAACAGGAAGTATTCTTATCAAATTGCCAACATCAGAACGATGCCATTCCTACATGCAAACGATGTCGTCCTACATAGAATTCTTACGTTCAATTGATGTAGAAAATTGACATTATTTCTATATTGGATTTAAGACAGAACAAAGTGCTATTCTGATCGAATTGCCAACATTGGAACGATGCCATTCCTACATTCAAACGATGTGAATCCTATGTAGAATTCCTACTTCATGTTGAGGTACAAAAAAATGACATCATTCCTGTGTCAGATTTAAGTCTGAATAGATTTGTAGTTACATCGGAATGCCAACATCGGAACAAAGTCATTCCTACGTGCAAACTTGATGTCATTCCTATGTGCAAACTTAATGTCAGTTATATGTAGAATTCCTACATCATACTGATGTAGAAAAAATGACGTTATTTCTATGTCAGATTTATGTTGGAACAAAGCAGTATTCTCACCGGATTTGCCAACATTGGAATGATGTCATTCTTATGTGCAACTTTGTGTCAATCCTGCGTAGAATTCTTACATTGGATTGATGTAGAAAAAATTATGCCATCCCTTTGAAGGATTTATGGATGAATAAGGTTGTAGTTTGATCAGATTTTCTACATCAGAAGGATGACGTTCCTCATCGAATTTCCTATGTTGAAGCGATGCTATCCCTAAGAGCAAACTTGATGTCAATCCTATGTAGAATTCCTACTTCATATTGAGATAGGAAAAACATTTTTAACATCATTCCTATGTCAGATTTAAGCCAGGACAAAACAGTATTCTAATCAGATTGACAAACATCAGAACGATATCAGTCCTACATGCAGACTTCTGTCAATCCTTTGTAGAATTTTTACTTCTGATTGATGTAGAAAAAATGACATCATTCCAATGTCGGATTTAAGTCAGAACAAAGTGGTATTGTGATGGGAGCGCCAACATCCGAACGGTGTCATTCCAATGTGCAGACTTTATGTCATTCCTATGTATAATTCGGAATGCCGAACTCACAGTGGAAATTTGTTTCCATTTCTTAATGTCCATTATGCAAGAGGCTTCTATTTCTACTCAATTACTTTGTAATTTCTTTAAAAAGATAAAAACCCATTCAGAATGAAGAAAGCACTAACACTTAAATATCCATATGTTTTTTTCTTCTTATGAAAGCCAACTACACAATCGAAATTCGTCATTTTTATTGTATTTTTGTCCAATTTGCAAAAGGCTTTTCTTTCCCTTAAATGATTTTGTCATTTTCGTATTTCGTATTTAAATTATACATTCTACATTATTCTCCTTAAATTTTCTTCCCTGTATTCAATTTCTTGGAACGACTGAAAATTTATGATTTTGATCTATTTCATGTGTTCAGACAGATGTGGATAAATGTCATTTATTTCTGGTTATGTTTCATGATATTATGTAAGTCCATCTGATAAGATGGATATCTATGTGTTCAGTTGGCAATTTTAAGTTCGAGGAGATAAAGTGATGTGTGAGCCCCTCTCCTGGGTGATGGATAGTTTGTTTTGGTATCGAATTTGTTCCTTGTAATGTCTTATAATGTAGAAAACCAAGCCGGCATGGCATTTTAATTCTCCAATGGACTTTGCATTTTAAGTGGGTGTCAAAAAAAGAAAGAAAAACAGTCTGCAGCAGGTTTTTTGAAAGTATAAGTAAAAGAAGAATTTGACACAAAAAGGAAGTACTCTGCAGTCTGTTGTATTTTTAAAAGCTTTACTTGGATAAGTAGTGGTATCGATTCCTACTTCCGGTTTGTGGCAAGGAAATTATGCTGGTGACATAGACAGAAAGGTAGATAATCATGCTTGCAAGTCATTATTTTTTTTTAATGGATAATTATGACGCTATTTATATTAAGAGGCATCTGTCTCAATACGCATTAATTATTAACAAGAGGGTTTGAATGATGATAAAATGCTTTGAGTGAGAGCTTTGCAGAAATTAATTTAATAACAACGGTTAAAGCATGTGCGGGGTCAAATCTTGTCAACCACAGGGGTAGATATTGTAAGGATTTTCGTTATATAAGAAACCTCAATGCTATTTATAGTACAGAACAGCCACCTCGGGGAAACCTGTGTGGTTACTGGCTCCTGTCCCATGCAGCGTTGAGGTCGCAGGGCGACCAAGGTACTCGCAGGGTTAGCCACGCCCAACTAACCTGTAATATAGCCTAGGATCTGGCGAGTGGCCTCCCTTAAGACGCTGCTGAAGGACTGAGTGCTGGGGTGGAGTTTGATCGGGGGTAGGCCGGACAAAACATACGGATTAGAACCTACTTCCTTAGATCTTAAGGGGCAACTGGTACTTTAGGGTATTAGACTTAGGGTCGTCCATGTCATGGGAAAAGTGCTCTCGCAACCACATTGTCACACGGCACACCTGGTGTGCTAGGAGGGTAGTGTGTGCTGGAGTCCCGGTGCCACTTTTTTTCTTTTTTAAATTAGTATATCTATCTGTAAGGGCTGGGAAGGAAACAAAATTGCCAATCCGGACTGAGCGGATTGAAGGGACTATCAGTGTAAACTGGTCATCCGTATCTTATAATTGAGTGAATATGTAAGCAACTAAAATTTCCGGACTATGCAATCAAAAATCATGAAACTTGGTGCACTACTTCAATTTTTGACGATAAATAATTACGTGGACACCTCCTTTTTGGACAAAATTCGATCTCTAGTATTATTTAAGCTTATTTAGGTTTGTTTTGAGCCGCGAAAAGGGAGACGGCTCTCCGTCGAGTAGAATCAAAAAGTTTGAAAGTTTCGTTCTACGCCTCTCTTTACACACCGCTGATAAAAAAAAACAACATTATATCTGTGCATTTCTGCATGAAATTATGGCGTAAGTGTAATAATAAATTCGGTTAGATTCTGCATCGAATCCAAGTGCTGTTATTAACGTGAGTTAGATGTAGATCTGTAGTTGAGTTTGGTACAACAAAAATTTCAACAAGATTTGTCTTGCACTGATACATAAAGTTGGCTCACTCCGCTGCGCGAAACCCAGCTTATGAAAAGCGTGCATGGGAGGAAAAGGGTGGGGGTGGGGGCGCGGTGGGTTCTGAGGTGCATGAGTACGCTTTAGAATTATGGTCATGATTTAAGAATTTTTATTTCATGCAACAATGGTTATAATGTATGTGGTATGTAGTATTTTGGCATTCAGTATTTTGTTTTAAAGGAGCGTAGAAGAGCAAACCGTGTTCCAATCACAGTGCGGAACTGTAAGCGACAGTTATAGCCTATTGACCCGCTCCCAAGACCGTGGGAGGATGGGAAAAAAGGGTATAAAACCCTGGGTCTGTCAAGCCCCAAGCACTGCGTCTCTTCCCCCAGTCGAGAGCAGGGGTGTGAATGATTGAATAAACGTCTTTTGTGCCCTATAATAGACTTATATTCTTCTTTGACAGTGTATGCAGTTTTACCGACCTGGCACGAACCGAGTGAATGTTGCAGCCTAACCAGTCGCAGTAACGAGAGTGAAGCCCACAGCAATTGTTCATCTACCCCTCACCTAACCCATCTTGTTGCATATATAATATTTAAATTGAATATAAGCTGTATAATATCAAAAGAAACAAGGCAAATGGTTCCTGCAAATGTCACTTAGGTTTAAAACATCAAAACCTTGTCATGGACATTCATCATTCTATTGCTCGTACAAGACCGGGAGAGGGGATTGAAGGCGTGCCCACGAAAAGTGTACGGGGGGGGGGGGGGTTAAAAAATTGCTAAAAGTGTACATTATGTGGTGAACCATTACAGGGCTGAGAACATAGCTCACTGTAGTGAAAGGGGGATAAACCCGTTTATGTTGACCAGCTGGACCACTAGATGTGGTCGAGGGGCAGTAACCACACAGAAACCATAGATAATCTCCCCTTATTGTTTGATCGTGCACTTGACATGAGTCATGTAGTGTTGAGTAACATTGCCAACTGATGTACTCACTGCGCCAATTTTAAACCATAGTCTTAGCGTTGTCAGGTTGTCTGTATTGTCCGGGATTGGTCAATTTAAGTGACCATCCCTGGTGCCAGAAGTAGAAACTTACGTATCACTACATTGTAAGGTTTGTTTAGTATTTATCTTGTTAAGTAATATTTTATTAAGATGGTGTATTTACAACATACACGAGCGAGAGGGTAGCTTTTAAAAATGTTTTTATTTGTTATAGTGTTTTGTTAGAATTTGCACTTAGTGAACTGTCAGGGAGTAAATGGGTTGCGTGTTTTTTTGGGTGACGCTTAGATGATAGCGTGGGTCAGTCAGTTCCACCCAAGTCTTCAAGACAGCAGGACGTGTCATTCCGCCCAGACTTTATATAAAAGTAAAAGAAGTTGTATAATTTATATTTCAAGATTTGTGAAGTGCCAGCTCTGATGATGTAGACTATCAAGTGTGAATTCATTTGGTTAATTCACCGCGCCCATCGGTTGGGTTTATTGTCTATTGTCTTAATTGTTGTTTATTGTCTTGTGCTGTTTATTGTGGTTTATTATCGTATTGTCTTGTTTATTGTATTGTCTTGTTTATTGTGCTGTTTATTGTCTTGTTTATTGTAATGTTTATTGTCTTGTGTTTATTGTATTGTGTTTATTATTTGATTTTGTTTTTTTTTCTTTTCTTTTTTTAATAAAATTGATGTCCTCTCAAAACCTGATAGTTTTGTTTGTATGTTTGACTGTGTAGAGAGACCGCTCGTTCCCATCCTTGTTACATATAATGTACCTTAGCCAAAATATGTCAATAGAAAGCCTCGCGTAAGAAATAATACAGAAAAGATCAGTAAGCGCAGAGGAAGTGGAAGCACCAACCTTGCTGCGAGCCCACAGATTTTCTGTGTTTTTAAAAAATATTTCGTCAATATGCACCACCTTAGACACCCCCCCACCCCCCCCCCCCCACCCATGTGCGCCTTTCGGACGCTGTAGGTACCCACCCTCTTTTATGGAAGCCCCCCCAAACTTGAAAGACAAGAATCAACTCACCATCCTGCGCATCAGATTAACCCCCCCCCCCAGCACACACACACACACACACACACACACACACACACACACACACGGGCCATGTTTCACCCTACCCGTACTCAAATCAGCGGTTTGGTGGGGCCACGGTAATAAACAAACTTTCCGACAGCCGATGAGAAAATAATGATTAACCCTTAGAAGACGATAGGACGGATCATCGTCCCAATTATTTTACAGTGAAAAGGTCGGTGGAGCCGGTGTGGTCTTGTAACCAACCATAATGCTTGTTTCATAAAATCTACGAATCTGTGCATATCAATGGGCAATCTTTCTACCGTTGAAAACTCGTTATCAGGTTTTGTCCTCTAAACCACTGTCTTTCTAGACGGATATCATCCAAAATACCTCCGTCTCCAAAGGGTTAAAAATCTTAAGCTTGCGAAGCTCACACCGAAACAGCTGAGCTCACGTGACACCACAGTTCACCATTATGTTCTCAACCCCGTGAAAATTGTGAAATAGCTGATCAGTCTCCACAGACGGGGGTGTGCTTGCTTGCAAACGTTCACTTTAAACCATACGCATTAACTGAGTTCTATTGCTGGACAAGTAGATCCAGAATAGATCTAGATCTCGATCTAGTTTCCTAAACGTGTTGTGGGGAAGATATTATTTCACAATCCACATCCCTACGTCAGACTGTTGAATTTATTCTCCGCGGAGATGTCAAAGATCACCGAAGGTCCACGCCAATGAAACACACATGAACCTGTTTGTGTCCAAGACAATACTTTTTTTTTGGTCAAGTTACCAACAACCACATTGAAATCACCAAGTGGTAGGAGCAAGGAGAGATTGGCTTGCAATGTAAGTTTTTCAATTGGAATTTTTCTTTAGTTTAATATTTAGCCGATGGTTGCATTCCTGTACCTATTCATTTTTTATGTATAGGCTAGATCTATTCCTTTTTGTTCAGGAGTTCCGAGTTACATTTAGAATTTCTCTCTGGAGCCAATCTCCAAAGTACGTTTGCTCGGAAGGGTCGGGAGGTGGGGGGTGGGATGCTGGGTTAAGTGTATGAAAAGCGTGCGGGACTAGGACAGGGGGGGGGGGGGGGAGAAAGAGATAAAGAATCGCCAAAATCAAGTGTGGGTACTTTACGGGTGGCACCTTTTCCATCATGCTAGTATCAATAAAACCCACCTTCAAAACCTGCCATAAGAGTTCCCACAATACATGCCGTTTTTCTTTAACATCTTGGAAACGTTTCCTTGTTTCTCTTTCTCCTCGGCCTTGTCATCAACCACTCAAATACGAAGGACCGAATTTGACGAGAGGAGAAAAAATTGCAGGTATTCTTTGTCTTCAATACATTTGTAGTCATGAAATTTGAAAGTGTACTCCCTTGTATTCAATAGAAATGGAGAAAGGAGTACCATTATGAGTTCCACAACTTTGCTCGGGCGTCTGCTTCCATGTTCTGAGTGTTAATCGACGAGCCGCGCATTTACTATACGCTTTATCGCTGGGTGGAGATAGATTTTGTGCTACACCAGCGGGATGCATTATTTTGTAACGTCAGAAAACATGGCTTGGCAGCTTTGGTGTAACGCAGAGTCTGATATAGGCCTACATCTGCTACATTAATTTTTATTCGTGAATAAACTCCAAAATGCAGTACAATCGTAACAGAGCTTTCTCAGTTTATTTTATTTTTCTACCAGAATTTACTAATTTACTGTGTAATTTTGTTTTTTTATGACGCACGGCTGCACAAAACACAAAGAGAGAAGGGGAGGGCGGGGAAAAGGAGGGGTCTGAGCAATTATTGCTTTGAGTGATGATCATGGTAGGCCTAACTATGGGCATAATTTTGTTGCGTCGGAATTTCACCAAACACCGAGGGTAAAGGAAAAGAATAACCGGAAACTGCGGGATGCTGTCGTCAACATTCAATAGCAGACGAAACGCAACGTAGGGTCGAACAGTCTGACTAGATGATTGTATTCTATCTATGTAGATCTAGATAGATCTAGATTTCTCGAGTCGCCAAAGATATTAGATCTGTGTAGGCTAGAGGTTTTATGTCAGATTTCAAGGACTTGAGGTGAGGAAACTCAGTGGATTTCTTGGATCTAGATCAGCAAACTTCTGTGGTGCAGACATTTATGGAGAGGAAGTTAGGAACTGGTTTTAAAAATTTCTTTACTGTAGATCTAGAATCTAGATCTAGCTAGAGCTACATCAAGATCTTGATTGTATCACAATTTATGACAATATTTTCCAGCCGGTCACCAGAATCTGTCATACATAGGTTATATAGATTCTAGATCTAGAAATATATCTCTAGATTCTGAAGCACTAGACCTGGATCTCTAGATCCAGATCATGACATTTTTGACAGCAGCAAAATCTTCTCTGGCTTTTTTTATATTTAGAATTTACATGTTTGGGTGCGGAAGTTTGTTCTATAGGAGACATATTTTGTGGTCTTTGTTTGTCCAGCCAAAGGGCTTATATTTTGTGATCAACACAGTACTGAACTCAATAAAAATTCAGTGACTTTCATTCTTCATCCTACAAATGTGTTGCAGGTAAAGAACTTTTTTAACAGCAGTTGCATTTATATACTCTTCAAATGGTTTGTCATTTAAAGATGCTGTATGTGTTACTAACTTGCAAAATGTGACTCCTGTTGTTATCCTGTCCATAGGGGAAAAACAGTAAGTGAATAACAAATTTTAACTGTCAAAAAGACGGTTGAATAATCAAAATTAGTAGGTTGGAAGGTGCAGTTTATATTGGAGTATTCCCTGCCCTGATCGACTATAACGCTTTCACTTTTGTTGCGGCAGAATCAGAAAACCAGTGAAAAGTCTGGGGAATGGATTGCTGAACAATGATTTCTTCATTAGATGCAGCTGAATTGACAGATGTCTCTCTAGAGGATTATACAAGTCGAGGTATCTTTTTGTTATACATACGTACTAGATGATTGGATCAACTTTTGTTGACATTATAAGCAATTTTCTGCTACTTAGCTTTACATTCTTGTATCAAATTAATCTACATTAACTGCATAATTGTGGAATAATATTAGCCTTGTGGGTAAGTGCTTCAGTTTTAGTAGCTTGTTTGAGTTCTTATCTCTTCCTATCATTATATGTATATATTATATATATATATATTATATACTGCTCAAACTTGGTAATTTGTGGAATTTCATTATAGGTCTGTTATTTTTAAGTTGCATACATGTATGTATGCAGTAAAAGCTTTTGAATCCCAAGTATAGTATGCAAAGTAAGTTATATAAATTACTGCACTTTTAAAGGATATAGATCTATATATGTATGTACATGTATTATATACATAGTATGGAAATTTCCCTGTGATGCGAGAAAGAATAAAGCTTATGATAATGATAATGTGTGACATGTTTCAAGTTGTCCATGACATATTAGTCATTCATGTCACAGATTATCACTGTTGTACCTACTCACTAGCCCCTGATATTTTTTTTGAACTGCTTCACTTCCACTCCGAGTGGTTTATATGGAAAAAAAATCTGTTCAAGTAGCACATGGAAGTTACTGATAAATGTTCTTCCTTTTTTAAACGATCAGGCATCTCATTAAGTCTCAAGTACACGTGTACTTTCTTATAGCCATATTACATGTCACTGATTTTCACTGTGGGTAGCAAGAGGGCAGTTAGCCTTCTGAAGAAAATTTGTGGGAAGTGAATCAGTAAAGATGCAATTGACCAGGATGGTATTTTTATCTTTGCATGATGCATTTGAGTAGCATAATTACTTCAGATGTAGAATTATTTCAGATGAGAGCGATGTCTGAATAGAGATTCAGAGCTAATCTGATTAACTAGGGGGCTAAACTTCATTACTGTCACAGAGATCAGCTTGAAGGATTGTGGCAAAAAGTAGAGGACTATTGTGTGGTTATTTCATGGACAGAATTCTAGGCTTCTGCATTTATCATGAAAGATTATAATTTTCTGATCATACAGTGTGCTTAATTTTAGTGGAAATGGGGACTCCATATTGCTGTGCACATCCACATTCACCATATATCAGCTAAGTTCATATACTGCCCTTTGCTTTTAAGAAAACTGTGGCTAGAATCTACTTAAACAGCCAGCATTTAAAAAGGAACTGTGAATTCAGAATTATTTATGATAAGCGAGAGAACAGATTGCCAGAATAGCAAAGGACCTCACCTTAAAATACCGTTTCACCTTGACTGCTGCATGTACCTGACTAGTGTTATTTCCTTGTTACGAAATGTCTTCTCTGCAGGCCTAAACTGGTTCAAATAATATTTGACTCTGCATAGTAGCGTTCTTGGACTTTTCAAGTTTTTTACAAGTTATGATGCATGGCAGTGACTCTGATGAAGATGGCAACATTCTGTTTGACATGGCAAAGCTAAATAAAGAAGAAGGTGATTATGAAGTTACTATCTTTGGCAGTACATTGACCAGCCCGCAATGTCACTAGAAAAGATAATCTTGAAGATTAAAAAGCCAGCATTCATTTGACTTCATGCACATCACTTCGAAGGCTGCATTGGTGGCGCACAGAAAATCATGTATGCTTTGAGAAAATCAAAATTATTTGGCCACGAAATAGCTCACTAAAACCTTCTGAAGTCATGGTTTAGTATTATGATAGCAGAAGACTGTTTGTTCAGGTATACTCGTTGGTGAGCTTTAAATTCTTTCTTCGAACTGGATGCTTCACTCATCTATTGTTTTCCAGTTTTCTTAATGAAAACGTTTATCGTTTCACATACCATGTTATTGTGATTTTCATGCCGATCTAAGCTTCTTTGAATCTGTTGTGTATTGGGCCTTTTAACTGTCCTCTTAAATTGTTTCTGTGTCATATCAACTAACATGAAAATATAAGTGGTGTGGAGACTGGCCTTTGTACTATTTATACTAACCTTCAGGTACTGGGCAATACACTTCTGTAGCTTGACTCTCTATTTGCCAAGTAAAATTTTGTTGATTTGATTGTCAATTAAGGGTTTCATTATTCTTATAACATTTATATAATTTAATCAAAATAAGTTATCATTTTACAACTAGGTTTATACATTGTCTTAAATCTAAATGCCCACAGACCTCATCAGAAATGTCATTTTTAATTAAGTGGATGTCACCTGTATGAAACTTATTGAAGTATGTTTACCTTTTTATCAGTGAATGTAAATGATATGCTGGTTTCAGAGAACAGGAGAAGACATCGGTGATATTTTCAACAGTGCATTAAAATACTTGTTTTCAATGTTCTTTCTGCAGAAGCATCTCTGTTGAAAAATGAACCCAACAGAGATAAAATTAGTGGGAAGGCATGGGGCAGAGTGAAGGTAAGAGAAAAAAAATCAATAAGGTCACATTAGCCTGCACCACATTCGCCTAGGTGTTTCTCCGTGTGTAGTACTGGGACATTGTGTGCAACAGATGTGAAGTATTGCATTACCTGGAGGGTGATGTAGATGTCATCAGAGTTCCTTATTCAGTTCAGTATAACTGAGAATGAGATTGAATGTATGTGCACATGCTACTAGTTGCAGTATACCAGTAAAATATGTTAGTGCCAAGTACTTGCAACATCAAAGTTGATATTGAGATGTTTTGGTTTGGTAGAACAGTGTAGTAAGTGATACTGATGTAGATATCATTATAGTACCCTATACAGTTCATTATATATGAACTGTGATTATATTTGCACATACTACTGATTACAGTACAGCGATAGAATATGTTTTTGAGATACTTGGTTAGGTAGAAAACGGTAGTAATAGATGACAGAACAAACGAAAACATCTTCGTCGATGGCCCAGGTAATATTTCATTTTTCAGTCTTTTCCATTATAGTTCATATCTTTTCTTTTTTTTAATTACTGGAGGACAGATTTGTTTATCTGGTCTCAACTCAACTGGACAGCGATCAGAATGAGATATAATGACTGACCTTTTAAACTTTCTCCACAAGCGCACAGTACATACAGAACCCGTCCAGGATGCCTTCCTCCCCACCTGTCCCACCCCAAGGGGAGTCGCAGTACAATTTAGAGTTCTGCCACTTGGGCCGCACAAAAAAAAAACGAAAACAGTAGAGAATTATAATTATAAAACTACAGAACCAAATTAAAAATAACAATAATTAAACATTCTGGCCCCAGCTGAATCCAAATTATGTACACATAAAACCTTGTAAGATGTTCTTCCTGCTGTATGATTCCAGAAAGAGATCCTGATTATCATTTTAAAGTAATCACATGGCAAATTTATGCAACTAAGTGTTCAGTATCATGCAACATGAAGATAACAAAACAAAAGCAATTTTTATTGTGCACTGAGTTCTTGACATCATGCTTCTACTTCGAGATCATTGTTAATGCGTAAAAAATGTTTTTGAAGAGATTTTTAGGGCCATGCAATTGTTGTCTGTACCCAACATTGCCTTAACTTGCTGTCAAAAGCAATTAGCAACAAGTTTTCAGTGGATATATAACCATGGTATGTTAGCACTGTGTACGTTCCATCATCTGTACCTGCATGTTTCCTGTTGTCAGTCACATTGAGCTCTGAGCTGAAACTGAGCATGAATTCATAAAAATTTTGTCACTGTTGAAAATTGATGATTGTCTTTCCTGTTTAAACTTCTTTTTTCCAGAACATCTTCACCAGGCATTCCAATTACCCCAAAACTGTTTTTCTGATACTGGGGACAGAATTTTGTGAACGATTCAATTACTATGGAATGCGAAGTGAGTGATTTTATGTTTTCTGTATTTCCATTCTTCCATGGCCATATGATGAGTTGGATGTTTTGTTTTTGAATGTGCACATGGTAGGAAGATTAAAATCTGCAAAGTGTGTGGTCTTCTTCTGTTGAAGACACATATTTAATTTGATTTTCCCACATAGGTTATGAGATATTTTGCAACTGAAGAAGTTCACATATATTTTGATAAAAATAGTCCAATCCACTTATCTCGACATGGCTTTTCTCGTCATTCTGGGTAACTCGACACAATTTTTAAGTCCCAACCTGTTCCTTCTTTAATACTTCTAAATATTTCCCGGTAACTCGACGTGTTATTCCATTCTTTCCTCTTATATCGACACATTTCTTCCCGACCGCGGCAAAACAAGTGCACTAGATCTACTAGTACTACTACTGTGCTACAAAAAATGCCCACGCCACTTCCAGCATATAGGACCTCTTTATTTCTTTTTGCGGTGCTGGCGGGGAGGGGTAGCAGAGGGGGTCTGTAGACACAGAGGATGACCCTTGGCTTCAGTAACGCTAATGTTGAGTGCCTTGCATGAGCCTACGGCAGTAAAAGTACAGAGTACTACAGACTGAGTAATCTTTTTTCTCCACAAAACGTCTGTGCGCCGTTGATACTAGGCCTTGACCTAGATCTCTCGGTTAACCGCCGCACTGTGTGTGTATCGCTATCATCACTTCTTCTGAAGAAACAGTCAGGTCGATGTAAAAAAAAACAAAAAAAAACATCTCGCATTTGATAGCTACAGCATTTCGCCAATATCGGCAAATCTTTGCCATGCAGCTGCTCCGCACAACAGTGAATGAGTGATATTGGAGAAACAGGTGACAATATGCCGATAATTAAAAGAAAAAGGGACATAATTGCGTTATTAATTGGACACTTCCCATTATGGTGATGTTTGATCCCAGCCCCCCTTTTTTTTCTCTTCCACCGCTAATCTGCTATTTCGACTTTCTCTTTACTCGATACAAGTCAGACGGTCCCACTAATGTCGAGATATCAGGATTGCACTGTATTTCGCTTGTGCTTTTCATGTGCAGTTTATGATGAATGGGTAATTAGCATAGATCATAATCTTGTCAGCAGATGACCTGGACAGTGTGATGGTACTTTTTTGAGCAGCTAACATGTAAGGTAGATGTAGATTTTTTTTCCTTTTCAATGCAGGTGACAGTTTGTGATAATGTGATGTGTATTGTTGATGTATAAATGTTAATAATTGTGGTTTGTTTTTCCTCAGCAATTTTGGTGATATACTTGACAGAATGGCAGGGTTTGCAATATCATACAGCAGTGGCCTGTTTCCACCTGTTCAGCATGATAGCGTATTTCTCACCATTACTGGGAGCTGTCATTGCAGATGGCTATTTGGGAAGATTTAAGTAAATATATTGTTAATGTTAAAATTGCATTCTTGGTATTTGTTTACTCCAACACCACTTTTAGCACAACTGAGAAATTATGTGTTAAACATTTGTGGCTTGGTGCAATGATCAGGAGTTAGAATAAATTGGAACCGTGAAATAGCTTCATATGTGCTGCAACACATTTTAAAGAAGTGTCAGAGTGTGCATTTCTTATACTTCTTCTACATACTGAAAGATCTCCATTTTTTCAGAAAATGGAGATAGAACAAACAAGAACTAACGTTGCAAAATGATAGTGATACTGACATGGCCCATAAGTTGGGAAAAAAAATCTTGAAAAACAATCTTGATCAGGACCTCTGCCCTATAATGATATAAAAATATGAAATACGTTAGTTTACAGCTGGGTTCAGGCCTGTTGGATGGTCCATTTTCAGTCCTACGAAGGATTTCCAGTTCCCGCCCATGATAGTCCTGTTTCATAAGATCTGATCTGTTCACAGTAGAATTCAATGGATTGGAATTGCATGTTTGAAACTTCCTACATGACACACACAGAAACCAACGGCAAATGAACAGAGAGAGAAAAGTTATTTGAAGGGAATTTTGTCTCCCAGTATTCCTGGAACGTTATATTGACATACATGTAATATGTATAATTGCATGAAGACATTTCAGCTTATTCACATAGGCCACAAAAGATATCAGTGATAAATATATACCCATTTAAAATGTTGATGGTTTGGGACAGAAGCTGTTCAAATCAGAAGTAAATGAGGTATTTTTGGTGGAAATATGTTTTTTTCTCTCGTTTTATGCAACATTTTAAATGACAATAAGTTCTGGTGTTGTGTGTGCAAGGTTTGGGGAAGCAAAATACAGCTGGAGGATGAAGTCAAAGTTATGTTTTTTTGTCAGTGTCTGATAGAATGTGTATTTCCCCCCTTGCCACAATTATAACCAAGGAAATTTTCAATCATTTCCTTTGTTTTTCTTAAAATTTGTAATCGATGGACTTCTCTCTTTCCAGAACTATCTTCTACATTTCAATAGTCTATGCCATTGGTACTTTGGTCCTGGCTCTCACTGCATTTCCTCCACCAGAAATGTAAGTAAGGAGTGGAAACTAGGGCACAGTTTGAAAAAAACAATTAAAACATTTGAATGGCGTATTTCATTTTGTAATATTAAGTTACAATCCAATCTAGCATAATTCAATATAATTGTTTTACTCCATATAATTTTATCTCAGAAGTGGACACTTGTGTCTATGTTGATTTTAAGTAATGCAGGCCATAAATGGACTGCTAGCTGTGCCTGTCGTTCATTTTTCTTAGTTCTGTGTGCCTGAGATCTCTAATAGTCCAGTTATGTTTTTAGTTGAAACTTAAATGAGAAAATTAGTGTTCTGACATATTGTCACTTTTCCCTTAGACTGTAGTAACTCAAAAAATTGAAAAATTGCTTTTCTTCTATATTTAGCTACAGTCAAAACTGCATCGATTGATCTGGGTTTTTCGACTCCTAAGTAGAAAAATAACCGAATAGCAAACTTTAAAAAATTCGCCATAACTAGACCAGTTATGCTAAAATAAAAGTTTTTTGCTTCTCTTTAAAAGTAGCCAATACCGTTACTTCAGTTTTAGGGTATAGTGACAAGTAGGTTTCTTTCTTTTAATAAAAATTAAATGGTAAAATGTCATGGCACTTGGAAATCAAAACCTGGGAGGGGCTCAGAGATGGATGATATTTACAGAAGTAAAGAATTGTCAATGGGACACCTTTTTTTAAAGTGGATTTCTTCTGTTTTGTTTAACCTGGTGCAATAATGTCCTGTGATGTGAAAAGAGAACATCATGTGCAACAATTAGAGGATGTTTAAGGCTCCTGTATGTCAATGCCTTCCATTACATAGAATTTCATTTTTGTTCGTGTGCCTACAGATATGGGCCAGTCGTTGGCCTGATACTCATTGGACTTGGAACAGGAGGCATAAAACCATGTGTAACAGCTTTTGGGGGAGACCAGTTCTCCTCACATCAGGTAATATGTCAGTGATTCCTGAGCTTCTCTAAGCTGGATGTTAACTACTATTTTGTGAACCAATAGCTGAAGCAGTCAGGCATCCCTAGTTGTTCTTTCACTTTTGCCCAGGTTTCCTCTTTACCCAGGGTAAATTCAAAACAACAATTGGAATTATTTAGGATGAATTCAATTCTTATAGTTGTGACATCTTCTGTTAAGTTCAGGCCTGACTTGTCTGTGAACAGATAAAAACAATAATCAAGAACTCAAAATTAAAACCAATGACTGCAATTGAAGACAAAAGCCGCGGTTGGGGTTTAAAACCACAACTCTAAATCTTGACATTTTGATATCAATAATGGTAGTGTTTGAAAAATATCTTTCTTTCCTCTTGTTATGGAGATTACATTATTATGAATGTAACGATTCATTTTAAGTAATGGTTGTCAAGAAAGCTGCATTTTTTAGAGTGTTTAGAAATGATTAAAACATGTACCATGCCTCACAAGGTGTTGGGGGGAAAACTGAAATTTAAGAAGCTAATTTGTTCTGAAGGATCTGTTATGGCAATTAACATGTACAAAGAAATAAAAATATCCTGAGGAATACCTTATCTCTCTACAGGAGAAAGAGCGCATGACCTTCTTCTCTGCCTTTTACTTTATGATTAACTTGGGAAGTATGATCTCAACATTCCTGACTCCTATTCTGAGAGGTTTGTAAACAATTATTATTCTAGCAACTATTATACATGTACTTTGAAACAGTAATTGTTTCACTGTGTCAGGCACTGTTGTTCTCAGTGGGTCCGAGATGGTATAAAAGTAACTGAGAAAGATGCTGGGAAAAAAAAATCATAGGTTTCGTTCTGAAAAAATCTGGAGAGGAAAATTAGGCAGATAGCAAGGCTTATTTAAACATGCCTCTTGCTATCGCTGGACCTAATTGGAAATGGCACAAATGTTTTTGCACAGTTGCAGGTCACATATTTGCACAACTGCAGATCACAACTCCATCTTTCGTTGTCAGATATTCTGTGAAGTCCTGGAAGGAATTTTTTTTCCAGTATTAAGGGAGAGTACAACATTTCAGATGTTTATGAAACTAAAGTAATTGGAAATGTTTTCATGGTAAGGTACCAGCGTTAAATCATCAGGCAAACTTGTACTGAAGCAGAAGTTGTCCATTAGGATTTGCAGTAATGAAGATTGTGTAGAGTCTTGGAACATTGGTCATCAGTATTGCATGATAAAGCAAATTTATCATCTTCACAGTACCCATTGACTTGAAGAGAAGTAGAACATGGGTAATATTATTTTGTTGGGCCAATGGAGGTCTCGAAAATAACCTGAGTATTGTAACTGTTCTTCACATTCTTCAGCACAACTTTGCATTCAGTAGTCCTCATAATGCTCTAGTAACCAAACATAGATTGCCTTGCCCAAACATTTTGTGACTTATGAACTGATGGAAAATGGTTAAAATTGAACTCAAAAATACAAATTTTATCAGTAAAAAAAACATGTATTTATTAATCAGTAAATGGTTCTAAAACAAAATCGGATATATAGAGGACTCCAGATATGACCCACTGGACATGAGAAGGTTGAGTCTAATAGAAATGCATATCCTAGTTACTCCTGAAATGTACCTTTCTAAATTCCCTCTGGAAATTATTCATTTGTTGTGCAAATGATGGCATAACTTGTGCAGCAGCTTCCAGTAATGAAAAAGAACTGATGACCTCATCAATCCACCCTGTAAGCAATCCAGCAAATAAGACATTTAAATGACTTTCAATTATGCCATCTCTGCGTTTGCCATTGTCCATACAACAATATATTTTTTATTGCTTAATTGAACTTTGAGACACATTGGTCTGGCTGAAATATATGGATGGTTTACAGATCATTGTTGTGCAAATGAATCTTTTCATTTTTTTGTGACTTGTGTTCATTTATTCTTATCACAGTTATCACAATTTATTCATTTCATCAGCATTTAACATTTGATTTTGTGTTGTCTTCAGCTGATGTGCACTGCATAGAAAACAGCTGTTATCCATTGGCGTTTGGTGTGCCGACCATTCTGATGTTTTTGTCTGTTGGTGAGTTCAAATTACATTTCTGTCATAGACCACAACAAACAGCCATTTACAATTTTCAGATACAAGTCTGCAATTCCTTATCTGAAAGTTGAGAGTTCAGAATGCTGGATTTTTTCAGCATGATCAATTCTGAAAAGTACAGTGCACCTGATACTACTGTATCACATCAGCAGATCTATGGTAGAATCCCCATTAACAAAACATTTCTGTAAGCTGTTAACAGTGTCACTAAATTAAGTAAAAAAAAATGTCATCACTTAATGTGAACGTTTTTATTTAAACCAGTAAATATCTTGCAGGAGTTGGATGCAGAAACGACATAATTATCATCTAGGGATATTTCATTCAAATGAAAGCTTGGTTAGTTTATGCTTCTGAATAGTCAAATTAAATTTCATGAGAAAAATTAACCTAAATTAGCTGAATTAATTTTAATTAAACTGTTCTAGAAAGGAATGGTTTAGGTATGAGGGACCCAGGTGAAGGCAGCTGGGTACAACTTTAGACTTGTTATACCTCTTTCTGGCCAGGATGCAACAAAATCTTGTTAAGGGTTCAGCTCATTGTCAACTCGCTGCCTACTCGCTGTTTTTGTCACTGCTGTTCCCTGGGTACCCGCTATTTCAATGGATGTTTTAAAAAATTGCTGTGACCACTCAATTCTGTTTGTTACTGTAATCAAATGAAACTATGGATGACAGGCGTGAAGTATTTGACTATGATAACTATGAGGTAACCATACATGTGAGGCAGAAAAGGGGTTAAGTACTAGCTGTATATCTCAGATATGGGTTGTGAAGTGAAGAAAGTTGAAAACACCTAGTTTAAAGGAAATGAAACTTATGGCAATTAGTTTGATTTCAACTATTTAACTATTTAAGAATTTAACCATTGACTTGATAAAATAGATGCTCACACTTGTTTCACTACTACAATAGTCTGTTTGTTATTGGTATGTCACTCGTATCTTTTGTTTCATTTCTAACAGTGATATTTGTGAGTGGGAAGAATTACTATAAGCATGTGCCACCAACAGGAAATCTATTTGGGCGTGTTATCTGTTGCATTGGGGTAAGTACATATGCAGGGTTTCTCTTTGTGGATGGACCTGTCCAAACTGGGCTAAAGGTGAACTCTTTATACCCCTTTAAAACTTTAAAAAATCATAATAAAATATTTCTAAGATGATTGCAAACATAATATTTTAACTGAATGCAGAAAAATGGCTAATCTTTCATATTATAAGCAAATGTCAATTTCCGTAGAAAATTTTTCCACTTTTGAAGGGGTTTTCTTCGGAATTTGGTCTTTCACCTTAAGCCCGATTTCATCAGATCCACTCACATTTATTATAGTCTCCAATCAAGAGATATTATTAATTTCGCACAATGTGAATGTTTCTGTTATAATGGTATAAAGCTACAAGAGACTTTGAACTTGCTGATTTTAATATTATCTTAAGTTCAATCAGTCAATTTTAAAAGTATTACTAATGGGAGGAGTATAACTATAACATACACTTAACTTCTTGTAAAGTAGTTTGATTCATTGTCATGCAGAGTTTATTTTTATATTGTTATGACTAAACTGCCCGTCTCTCGGAAACAAAATTATACAGGAAAAGGAAAAAAACAGTTCTATTCCAAACTGATTGACAGCAGGGAGTTGTTTTCAACACTGTATGTTAGGGAGTTGCATTTCTTATTGTGTGCCCTGATGGCTGGTGTGTAGGTGATGTAATATTTTTGCAGTCGTGAGATAGATGGATTGTGCATACATGCAATTTTTTTGGCAGTCTAGTGGTTAGTGGCGGTTTGATAGCAAAATTAAGCCTAGCTCCTTCTGTGCATGACAGGTTGTGGGACAAGCATGCCCTGCACACCAGCTGGCCAGTGGTCAGTAGTGTTTTGTGCATGGTGTCTTGTGGTTTGTGCATAACAGAAAATGGAAAGGCTTGTCAGGCATGGATGAGTTTGAACATTTCATATCTCTCCAAATTTTATTACATAAAGGTTGTCTAATGTTGCAGTGTTCTTAGATTTTCCAACATGGATGGTTGGCCACAATATCGAGGATATATTTCTACAATTTAACTGGGATCAACAGGCTATAAATATATGGCCATTTTGTATAAGTGAAGCAATAAATTTAGCTATACAGTCAGTTGTTTTGTATATTTGTAGATGCAATAGTTGTTGTAGTCGTTGGTATTGATTTGAGAATTCCTGGAGTATAATTTGTGATGTCAATTTCCAGTGTACATTGTAAACTACAGCAGTCATATCCATACTGTTTTTATGGGTGTATTGTGAATGAGTTACAGCACCTAGATATGGTGGGAAAGTGAGTTTTATATACCAATTACTTTGTTTAAAATTTGACAGAGGAGTTTAAATCTGTTAAGGAAAGAAAGGCATCTGGACCAGATAACATTGGAAGCAAAGTAGTGAGAACATGTGCTGAACAACTAGCAAAAATTTTTACTTTCATCTTCAACAAATCCTTTCAAAACCATTACATACCAAACATTTGGAGATTGTCAAAAATCTTACCTGTCCCCAAAAAACCAAAAATATCTGAAATGAACGACCTTCGCCCAGTTGCATTAACTTCCATTATCTTTAAATGCTTTGAAAAACTTGTTTTAACTGAACTAACGAAGGAGGTCAAACAAAATCTCGATCCTTTGCAATTTGCATACAAAGAAAACAGGAACACAGAAGACGCCTTATTGTTTTTATTGCATAACATCTACAGTCATTTAGACACTGGTAAAACCTGTGTTCGTGTGCTCCTAGTCGATTTTTCGTCTGCGTTTAACACCATACAACCGCACTTAATGTTTCAAAAGCTTACCAACCTACACGTGAGTTCTTTTTTAAAGAGCTGGATCTTCGAATTTCTAACACAGAGAAGCCAGTTTGTGGATATAAACAACACATTTTCCAAATTACTCACAACAAACACAGGAGCGCCACAAGGCTGCGTGCTGTCACCTGCCTTGTATACATTGTATACAAATGATTTCACTGACACACAACAACGTTTACCTTCTTAAATTTGCCGACGACTCTGCTATTTTAGGCCTTTTACCTAACTCTGGCCACGAATATTCTAACATTGTACAATCCTTTCATTGTTGGTGTAATAACAACTATCTTCTACTGAATGTTAAGAAAACAAAAGAGCTTGTTTTTGACTTTAGGAAAAATAACAACGATCCTGTTTGCCCTCTTACTATCAACAATGAAGAGGTTGAAATTGTCACAGAGGCCAAATATCTTGGCATTACTATTGATTCATTGCTTAACTGGCATGCGCATGTAACATATGTATACAAGAAAGCCAACCAGCGCATGTATTTCCTCAGAAAGCTCCACTTTTTAAAAGTTAGCAAAAGCATTCTGAAAATATTTTACACCATGGCTATTCAGAGCGTTTTGGGGTATGGAGTTGTCTGTTAGGGAGGAAACATCTTACAAAAAGATAAAAATAAGATCAATAATTTAATTAAAAAAGCATCCAAAATTTGTATCTGTGATCTGCCATATTTTGATGAGCTGTACACTCGTGCTTGTATTAAAAAAGCTAATATTATTATAAATGACCCCCAACATCCCCTGAACAAGGAATATATAAGATCTGTAAGAAGCTTAAGGCTGTTGTCAAAGAAAACTAAAACTGAGCGCTACTTTAAATCGTTTATTCCATCATCAACTAGGATGTTACAATAATGTCGTCATCTTGATCGTAATCTGTGCACAGTTGAATTATGTCCTGCGTGTCAGGTCAATGTGTTTTAGTTAGGGAAGCATATTGTGTGCACTGTTAATTTTGTTAATTTAGTTAATTTATCAGTGTGTGTGTATATATGTGTGTGCGCGCTATGTATCATACTTTCTGCTTCTGTAACTGTATTATGTATTCAATGATCAAAACAAATTTCCTTGTACAAGGACGAATAAAATTTATCTTATCTTATCTTATCTTATCATGTGGTGGCATTCTTCAGTGAAATATTATGAAGTGAATTTAAATTGTGCTATTTCCCCACAAAATTACTTAAAAGCTTGTATGGATGCAGTGAACTCAGATATTGAAGTTTTAGTTTACTGTGCCTTTTCTTTCTTTATTCCAAGCGTGCAGCAAAATTGAGAATCAAGAATGGGAAACATAAGCATAAAGAAGGGCATTGGCTTGACTATGCAACAGACAAATATGAGGTAAGTATTGGTTTACTGTTTCCTTTTGGGAGCTGCCCACAATCAATCATCTGAAAACTATATGTAGATATAAATATATATATTAATAGTATCATAAAAAATCTCTTGTTTGGATACTGGTCATGGTCAGTGGTTCTACAAAGATCCTGCGGGTATAGTTTTTGCTCGTGACACTGCTTAGTCTATGAAGATCACTGTTAGTATGGGGTCTTGATCATAGTATAGGGTCTTTACCGCTTGTGTTCTCTATGTTAATGAGAGAAAAAGTCTACAACATTGGACTAGTAACCTTTGGATTTTATACACCCTTGCTCTTGATCATCTTCATGATGCTGTCGATTAACTCATTGACTCCGCTGCGGAATTTTACGGTTGGACACACACCCCCCCCCCCCCCCCCCTCCCCCATGTTTTTGATATATGGATATTTTCTGTGGGCCTTGTATCTTTGGAACACCAATGTCATTGTCTCTGTTATTCATAAGATACCAGCTGTGAATTGCCTGGGATAAACCTGCGTCCATCTTCCATCCCTTTCCATCCATATACCCCTCTCTTTCTCTCCCTATTCCTCCTCCCCCCTTCTCTCACAAATACGGCCTCGCATGCGCATTACTGCATTATAAACACGTTTCAGAAAGGGAAAAGTGCACCAGATTGACTGGTCTTGAACGGCAGTCAAATGAAAGCCAGAAGAAGATACCTTGTCAGGACCAACTGAATGGAAATATATTTGAAGAAAAAAATAGGCACCTTTATATATCTGTAGTTATCAGTGATTACATTATGATTTGTGTGTTGATGGTAACCTGTATAAAAATTAAGTTCATAGTGTTTTCCGAGCATTGGCAAGTCCTGAAATATAACTATATCGTCACCATTCCCTAAACTGGAGTAATTGGATTTGGCTGCTTTTGAGGAGAAACAAAACAGTTTTTATTTTAGCACAAAGTTCTGGTCTAATTATGATGAATTTTTGAAAGTTTGCTATTTGGTTACTTTCGGCTTGTGAGTCTATAACCATTATCATTTGATGCGGCTTTGAAAGTAGGTGAATATACAAAAATTGATTTTTAGCATTTTTGAACTACTACAGTCTTAAGGAATGGGTGACGAAATCGTACTGATTATTTTTTTTCATCTGTGTTTCTGATCGTAGATACATTAAAGAGATTCTTAATTTAAAAAAACAACAAAAAAATATTTTTGAATGCTGAAGTTTATGAGGAATTAATTTTTAATCAGGTAGCAGTGCCAATTTTCTTTCATTTGTAGAATATACTTGGAGATGGAACTTGTTCATGAACCATTGTATTATCTTATAATTAGTTAGCAAGCTTTGAATAAATACATTGTACTTGGTATAGTTTTTCTCATATTAATTCTTATATTCTCTTCAGGAGAGCTTTGTGGAGGATATCAAAGCACTTCTGAAAGTGTTGTGGCTTTTTCTGCCCCTTCCTGTGTTCTGGGCGCTTTATGATCAGCAGGTAAGTAAGATAGACATTCTTTTTCTCCAGTTTTAGAAATGCTAAGTTTGTTAGAGGCTTTGACAAGCTAAATGATGAAAACATGCCATAGTAAAGTAATGCAAGAAATGTGGCACAGCAAATTGTCCCCTTAAAGTGACAAGGTTCTGTCTCCACTTTCTGGGTGAACTGAGTCACACTCTACCCACAACTTCTAGTTCTGCAGGCCTTATCCATTGTGTGTCAGAGTATGAAGCAGATTCGATGTGTAATTGTAAGATTACTAGAAAGTATCTCTATAGGCTATGAGCACATGAAACTTCAATCATCAATTTCTCACAAGTTGATTGAAAGAAGTTAGAACCTTGTCACTCTGAGGGGACGAAATGCAAAGAATATAAATATAAAATGAACCAGCCACACAGCTTGTCAGCCAGCCATCCAGTCAGCCAGACACACAGACATACAGACAACTGTATTGTGTTTATCTCTACATATGAAAGCAGTTGCAAAACTTGTGCCGAGAACTCTGAGATAGCCACAAAACCTGGAAAAGACGTTGGGGCTGGTCATCAGCTGGTCTGTAAAATTGTGAAAAAGTCAAGCGGCCCAATTATCAGCCTATTTACAGGGCAGTTCTGATTATCTTGGTCTTGTAGCCAATCAGAATGCTTGTTTCATAAAATTACGGATCTATACATATCAATAGTGGATCTTTCTGCTTTTGTAAACACGTTATCGATTTTTGTCCTGTGAATCCCTTCTTTCTGGATGGGTAATATCCAAATTATCTGCGTCTCCAAAAGCTTAAGAATAATGTAGTTTGTGATACATGTGTATACTAATAAAATGTGGGTAAATATTTGTTCAATATCGATGGCACTTTTCAAAGTCGAGCCCCACCTCTTGCGTGCCATATTTTTTATTGAACATTCCTATCTTTTTCTATCCATGCTTTGCTGTGTATAACATTCAAAACTGCATGTTCACTAAACAAATTGCCCAGTGCTCACACCATGTCTAAGAATTACAGAAGTGCACAGACCGTTTTGATGGGAGTAAATGTGACAGTGCTTTAAATATTGCAGTTTAAAACACACCAATGCTCATCCATAGAAATGGGCAGGGTTCGAAAGATCTAAAGCAACTTTGTAAAATCATAATGTAGTAACAGATTTATGCAAGCAATGCCAGGTACCTCGGCTAGTTCTTTCATAACATTATCAAGCAAAATGTCATCTATTAGCATGCCCCAACTAATACCTCAGTACTTATGATCTGTCCTTGCTGATGTAATGTCAAGATTATCTCTTTTTGTGGAACTTTGTGAGGTAGTTTGACTTGGTGTTTTTTTTTTTAATTGATAATGTATTAAGTGAGAATGCATTAAGTGAGAATGTATTGAGAGAATGTAATCAGTGTTCAGAGGGAAAAAACAATGTTTGTCATGATCACATTAGGATCATAAATGCCGTACTAGGTCACGACGTCAGTGAGTTAATTTTTACGATCTTGTTGATTATAACTAGCGTAATTTGTCCTTGAGCTGTTCTCGTGAACAGTTTGTTTTGAAACACCTTTTTTCTGATGGATGGAGAGAAGGAGGGGCGAGACAGAATAAATATATAGCTAGGAATAACAGAGCAGTTCTCGACCCCGTGATTTTGATTAACATAGATAAGGGGCGAGTAAAGGTAGTTTATTTAGACGCTTAGTTGGCTCCCTAAGCAAATCTTCTTCTCTGAGCTCTCGAATGGAACGAGGAATGTTGGGGCCCCAAAGAGACGTTACAAAGACACTCTCAAGCAATCACTGAAGGCCTTTGCCATTGATGTGAGTGAGTGGGAAAAGCTCTCGCTTGATCGTGCAAATTGGAGGGCGGCCCTTACCAGAGGCAGCAAAGTATGGGAAGCTGGCAGAGTCCAGCAGGCTATCAAAAAAAGAGAACGGCGCAAGAAAAGGCCCAGTGGTACTGAACCAACGGAGCACTCTTGTCATTTATGCGGAAGGGTCTGCAGGGCAAAAATAGGACTTATCAGTCACATGAGAAGCCATAAGTCATGAAAGAACAGTCTTTCCATTCTGTCCTCTGTGTCCTTTAGTTCTCTTTATTGTCCATGTGTTGAAATTCTCAACAATTTCTGTTCTTTATTCCTCTGGTGTTGTTAAGGTCATCTTCATACCTGATGGACGAACTATTATTATTATTATTATTATTATTAGTTGGCGTTCGGAAATTCGTGCTTTAGAGTAGAAAGCACGGGGTTTGAAGATTTTAGTAGTTAATGTTTCGCATTTTAAATTTTGTCTAGACCGTAAAATTGACCTTGATTTTGGCGCAAGGCCATGACAAGCATAAATTAGTATTGCAGGCTGAGCTCCCAGCGGCTGCACCAATCAAATGTATGAATCTGGACGGAAGGTCGAGACATAGCTTTAGTATTTAAATCCGTGCAGAGCTTAGATAGATGCCACATGTAGACAATCCATTTACGAGGTGGACGGCGATAGTCCTCAGCCAGATGAGAGACATAGAGATGCAGTTGAGCAGTCCATATTGTGAGGAGCGTGATGTTTTAAAGCTCCAGAGCCTAAGCTACTTGGTTTGATATGAACCCACAGCGTTTACATCCAGCGCTCTCACTCCCAGTGAGGGCCTAATGGTGAGAGTTCATACTAATTTGTAATGATGAAAGTGAACCGTTCTACTTACTTTTGAAGACAGTTTCAGAGCTACCGCCAGACAACGCATGGTTGTACAAGCATTCTCCATGGCGTGTCTGGAGGAAATGTCCATATCATAACATGTCTCATTGAATTAATAGAATTTAAACAATAATAATAATAATAATATATTGCATTTATATAGCGCCCAACCCCGTCGATGACAAGCTCTGGGCGCTTTAACAAACTCTTACACACACACACACACACACATACACAAAAGAAATTCAAAAATATTTACTATTGTTGCTGCCGAAAAACACCTAGCCTAGTTTGTCTGAAAGAAATGGGTCTTCAGATGGCGTTTGAAAGAACCAATGTCATTAATTTCCCTGGTTGTCTTTGGAAGAGTGTTCCAGATGGTAGGGCCAAGAAATGAAAAGGACTTTTCTCCTACAGTGGACAGATTCATTTTAGGTACTTTCAATTTTGTAGTGTCAGATGATGATCTTAGTTGACGAGATGGAACATAGTAATCAGTTAAATCAACTAGGTACGTTGGAGCAGTATTATTGACACATTTGTGACAAATGGATGACAATTTGTACATTATTCTTTTCTCGACTGGCAGCCAGTGCAAACTCTGCAGAAGTGGCAGTGCTGAATCTCTTTTCTTTTTCTTCAAAACAAGTCTCGCTGCATTGTTTTGAGCAATTTGGAGTTTTCTAATATTTTTTTGTGAAATTCCAGCCAAAAGGGAGTTGCAATAGTCAAGCTTTGAAAGTACAAAAGAATTTACTAAAACAGCCGCAGTTTCAGTTGAAATAAGATGTCTGATTTTACCAATTTTCCAGATTTCCATGTATAGAATACGAATGAGGTGACTAACCTGAGACGACATAGAAAGATTTGAATCAATGTAAACCCCTAGGTTTTTTACTTTTTTTGAAATTTCTATTGAATTAGTGCCAATTATCATCTCAGTTCTGTCCACTTCTTGCAGAACCCGCTCACGGCCTAATAAAATAACCTCAGTTTTATCCTCATTTAGTGCCAGTTTGTTTTGGTTCATCCAGCTTTTAATTTCTGTTATACAGTTTCCAGCCTGCTGCAGAAGGCTGTCAACATCGCATGGCAAGGCAGAACTGTAGAGCTGGGTATCATCAGCATAGAAATGATATTGTAAATTAAATTTCTTTATTTCATGTACAAGTGGAATAGTATAGATAGTAAACAAAATAGGACCAAGCACTGAGCCTTGTGGTACGCCATACTGAAGCGCATAAGAAAAAGATCTTATTTTGTTGGTTACAACAAATTGGTGGCGATTTGACAGGTAAGATTCGACCCATTTAAGGGCGACCCCTCTGATTCCAAACGATGTTTCTAGCCTTCTGAGCAGGATTTCGTGATCGATGGTGTCGAACGCTGCTGATAGATCCAACAAATTTAGCAGAGTAATATTTCCAGAATCTGCCTTTACTAATATGTCATTCATGATTCTTAATAGTGCAGTTTCAGTACTGTGGTTACTTCTGTAAGCAGATTGAAATGGTTCCAACAGGTCATTATTTCTCAAATGACACATTAGTTGTTGTAATATCACCTTTTCAAGGATTTTTGAAAGAAAAGGAAGGTTTGAGACGGGTCTATAATTTTTCAACATATTTTGATCAAGAGTCGTTTTTTTCAAAAGTGGTGTTACCCAGGCTGTTTTAAAATAATCAGGGACAGACCCACTTAAAATAGAGTTGTTTATTATTTTTGTAATAGTTGGAACCAGTTCATCAATACAAGATCTAACCAAAAATGTAGGAATAGGATCGAGGTCACAACATTTTGATGGCGATGCCATGATGATAGATTTTACAGATTCATTCGACACAACACCAAAAGTGTCTATAGGATTTCCCTGAAACTCATCAAAATGATCAATGGCATCAAAACTGTCAAGATTTTCTCGGATAGTTGTAACTTTTTTATCAAAATAATCAGCAAAAACATTGGGCAACAAATTGTTCTCGTAAATTGTGGGTAGAGGTGTTTCCTTTCTTTTCCCTGTGAGTTCATCACAAATACTAAAAAGTTCCTTACAAGATGTAGAATTTTGAAGTTTAGTGACATAGAAGTCTTTTTTTGCAAGTTTAATAACACATTTCCATTTGTTCTTCTGGTGTTTGAAAATGTCCTTGTGGACTGTAAGACCTGTCTTTAACCATTTCCTTTCTGCTTTGCGACATTCTGCTTTGGCTGCTTTGACATCTAGGGTGTACCATGGAACGAACGGTCTGTTGGAGATTGACCTGGTCTTGATAGGTGCATGTCGCTGTAGTAGATCTTGCTGGATGTTATTATAAGATGTGATGTCGCCTTCAAAGTTCTCGAGAGCATTGGCCATTTCCGTCTTGAAGGCATTGATGTCGATACCTTTTATGTCTCTGGACGACACAACTTTTTTGATGATATTTGGCTTTGCGAAATCAATATCGAGTACGATGGTTTTATGATCCGAAATGAGTTTTTCTAGGACGGCGGTGTTGGTGAAGGTGCTCAAGGTTTGTTTGATGATCACTAAATCTAAGATGTGACCAGCTCGATGAGTTGGACATTTGATTATCTGAGACATGTTGCATTGGTCGATAAGTTCTTTAAGTCGTTTTACTTCAGATGATGTTTCAGAATCAAAATGAAAATTAAGATCACCCAAAAGAACAGGGTATCCTTTCTCGCAGGTTAAGCGTGGTAGGAGAACTTCAAGTTCACTCAGAAAATTGGTTTTACTGCCTGACGCTCGATAAATGCAGACAAAATGAAAGACTTTGGTGCCAAGATCTAATGATAGCTCCATAATCTCAAATGTTTCAGGTTGGTAGCTAGTTTCCGGTTTAATAACAATTTTTGGTTCAAGTGATTTTCTGAAAATTACAGCGATCCCGCCTCCAAGACGATTTTTCCGAGGAAAAGATTTAATTTTGAAATTAGGTGTCAGTTCATCTTCAATAATAGCATCACGCTCTTTCACTAACCATGTTTCAACGATAAACAGTAAATCTAGATTCTTTTCGTGAATGAGGTCCACAATGTCTTCAGTTTTATTTCTAGATGACTGAGCATTTAAATAACCAACTCTGATGTTACTGCACTGGTCACGTTCTACATCATCAGTGTCCACTTTGATTAAATTTGCTTTGCATATTTGTCTATATCCAGGGAGACAACCATGTCTACTGGTGATGTTTACTTTAATTCTCTGTTTGCCTCCCCTTCTTGAGCGTTTGGTTGCTGGTATTAAGTTAATTTTGTTGTTTCTTAATCTATGCATTACACTAGGTGGTACAATTGCTGTGTTCAAGGGTCTTAAAGCACACAGCTGGTCTCTTGAATAGGCCATTGTGGGATTACACAGTTGTTGACTGAAGGTGTTCATATTCACTTCATCAAGCACATCAGTGTGCACACCGGTCTCAGTGTGTAAGTGTTCACTTGTCAAAACAATGTTACCTGTACTAGCCATGAGTAGTGACAGGCCAAGAATAACACAAGCACAATGGTGGAAATTATTCCAACTTGAAGATCTTAAAATTGATCTGAGAATTTCTGACTTCAAAACTGTTATATCCGTCGCCACGTGCGCGGATTCTATTTGGCATCTAACTCATATGACCTGCAAGTAGTTAGAGTGAATAAGTTAGTCTTTATAGAAAGCTGTAGTTTCATTAGTTAGATTCAGTTGCCTTTGAATTGATATTTATATTTATAATTATATTTGTTACATTAATTCCTGTAATTAAACTGCCCTACAGTTCTGCTAAAAATCAAAGCAATTGATTTATTTAGTTTTTAGAGTGCAAGTATTTTTTTTGTGTGTTCGTCGATTGTGGGAGCGGACCTCGAAAGAGTGTCAGTCGAATTCTCCCCATCTAACCCACATCGCGACAATGTTCATGCTTTACTACTTTCTTACTTTAATGGGATTTTTTCCTATATTTTTTTCGTAAAAAATTGATTCTCATCAAGTTTAGTAGAGAACTTTATTTACATTCAGAGAGAAAAGCAGGAAGTTATACATTATGAATTGCAGCCAAACTGAACTTGAACACTTGTAGCCTAGCCTTTAGGAGACAGCTTAGACTGGCGGGAGAAGCATTTGGGAATGTCATTACTTCTTCATACCAAAATGATCCTTCTCACAAGCAAAAGGGTTGTCCCACGTGGCTGGCTGGCGGTGGTGAAGTGTCCAAGACAAAATGTTGAATAAAAATACCGAAAATCTCCTGGCAGACTGGGTTTAAAAATCTCCCCTTGTGTAATGTGTGTTGTAAAAAAAAAAGGGGTGGTGGTTGGGGGTGGGGATGGGAAGAATAATGGTGGGGATTGGCAGTTTTCAAGGGTTTATAGAAAGGAATTGAGGGATAGGAGAGGGCCCAGAGAGGAATTTCTAAGCTGAAAAGGTTGAAACCTCTTAGTGTAAGGATTTGATCAAAGAGATTGAAGAGATCAAAGATTTTAATTAACTGCAGCAGTATTGTGTGTTATTTATTTACTGGTAGTGCACTAAAATATCAGGCTCATGGGCTGATTACATAATTATTGTTAGGGTGTAAGTGAAGATAACCATGAAACTAAAGGTTTTTTATAGTCGATTTGCCTTCCATTGCCTCTCTTGGCTAATGAAACTGTATAGGCTTGTTTTAATATAATATAAGGCAAGTATGATTGCATTCTACGAAGTAACGAATTTCTGTTCATTTAGTGCAGTTATATAATTTTAGATAACTGACTTTTTGTGCACAATTTTATGCACTGGCTGCAAAATGTATGCGGGGCCACACGCACACGGCCTAGAGGGAACACATATCTACCCAGGTATCTTGAAATGAATATATATAGGTGACGGGCCAAGTTCTAAAATAATTTTTTAACCCACAGGCTTACTGCAGATTATGTGTCACCGATAGCTCTGGGGGCAGCAACTGAATTTCAGGGCAAAAGGTCATTTTGAAATGTCATAGAAAACCTTTTTTGGGGTTCCTGCAGGGCTTGGTGTAGAGAATAAAACATGGCAAGGAAACGGCTGTATTTTGCAAAGCCTACATTGGATATAAATCTTATAAAACTGTATAATAATTTCTAAAACGGTGTTCTCTAGAGCCCCTGGCTACACTCCTCCCTTAGCGATCCCAGGAAACTGTCATGTTATAATTTTTTCACCATTGTACTTTTATGGTGGTAATTATTGAAAAGTGTGAAACTGAATACAATCCTTGGCACTTTCACAATCAAATGAAGAAAAAAAAAAAAAAAAAAGATAATTTCAGTGGATCATAATCCCTTATAATATTTACCTACAATTCTTTGCCCAGTTTGAGATCCCTCCTGTGACTGAAACATGTTCCCAATTCCTCCACTTATATTTGAAATTCCTCTACTGGGAGCTAAATGCATCCCGTTTGAAAGTCACCGACCCAAAAGAATGAAAATAATTGTCGTCAGGCTCTCTCTCGGTCACCAAGAACTCTCGTCAAGCTAAAAAAAAAAAAAGTGGAAAATAAATTGCCCAGGCGTTATGGAAGGAGCAGCAACTCGCGACCTTAGTTCTTGTTTGTGCTATCTCCATTTTCTGGAAAACGGGAGATCTTTTAGAATGTGGAAGAGCTGCAACAAATGCACATTTTGACACTTGTTTCAAATGGATTGTAGCACTTATCAAGATATTTCACCCTTCCCATTTATTCTTACTCCAAATCAGAAAACTAAAGCCGCAAACGTTTAACGTTGAAGTTGCGAGTTCTGAGAAAAAAAAAAAAAAAGAGAAAAAAAAATGTAAAAAAAAAAAAATGTAAAAAAATAAAGTAAAAAAATAAAAAAAAATGGAGTAGGAACAAACAAGAACCAAGGTCATGAAATTCGGAAAAAACACACCACCTCCACTAAAACAAGAGCCAAAAACTCGGCGAATGTTATAGGCGCTATTTAATGCTGGCGTGTAAAAAATATGCGATGTGATTTCCATTTTATGTCCAAATAAATTGAAGAGGATATCTTCAGCGATCTGTCACGACCGATTATCACTCTATTAATTTTATCACCGAAGTCCATTTCACTGTATAATAATGAAAACAAGAATGCCGTTTTACTTTGCAATGATAGTAATGATATTATGGATAGATGAACATGCTGCTGGGGGGTTGTCATGTGCAATGATAAAATGTCACAAGAATTAATAAAAGAGCAAGGGAGATATTGCTTGATGGTGATAATAATTGATAAAAGTTGTTAACGGTGCGAAAGGACTGAACGAGGATTTGAGTTTGAGTTTGGGCATAACGGCCACTTTGCGCCTCTCGCGGCTTTTTCATTCTCTCTCTTTGGGCTAGCTTTCAGCTCTCAGATGTCTTTAGGTAAGATCTGATAAAAGTGAAGTTAAAGATCTAACGGCAAAAGGCCCGTGTTAAAAATCTAACGGGAAAAGGCTCGTGCTGTAACGTATGTATAAATTTTGTAAGTCTGTTAAATCAACTTGTAGAGTTCGACATCTTTCAGAAATGTCAAGATGCGCTGGGGGTCCACGTCTGAAAATAGTTCTTTTATGGACCCGCAGGCATAGTGTCTTCTTCGGATATGCATGAAGTCAACACATTCAGTTAAAATGTTTTATTGATAGTTGGCAATTGCGTTGAACGAGGGGATTTATGACGACCTGAGTGTTAATTATGGCTGTGATGTTGTTTTCCAACAAGTATGAAGGAACTTACCGGCCACCACCCCTACGTCAATCCAACAGATTTTAGGATTTCTGTAAGGTTGTTAGGATTACCGTAGGTGGCGGACCCCCTATAGCAAATCGACGTCAGAGCGATGTCGTGACCAGCGCATCTGCGTAGGAACGACGTCCTTCCTATGTGCAAATCGGATTTCCGTAAGGTTGCCGATTAGGTTTAAGACTGACAAATCGAATGATACTGAAAGTGAAATAACAAACTGAAGGGGGGGGGGGGGCGCATTTTTCAATTCTGCCCCTTGCATCTTCCTCCGGTCGCATCCTCTGAAACAAAACAGATATCGCATACATACCAATGCAGGCACAATATGGTGCTGAAGACATACAGGTGCTTGGTCTCCTAGTATCACTGCTGAGCACTGGACCCGAATATACATCAGTTCTATGTAGTAAATGTATGTAAACCCCTACAGTATCCAAAGCGGCGTGGTGAGTACTATAGTCACACACACGCCTGTCTCCAGACACCAGAGGGGTTTGCGAGGTCCCCACACCCACCACAATGCGCCTTGGTACAGGCGATGGCGTGGTCGCTATAGATGTGAGGCCCCCATCAAACCAAGGCCGAGCTCCGCCCCTGTTATAGGGCTAAAAGCTCGGCCAAAAATGTTTGAAGGACTTGAAAAAGTCCCTCAAAAACGAAGTAAGCGTTATTGGTGGTTGAGGATCGTTTGAGAGCACAGCTTTGTATTAGCCATTCTCTCAGTGAAGCTAACAGGCAAGACCTCCGGGTTATATAGTATCTGTGTGTATCAGGGAACCAATGGCAATCCAAGAGCCTGGCTTAAGCCACATATAACCGGTTAACCTGCTCAGCGAGTCTGTACTTACTTGCTGCGTAATTCGACCGATCTGTGACCCATTTGATAATGAATGATTGCACTTGACTTGACACGCAAACACTATCTAAAGCACAAAGCTTTATGGGCTTGAACAAAGAATGTGGCTTAAGCCATGTCCAAAAAAAAAAAAAGTGTCGTCATAACAGTTCTATTTCTCTTGTTTTTTGTATATACTTGATACATTGTTATTTTAAGGAATGCTTGTATGCAACAAATTAAGAGTGAAAATGTAAATTGTATTCCGACGCAGAATTTTCGGGGTTTAAATAACAGAACGTCAAATATAGTTTGGGATTATCCATAAATGTACGTGAAACGTGTGAAGTGAGGGTTGTCGCTGGCGTATGAAAAGCGTCCGGGGGGGGGGGGGGAGGGAGGGGGTTCGGTCATCGCAAGGAATTCAAAAAATTTGGTTCTATTTTTTTTCCTCCAAACAAGTTGTTGAATTATATATCGACTCCGTCGTGGAGAAACCTCGCAACTCTGCTGACAAAATTTTACAGGAGAGACAAAAAACTGATTTTCTATTAAACGGGTTGTCCTTTATAAATATCGTATCTCAAGTGAAACAGTCAAAATTTAAAAAATCCGTGCGAAATGTCATTTTTAAAACATCAGGGGCCATGTCAGACATTCACCATCTTACTATAATTGAGCTAAAACTTCGCGACTACGCCATCAAAAACGATGAAACTTGGTGTACTGCATCAATTTTTGACGAAGAGTTACGTGGACACATTCATTTTGAACAAAAATCAGTCTTTGCTACTATTTATATTATCCTTGACTCCGTCTTTACACATTGGTGGTAGAATATGGACGTAGTCACATCTGTGTATTCCTACGTAATTTCTATAAGCCATTGCATCGAATCGAAATGCTGCATTTAATGTACCCTAGATCTAGATAATACAATTGGGCTTCCTACGAAGAATCCGCAAGATTTATAATGGGCGAGCGCTCGTACAAGAGGGGGTTGGGCAAAATCGAGCGTACTTAATGGATGGCTTCTTAACCGAAGAATACTTGACGGACAAGCGGGTGCCGTGCCCTTCCGTTTTTGCATAGACGGACGAACAGCATGAATAACTCTGGCCCGCACATGAACGATCTGAGGGGTAAATATACATGGCTGTAATGGCTTACTGTCTGCCGCGGGGCCTTAAATTTCGAGCTTTAAATATAATGCAACTAAGCATCTTATTGCATTTTTAGTACCAGATTTGAAATTAGGGATGGAAATTATTCAGGGCGTGTAGAATTTTCGAAGTACTGTTTAAGCGACAGAATGTTGCTTTCATATGATGTGGAATGATCTTTATTTGCCGTTATTCTTGTGCATTCTAATTTTAGGTGAATAAAGACGCATTATTTAAGGGTCGGCCCCAGGGTGGGGGGGGGGGGGGCGTGTGTGTGAGGGGGAGGGTGGGGGGGGGGCGTGTGTGTGAGGGGGGGCGCGTGTGTGTGAGGGGGAGGGTGGGGGGGGGCGCGTGTGTGTGAGGGGGGGCGCGTGTGTGTGAGGGGGGGGCGCGTGTGTGTGAGGGGGAGGGGGAGGGTGCGTGTGTGTGTGAGGGGGAGGGGGAGGGTGCGTGTGTGTGTGAGAGAGGAGGAGGGGGGTGCGTGTGTGTGAGAGAGAGGAGGAGGGGGGTGTGTGTGTGTGAGAGAGAGAGGAGGAGGGGGGGGTGTGTGTGTGTGTGAGAGAGAGGAGGAGGGGGGGGTGTGTGTGTGTGTGAGAGAGAGGAGGAGGGGGGTGTGTGTGTGTGAGAGAGAGGAGGAGGGGGGTGTGTGTGTGTGTGAGAGAGAGGAGGAGGGGGGTGTGTGTGTGTGTGAGAGAGAGGAGGAGGGGGGTGTGTGTGTGTGTGAGAGAGAGGAGGGGGGTGTGTGTGTGTGAGAGAGAGGAGGAGGGGGGTGTGTGTGTGTGAGAGAGAGGAGGAGGGGGGTGTGTGTGTGTGAGAGAGAGGAGGAGGGGGGTGTGTGTGTGTGAGAGAGAGGAGGAGGGGGGTGTGTGTGTGTGAGAGAGAGGAGGAGGGGGGTGTGTGTGTGTGAGAGAGAGGAGGAGGGGGGTGTGTGTGTGTGAGAGAGAGGAGGAGGGGGGTGTGTGTGTGTGTGAGAGAGGAGGAGGGGGGTGTGTGTGTGTGTGAGAGAGAGGAGGAGGGGGGTGTGTGTGTGTGTGAGAGAGAGGAGGAGGGGGGTGTGTGTGTGTGTGAGAGAGAGGAGGAGGGGGGTGTGTGTGTGTGTGAGAGAGAGGAGGAGGGGGGTGTGTGTGTGTGTGAGAGAGAGGAGGAGGGGGGTGTGTGTGTGTGTGAGAGAGAGGAGGAGGGGGGTGTGTGTGTGTGTGAGAGAGAGGAGGAGGGGGTGTGTGTGTGTGTGAGAGAGAGGAGGAGGGGGGTGTGTGTGTGTGTGAGAGAGAGGAGGAGGGGGGTGTGTGTGTGTGTGAGAGAGAGGAGGAGGGGGGTGTGTGTGTGTGTGAGAGAGAGGAGGAGGGGGGTGTGTGTGTGTGTGAGAGAGAGGAGGAGGGGGGTGTGTGTGTGTGTGAGAGAGAGGAGGAGGGGGTGTGTGTGTGTGTGAGAGAGAGGAGGAGGGGGGTGTGTGTGTGTGTGAGAGAGAGGAGGAGGGGGTGTGTGTGTGTGTGTGTGATGAGAGGAGGGGGGGGGGTGTGTGTGTGTGTGTGAGAGAGAGGAGGGGGGGGGGGTGTGTGTGTGTGTGAGAGAGAGGAGGGGGGGGGTGTGTGTGTGTGTGAGAGAGAGGAGGGGGGGGTGTGTGTGTGTGTGAGAGAGAGGAGGGGGGGGTGTGTGTGTGTGTGAGAGAGAGGAGGGGGGGGGTGTGTGTGTGTGTGTGAGAGAGGAGGGGGGGGGGGTGTGTGTGTGTGTGAGATAGAGGAGGGGGGGGGTGTGTGTGTGTGTGAGAGAGAGGAGGGGGGGGGTGTGTGTGTGTGTGAGAGAGAGGAGGGGGGGGGTGTGTGTGTGTGTGAGAGAGAGGAGGGGGGGGGTGTGTGTGTGTGTGAGAGAGAGGGGGGGGGGGTGTGTGTGTGTGAGAGAGAGAGGGGGGGGGGTGTGTGTGTGTGTGTGAGAGAGAGGAGGGGGGGGGGTGTGTGTGTGTGTGAGAGAGAGGAGGGGGGGGGTGTGTGTGTGTGTGAGAGAGAGGAGGAGGGGGGTGTGTGTGTGTGTGAGAGAGAGGAGGAGGGGGGTGTGTGTGTGTGTGAGAGAGAGGAGGAGGGGGGTGTGTGTGTGTGTGAGAGAGAGGAGGGGGGTGTGTGTGTGTGAGAGAGAGGAGGAGGGGGGTGTGTGTGTGTGTGAGAGAGAGGAGGAGGGGGGTGTGTGTGTGTGTGAGAGAGAGGAGGAGGGGGGTGTGTGTGTGTGTGAGAGAGAGGAGGAGGGGGGTGTGTGTGTGTGAGAGAGAGGAGGAGGGGGGTGTGTGTGTGTGAGAGAGAGGAGGAGGGGGGTGTGTGTGTGTGAGAGAGAGGAGGAGGGGGGTGTGTGTGTGTGAGAGAGAGGAGGAGGGGGGTGTGTGTGTGTGAGAGAGAGGGAGAGAGGGTGGGTGTGTGTGTGTGAGAGAGAGGGAGAGAGGGTGGGTGTGTGTGTGTGAGAGAGAGGGAGAGAGGGTGGGTGTGTGTGTGTGAGAGAGAGGGAGAGAGGGTGGGTGTGTGTGTGTGAGAGAGAGGGAGAGAGGGTGGGTGTGTGTGTGTGAGAGAGAGGGAGAGAGGGTGGGTGTGTCTGTGTGAGAGAGAGGGGGTGTGGGTGGGTGTGTGTGAGAGAGAGGGGGTGTGGGTGTGTGTGTGAGAGAGAGAGGGGGTGTGGGTGTGTGTGTGAGAGAGAGAGGGGGTGTGGGTGTGTGTGTGAGAGAGGGAGGGGGTGTGGGTGTGTGTGTGAGAGTGGGAGGGGGTGTGGGTGTGTGTGTGAGAGTGGGAGGGTGTGTTTGTAAGAGTGGAAGGGGGAGGGTGTGTGTGTGAGTGTGGAAGGAGGGCGTGTGGTTGTGTGAGAGTGGGAGGGGGAGGGGGTGTGGTTGTGTGAGAGTGGGAGGGGGAGGGGGTGTGGTTGTGTGAGAGTGGGAGGGGGAGGGGGTGTGGTTGTGTGAGAGTGGGAGGGGGAGGGGGTGTGGTTGTGTGAGAGTGGGAGGGGGAGGGGGTGTGTGTGTATGAGAGCGGGAGGGGGAGGGGTGTGTGTGTGTGTGTATGAGAGCGGGAGGGGGAGGGGTTTGTGAGAGTGGGTGGGGGTGCGTGTGAGTGGGTGTGGGGGTGCGTGTGTGTTTGAGGGTGGGTGGGGGGTGCGTGTGTGTGGGTGGGGGGTGCGTGTCTGTGTGTGAGAGTTGGTGGGGGGGGGGTGCGAGTGTGTGTGTGAGAGTGGGTGGGGGATGCATGTGTGTGTGTGAGAGTGGGTGGGGGATGCATGTGTGTGTGTGAGAGTGGGTGGGGATGCGTTTATGTGTGTGAGATTGGGTGGGGGTTGCGTGTGTGTGTGTGTGAGAGTGGGTGGGGTGCGTGTGTGTGTGTGTGGGTGGGGGGTACGTGTGTGTGAGAGAGTGTGTGGGGGGGGTGTCTGTGTGTGTGAGAGTGGGTGGGGGGTGTGTGAGAGAGAGAGAGAGAGGGTGGGGGCGTGTGTGTGTGAGAGAGAGGGAGAGAGGGGGAGTGTGTGTGTGTGTGTGAGAGAGAGAGAGGGAGGGGATGTGTGTGTGTGAGGGAGTGGTGTGTGTGTGAGAGGGAGGGAGGGTGTGTGTGTGTGTGTGAGAGAGAGGGAGGGTGTGTGTGTGTGTGTGTGAGTGGTAGGGGGTGTGTGTGTGTGTGAGAGAGAGTGGGAGAGTGTGTGTGTGTGTGAGAGAGAGTGGGAGAGTGTGTGTGTGTAAGAGTGGAAGGGGGAGGGGTGTGTGGTTGTGTGAGAGTGGGAGGGGGAGGGGGGTGTGTGTGAGAGTGGGAGGGGGAGGGTGTGTGTGTGTGTGTGAGAGTGGGTGGGGGGCCTGTGTGTGTTTGTGAGAGTGGGTGGGGGGTGCGTGTGTGTGTGTGAGAGTAGGTGTGTGTTTGAGGGTGGGTGGGGGGTGCGTGTGTGTGTGAGAGTGGGTGGGGGTGCGTGTCTGTGTGTGAGAGTTGCTGGGGGGGGGTGCGTGTGTGTGTGTGAGAGTGGGTGGGGGGTGCGTGTGTGTGTGTGAGAGTGGGTGGGGGGTGCGTGTGTGTGTGTGAGAGTGGGTAGGGGGTGCGTGTGTGTGTGAGAGTCCGTGGGGTGCGTTTGTGTGTGTGAGATTGGGTGGGGGGTGCGTGTGTGTGTGTGTGAGTGGGTGGGGGGTGCGTGTGTGTGATTGGGTGGGGGGGGTACGTGTGTGTGTTTGAGAGTGGGTGGGGGGTGCGTGTGTGTTTGAGAGTAGGTGGGGGGTGTGTGTGTGTGTGAGAGTGGGTGAGGGGTGCGTGTGTGTGAGAGAGTGGGTGGGGGGTGCGTGTGTGTGAGAGAGTGGGTGGGGGGTGCGTGTGTGTGAGAGAGTGGGTGGGGGGTGCCTGTGTGTGAGAGAGTGGGTGGGGGGTGCCTGTGTGTGACAGAGAGGGTGGGGGGGAGCGTGTGTGAGAGAGAGGGTGGGTGGGAGCGTGTGTGTGGGGTGGGGAGCGTGTGTGTGGGGGGAGTGTGTGAGTGGGTGAGCATGTGTGAGTGGGTGGGGGAGTGTGGGAGGGATGTTTGATGAAAGAGTATTATTCCTAATGTCCAAATAACAATTTCTTCCCTCATTTTTGTTGTGGACATTACAAGTTTGAGATGTGCACCTTTTCCTGTCTGAAGCAGTCTAATTATTTCATATGATTTTATTCATCATTTTGCAATATTGTTTTTCTTCCTCAGGGTTCGCGATGGACGTTACAAGCTGTGGATATGAATGGAGATGTGGTAAATAGAGTTTTTTTTGTGTGTGTGTGTGTGTGAACCAACCCGAGCTCGCATGTGCTTTTCTTAGGGTACCGCATTGTTTGTGTTTGGCATTCAACGTTCTTGATGGTTCTGTTTGGCTGGGATCTTCTGCATTATTTCCTCCTTTTTATTTAATACAGAGATAAAATCATTACATTGTTTGTGCTGCCCTACCAGAGAAAATGTTGCTCTGAGCTAGACCCACTGAAGGCTGGATGTTTTTGACATTTCACAACTGTGGGAGACTTTCCATTTTGAGGGTTTTAAAAAAAAATCGAGAGACTTCAAATCTACCAATCTTTACGAAATTAAGAAAAAGTTAACAACAAAAATATTGGTTTATCCAAAAAAAAAAACACAAATAAGTGCTCTAGGCCTTATAATTTTTAATTTATGATTTCTTGAAAATTGCCCCCCTCCCCCCTCCGTTTTTCAGTTTATAATGACTTTTGTTGACTGTAATGAAAAAACAATGTGTATGTGGTGGACAGTTGGAATCTGGATCCTAGATCTACTTCCTGGTACATATCATCAACCAATTGAAATACATGTATTAGTTTCAAAGCAGAAACAATAATTTCATTGTCTCTCATGTCTTCACATTACATAATTCTTTACTCATATTAAACTCTACTGTTTAGGACAAGGTTAGAATTACATGTAATTGTGTGGCCTGATTGAGTTATTTCCTTACAATATATGGTTATGTTGGCCAGTTGTCCAAATTGAGATTCTTTAGCTGTGTGTCCTTCTTGAAAATATTGTGGTAATGGCCTACGGGCCTGTTGTCCAGAATGACATTTCTGTTTATGAAATTCATATTGTCACTTCCCTGTTGGCTGCTTTTCAGGAGCAGCAAAAAATTGTTTCATTTTAGCACCACTGGTCTAGTTATGATGAATTTGTGAAAGGTTGATATTTGATTAATTTTTAGCTTGGGAGTCTATAACCAAGCTCATTCAATGCGGCTTTGAATTTAGTTGAATATATAATTATGTATATCTAAAAATGGATTTTTCAAATTTTGAGCTACCACAGTCTAGTCCTAGGGAATGGTGATGATAAAATGTTGCTTTGAAAAGTTGTCCACAGAATCACTATTCTGTCATGGGTGTTTGATATGTTGACCACAGTTACTTGTGCCTTGTTTATTTGGTTATCTTGCCCTTCACCAGGGAGCTGAAATAGAGCTACAAGTTACTTCTAAATTTTAAATATATTTACTTACTCCATTTCGTAAGAGCCTTTTCCCATTAGGGTCTTATTTCAGAAATTTTAATTGACCATTCTCTAATAGTCAAATTACAGCAAAGTAATAGGTACCCACAAAACCATGAAGGGAGTAAAGTGGCCATTATGGTGGTGACATGCGGTTAGACCCAAACTTAACTCAAATTGGCCTGCTGGCCTGCTGCCCTGCTGCCCTCAATAACATTTCTGTTGATGAAGTAATTATAGTATACTTTGAAAAGTGGACCACAGAATGGTGGATCTTTTATGGCCGTTTTGATGTGTTGACCAGTTTCTATGTCCCTTACTTATAGCAGTTTCATACTAGTAAGGAAAATAGCTCTAGGAAGGGGAAATATGCTGATTTAGAATACAAGAAGATATAGGTATATGATGAGCAATGCGAAATGACAAACCTCATACCGTTTCACTGAAAGCTGAAAAAAATGACAATTGTTGGATACAGCCAACCTGGCACCTTTTTAGTATTTTGTTGGAAAACTCAACTCAATACATGCATTTCTTTTTTGAATATAAAAGCACTTGAGTAAGAGATCATTGTGGATGATAGATTATAAACGATGTCCTGAATGGAAATTGACATCTTTACTTTGAGAATTCTGTATTGTAACATTTCCTTATATGTTGCTTCAACATTATATTTATTACAGGGCTCATTAGGTCGTGTCAAGCCAGACCAAATGCAGACATTGAACCCTCTGTTGATTCTTCTCCTTATACCATTCTTTGAGAAAGTTGTCTACCCCTGTCTAAACAAACTGCGGATTCCCAACAGGTAATGAGATATATTCCATTACAACAAATACATGTAGTTTTACTTTATAAAGATGAAGTTTGTCCTTTATTGGTTTGTGTGTTAACATTCTGATTACTTTAATTTTTCCCTTTTTGAAATATAAAGGTTTAAAGGGTAACATCTGGGTCGGAAAAGTATATATATATATGTTAATTTTCCAATTATGGTATGGTTTACACAATTCTTTTCATCCACCAGGGTTACCTCCATTGTGTACTTAGCCAGCATTCATTCATTCAGTCTATTTATTCACTCACTTGTTTTCCCACCCATCTTTTCCCTTTTCATTGCTCATGCTCTATTTTATTCCCCTAGTTCTGCCTCATACAATCGATCCATCCATCTACTCATGCACTTATTTTCCCACTTATCCCTTCCTTCACAATTCTATTTAACCCATTTTACATTCGGTTGGGGGATGTTATGATGAAAAAAGTTTCTGGGATCTATCAGACCCTGAGTGTAAAATAGGGTTAAATCCTTTACTTTAGCCAGTTGACCCCATACAATTGATCCATCCATGCACTTATTTTCCTACCTTTCCCTTCTGTCATTGCTCTATGTATTTTAATATCCTAGTTCTGCCAGTTGACCCCATACAATCAATCTGTCCACAGACCTCTGCAACGCATGTGTGCAGGCATGGCTCTGTGTAGTCTAGCATTTGTCATTGCGGGCTTTGTACAAGTGAAAATTGAGGTGAATAAAATATAGAAAAACCTTAAGTTTGCAAAAACCATACACCTTCGACAGGAAGAATGGTTCAAAATGTAGGAGAACAAAAAGTTGGGAGAAATGAGAACAGCAGGACAAAGTGATTGTGTAAATCATTAGTAATGTCTTTTATTCTGTCCCACTGCCATGGAGCTGTTAATGTTGAAATTACTGCAAGAGTGATTTTACCCTTTGTTATTACTTGAATTTTGCCATGCAGCCTGCAGCTGTTGTCCAATCAGAATGCCTCCAAAGAAAGGGTCCGTTGAAAGGACCATGCACACTTGCAAAATTTCATACTTGTTGTGCTGGAAAAAAGAGTTGTGTAATTTGAGAAAGTAGGAACAAAACTGAAAGTAGCTAGCAGAGTGCTATTTTGATGTTGGTTAGGCAGTGTATTTGTTTTTGTGCTAAGTTCCTATTGAATTCTGATCCTGCTCAGTGTATGCTTTTATTCAGTACATTAGTTCATGAAGTCTTTTTTTTCTTTTCTTTCTCTCAGTCAGGAAAGGAGTCACCTTTGGATGGTGAAAGTGGAGTGACCTTCCTGAATACTGCCAACTGTTCTGTCAGTGTTAATTCATCTTTTTATGATGTATCATTGCCAGCATTTACAGTAAGGAGTCGAGTTTTTTTTCTGTGATTTGACAGCCTTTAATTACGGGATATTGCTGCTTGTGCCAGGTATTTAAAATAATCATCGCAAATGAACCTTAATAGGGATGAGGGGGATTTGGCAGCTCAGGGGAGGACATTAGAAATGCTTTATTTCAAGCACTGTACTTGATAAATGATCCTAAGATTTCCATTTTGTTGATTAGCCGTGAATGATCACTGATTTCCTTTTGGCATGAACTTTTGTTAGTGGGTGGGCTTTGCACATTTAGTTTTTTTTTTGAGCCTCACATTAAGAACTGCCAAAGATCAAATTATGTGGTAAAGTGATAGGAAAAGAAAAATATCCTTGGCAGTGACATTTCTGGTTGTCATCATCCTGAGAGGAGATGTAGTTTTAGAAAATACAAATAGTGTTATTTGATTGATTAATGATTAAGTGTGATAGCAAGAGACTGGCAGGCTTAGAACTACCAGCTCGTTGCAGTAGGTACTTTTTTTTTGTTTTTGCTCTTTCTTTTGTCAACGTTAGAAAATTCACTCGGGAAATGGATCTTTTGATCTATTCCAAGAGTCATCATTTGTGAAATACAGGCGTATGAAAAGGCTAATCTTGTATCTTCTTCTTTCTTCCCAAGGCTTCACCCTTCATAAGGACAACAGAAAAAGACAGCACAATAACATTCCAGTGCAGTGGACAGGAGAATGCCCCTTCTGTTTTCTCTCTTCACATGGAGACCAATAAAGCATACAGAATAGCCATTCATCAAGGAGATGCATTTGATCAAAGCAAGAAACTTTCTGTTTTTATGGTAAGTTCTTTCTTGCTTTCTTTCTTTCTTTCTCTCTCTCTTTCTCTTCTTTCTTTCTCTTCCTTCTTTCTCTCCCTCTTCCTTTCTCTTTCTTTCTTTGGCTCCCCCTCTCTTATCTATCTGTCATAGTGTTATTTCTATCTGTTGTTCCCTCTGCACAGAATTTTTGTTTTATTTCAGCCTAAGTGTTGGGATCTTTTTTTGTAATGTAGCTTTGCTGCATTCGGCATATGTAATCCTAATTTTGTTCGTTCTTTGTTCTCGTTCTGGTCTGGCCATCTCTTTTTCTTTGTTCTTCATGTCGCTGAGCCCTAAAAAGGACTATATTTTATCAGCTCGGGTGGTTGGTGGGCACTTTGGTGGTGTCTCCTTTTGTCCTGTTGTTCTTTTATATTCTATCGTCTTTTTCGCCGCACAAAATGACTGATGTTGTGTTAATGTACTTCCTCCAAACTCAAACTCATTAGCCAGGAAGCTTGAGTTTAGCTTATTTACAAAGACAGTGGTTTCGGTTCAGTGTCATTCCCTTTACATTACAATGTGCATTTTTGAAGTGAATTATTTCAGATTTCAGAAGTTAACATTTCTCTGTAATCTTGTTCTGTTCTTCATTATCACAGCATTCTTAACTCTTCAAGGTCCACATATTGTTACACTCCATGCCTGCATTGATTTCTGGTTGCTACGAAAGATAAAGGGATAATGGATCATTTTCTCATATAAAAACACTTCATATTACTTAAGTCGTACAAAATCATATGTTTTGTAGAGAGAAATAGATAGATATTGAAGGAAACTAAAATGGCACAGGTACTAAGTAAAAATGTTTACTTAGAGTTCACTGTATTATTGAGGCATTCAGAAACAGCAAAATAGATGACCGAGCTTAGCTTGGGCCCTATGTTATATATGATGATGCCTTAAAAATTGTGTCAGGAGCTTGTGCTTGAAGTGATCCTGTGGTCTGTTTCAGTATCCTGACAGGAGGAAAAAGGATGGAGATGGATTGGCCACAATCAGGTAATGACTACACTCATGAAACTCCATTTTTCTTACTTTTCATCAGAAAAACTTTATTTCCTTCATAACAATGTTTGTTAAAAAGTTTTGAAACAATGTTTAGAACCCTTCGGAATCTGCTTGGTAAGGCTGGGCATGGTACTAACTCAGAAAGGATGCCCTGTGGTACTGAACCTCACCTCATGACTCCAATACTGCACTCTGGTATTGCCATAAGTACCGACGACATTGCAGCCTCTCACTTGGTTTTTTTTTTTTTACAAATCTGTTAAAGCACCACAGACATCACTGCCTCATGCGACACTTCTTTAGTTGTCTGTATAATAAATTTATGTGTGTAAATAAACTACAAAGATTTCACACATTTTGAATCTTATTTCTGCATGCCCCAAATAACTGACACCTCACTACCAATACCAGTGCCCCCGCTCATCTAGACAGGAGACGGCCAACTAACCTTTGATTATTCATTTGCATTACACAAGAAAGGGAGACAGTCATGGATGCATGTCTGTTCGTTTGTCCTCATATCAGTTCCAAAGTCAATGCCATTATGATTTCATTATTCAGTGACAGTACCAGTGTCCACTCCAACATGAAGTTGTGGCACCTGCACAGGGAACTGCGACACTGAAAAAAATGTTGGTGTTGCTCAGCCCTACTGGTTGGCTGAATGATCTGGACATCTGTGTCTGGGTTTCAGAGAATATGCAAGCGTGGTCCTAATCATAACATTAAAAAATCTCAAACACAGAAGAAAACGCCTTTTACTGAACCCTTCCCATAATTCAAACAGCAGATTTTTTTATTATTATTCTGACAGTTTATTTAAGCATTATGTAAAAGGTTACATATATTCATTCCCTGGAGCCTTATAAATAAACAGTACAGTGTATGAAACCAGTGGAATGAGCGCTCCCTCCCCCCATACACATTAATATAATAGATTCGGTAGTTAATTTAGGGTAGCATGTAACAAATTTTATGTAAATTATACGAGAAAGAGAAACGGATTTTACAGCAGTAGCATATGAAGTGTTGGCAAATCGATTATTATATTTGAATACATTACATTTTAAAACAGGTATACTGAGCAAAACCACAGCATTTCTCATAGTAAAATTTCATAAATTACTGTTTTTTTAAATTCTAAGCAACACTCTCATTATATCTAGAGTTGTACATGCAATGTATTTGAAATAATTACTCCTTATTCTTTCCAGCATCATCAACTACCTGACTTACACACAAAATTTGACAGTGGTGCTCAAACCTGTAAGACACCATATAGCTCAGAATCATGGATCATTCAACATTTCAGTGGAGGAAGGTGGGGCATCAGAATTTATCACAGTGGAGCCAGACCAGTAAGTAATATGTATTTGTATCATCTAGCCCACGACTTCATTCGAGATCAGATGTAAAAATATCTCACCACAGAAGACAGTAGAAATACAAAGTACACATTACGATCAAACCATGAGCTCCTCTTGTGAAGTTGACCATTAGAGACTTGGGTAGTTCATGTCTGAGATCATTGATATGGATTTTCCCTATTCTGTGGATATTCAGATTTTGATGTTTCAATAGTTGTGCATTTAATTTGATGTGAAGATATAGTGGAATTAAATTGGATCTTAACAGGTTATGACTACTGAAATTGGAATACTGATTAACACTTTTGATTCTGACCTCCTGATTTTCCCTACTTGGATGTAGTATCCAAGGCCTTCTGAGCTGACGGTAACAAATGTTAGGGCACTCTGAGCCAGTCCAGCAGTGAATAGGATATTGATTGCGCAGCAAGTTGCCGGTATATGGGAGAACCCGGGTTTATCAGGTTAAAATATGTTGAAAAAGACTCATTTTTTGATTTTCCACCATTCTATGATCCATTATACTGTATTTCCATTTATGTGGCCAAAACAAAGGTTACTTGCAAAGCTCTACAGTAGTGACAAGTAAAATAGCTGAACGTCAAATTTGTAAATAAAAGCTCACTTTGTCACCAGAGCTTCAGTCTGAAAAACTTAAACCAGGAAACAAAACATGAATATAGGCTACTTTTTTTGTACTAAGCCTTACTGCACCCCTTAGCCTTTCTATATTAATTAAAATTTTTTTCAGATATCAACTATTTGTTCCTTCTCTAAGCTCCACATCCAACCAAACAACTTACGAGGTAGTGGGACCTGTTCTGACATTTGGCAGTGGATCAGTGCAAAGTATTGTTCTGCAACAATTAAAGCCTAAAGAATCTCAGTCTTTGCAAGTAAGTGGGACCTGAAAATTGTAATTTCAAGACATGAAGATTATTGCTTTTGACATGAAGTCAGAGACAAAGTTGTGCTAATGAAGAAAATAGATGTTTCCCCTGAACAGGTGTTCAGACTAGTTTCCTCTGGCCAGATGAATAATTCAACCTGGTGAACAAACTCATCCCAGCTATGAGTCTTCATTTCAAGCAAAGTGCTGGAAGCTTCCATTGTGTTGGGGGTTGACATTTTTAGGCCTAATTTCAAAGCATCTGGGTCGCTATTCGAGAAATACGATTGATCAAAATTAAAAACCTGGTCAGAGGCACTTTTTGGAAAGCGCCTCGTGAAAGGACCGTGACCACCTGATGCGAAAAATCACCTCATAACACAAAAAAAAATTTTGTATAGCAAATGCGATGCACACGAGTGTGCATGTTGATAAAGTACACAATTTGTAGTGATTAGCAAGGGAAAACAGTTTTTCAATTTTGTTTCTGTCAGAACCCTGTTCATTAGCTTTGGTAGCAATAATAAATTGTAAAATACCATTCTCAGCCTCCAGTGGCAGTGATTTAAACAGTAATTATAATGTACTTCTGTGGAAGTGGGATCCTGTGGGATTTAAAAGGATACAGTGAGGCATAGTTTAAGCTAAAAACGCAATATTGTTACAAAGCCAGGAGGGGAGCGACTTTCCAAGAATTGTACATGAATGTTATGGTTCCAAATAAAAACTGCACACCTAGAAGTTACTCTTGTACTAGCCAGAAAACACATTCTCAGGATTTTGTTTATTGTCACTGTTGGAACACATGAATATAAAGTATAAAGTAGATCACAGAGATAATATATACTCCTAGAGTGTAAAGAAAGTCAAGGGCAAATGCACTTTGTCACCACAGTTCTGCTCAGCTCCATCTCCACATCAGACAGTTTGAGAAAATTGCTTGTGGTGGCTTGTGGTTAATTTATACAATGTGGTAGATCCAACTTTTTAACACTTTAAAGTCTACACATAGCAGTGAAATACCTTCGTGATTTTTGTAGGAATGATAGGATACATATTGTGTTACTCCATTGTGGCCTTATCCCAATATTTCTAAAAAGTGGAGATAGAATAAAGCAGTATTTGGGCAACAATCTGTTAGACTGGGATCCTCTTTCTCTGAGCTTCACCTGTAATCTTGCTGTGGCAAGAGTTTCAATTCTCTTTTAATTCTGCGTGAAATGATAGTTTAGAAAGGCAAATTTGTTTGAACCTAAGACAAGTAAGGATGTCTTATAGTTGGAACTATTTATTTACCTCTTATGTCCCCAGATTTCAGTTCTACATTTCATCAGCCTGGAAGAAAATGAAGTTTCCATGGCCTGGCTCATTCCCCAGTATTTTGTCATCACAACAGGAGAAATTTTATTCTCTATAACAGGCTTGTTATTTGCTTACACTCAGGTACAGTGGACAAATTGATTAAACCCCATTTGTAGTCATTCATATTTTTTTGTCTGTTAACTTTATCAATCATCAGAATCAGGAACAGAAGTGTGAATAGATATTTTTCTAGTCAAGTACATTGATCTGTATTGCAGTCTTTTTAAAGCTGAATAGTTGCAAATTATGTTATCATTTCTTTCTCACCTGAACCCTCATTACTTGTCCCCTCATCTTCAAACCATGTTTTTATTGACCAAGAGATAATTATTTTTTGTATATAAATAAAAATTAACAGCATATCTTTTTGGACTAATCATTAGTCTGGCTACTGTAATTTTTTTGTCTTCTGTATGTGTTGTGACCAAATCTTACAGTGCTGTGTGGAGCTCTAGGTTTAAGGTTAAGTTCATGGCATTGTTATGATGTTGCCATACATTATATTGTATCAAATATCAATTTTTATGTGAAAAAGAATTTCATGATTTTTTCAGCCATGTGACAGTATTTTATAATTCTGCTCTGTAGTTGACATGTTGCTTCTGTAAAGCGCATAGAGCATTTTAAATGGATATGTGCTGTATAAATGCCATCCATTATTATTATTATTATTATTATTACTGTATGCTTCCCAATGTTTGACAATACAATTGTCAGAAAAGAAAAGTGAAAGAGGAAATGTTTACAGTATGAAAATAAATTCAATAGTTGGAGAGTCCTGATTGATTTCTATAAGTGTGCTGTATGTATAACAATTTGATCTGTTTCTCTCAGGCCCCTCAGACAATGAGGTCAGTGTTGCAAGCAGCCTGGCAGTTCTGTGTAGCTGTGGGAGATCTCATTGTTGTTATAGTGGCCCAGACACAGCTCTTGCCTACTCAGGTGGGTGTGGCTATCTTTTGTCTGTTGTGGCTGTTGTAGTTGTTAAAGGTTCATGTTTGTACTGTGGGTTCTACTCTTTCTGTTAGTGTTGAGTGATCCAATTATGAATTTTGAAAACCAGTCCCATGATCTGTCCCCAAATCTCCCTCTACCACCAATGTCAAAATAGGTCTCAGGATAGCTAACACCAGTCATAGCAAACTGATTTGAAATTTGTAGATCTAATGAGGGGTATTTGCCATATTGTTGTAAGTGATATTTTGCCAATTTTGAGGTTTTGTTATGAAAGTGGTTCTCTCACTCCTGATTTCATTATGTATAAATGTCATTCCAATTGGCTAAAAACTCTCTGAGATATGTGTTTGTGACATAATATTTTATGCATTTTAGCCCTTTTACCATCTAAGCTTCAATCATTTTCTCAAAAAGGCAAAAATCCTCAAAGCAATATGGCAAAGATCCGTTATCTACTTTATTTAGACTGAGGTATATTACACCTGTCTATTGGCTCATCTGATTACTCTCTGCACATTTTCATCATGAAGAACAATCGCTGACTACGTTCTGATTCAGGTTTCAGCAAAATAAAATCAGTCTGTGGAACAGGCAGCCGAAAATGTTCTGGGAAACGGTATTTTACCAGAATTTACTGCAATATGAACCCTTAACTGTTGTTTTTAAGTATTGAAATTGATAGAATCATTAATATTGATATTGCTGTTTTGTGTGCAAGGCTTTTGAAAAGTTATACTTGTTGATATCAGTATTGTGGTTATATCGCCCGTCCTGGGCACAGACAATGCAACCCTAAAGAGGTAATTTTTCTAGGGGGAAGAAAAACCTGACTAAATAGGAGTAGAGCAAATTGAGATAGTTCAATCAGTTTTTTGTTTTTTGTTTATGTTTCTATAGCAATCTGTTGTAAGAAACTTTCAAACATGGGGAATGAGGTTCCCTTTAGTTTTACCAAAAAGAGAAAGTAAGTTGTCAAAATTTGAAGTTGGGTGATTTGTGCCCGAGACCATTGATATTGTTGCCGTGATAAAGTTACAAATCTGATAGTCATCCCTAGAGGAATTTATAAGGGTGGCACACTGAGTCAAGTCTGTTTTGTCTTGGTGGCAGGGTGAGATGTTGACTGTGGAGTTAAACCTCATGCATTAGCGTGCCGAAACACATCTGTGTCATTAGGTTGGGCGTGTTGAAACTGTCTTGAGTCAGCTGGTGGAAAGACAGGTCTCTCACCTTAAGTAAAAACAGATGTAAAACTGACTTGACTGGGCACGCCACCTGTCTTTCAACTGTAATTACTATCATTATTTCTCACCGTTTTTGTTTTTGTTTCCAGTCAGCTGAGTTCTTCATGTTTGCGGCATTGATGGGTGTGGACACCATTGTGTTCATGTTGATGGCCTATGTGTACAAAAGTCGCCCTGTTACACCTGACAGCAGCACAGATGTAGTAGACACTACCACTCTTGTCAGTAACGGTGATGGCAGGGATATCCAGCTACAAGATTTGGCAAGTGGCAAGCTTGATTGACGAGAGTTAACCTGTCATGTCAGTAGAGATGTCGCTGTTTCCATAAGACATCACAGTCATGCGAGATGTGCCATGACTTCAGACTCTAAGAGTTATTTAAATTTAGAGGTATTATAATATATTGTTTTGACATACTGGCTGAAAAAGTCTGCTTTAGGTCTTGTCAAACAGCATTAACTCACTAACTACTTTTACTGCAACAGTTGTGGTAAAAACCATTGCTGTGGAACTTACTAATACTGTAAGCTCTGCGATTCCATGATTTCATTTAGCATTTATACTGGAGCAGTTGTGTGTTAAGATAGCGTTTTTAATTGTGCATTCATTTGCCATTATGTAGAAAGTTGCAAAGTTGTAATACGACAAAAGGGAAGCGAGCTATGATAATTTTACGACTACCACTGGTAGTGGCAACAGGGGCAGTAAATATCTATTGGGCATTTCTCAACTCAACATTTGACAAATTCAGTGTTGAATGTGACTTAGATAATAAAAGATTTTTTCAAGATTGGGATATTATTACTTTTCAGAACCATGCTCAAAGTTTCATTTATCATTCGTCTGTGTTAATTAACAAAGGCACACTGACTTTATAAAAATACCCTTGAAATGGTTGGTCTATGGAGGAAGGCACTAGGGAAAGTGGGTGGTGGTCAGTGAGTTAATATGAAAAGTTAATTCATCCTTTTCCGTGTCTTTTGTGAAGAGGTTTGATAATTATGATCACAACATTGGTGAAAGTGTTGAAAAATATTTCTTTGTGTGAAAATCGTAAACAAATGGGGAGGGGATGTGTGTATGTCATATTAAAGTAATATTCTGGCAAGATGAAAAATGAGCATTAATCAGGGTTGAAATCAGTGCCATGAGCATAATAACTCAAAGGTACTCTCCTTGTTCTTGTTATAATACTGTGTGAGGTTTTAAATATCTTTATGTATACTCAATTATCAAAATGCCTTGTCCCCCCCGCATGCAGAATGTAATGATTGTCATGAGAGTCACAGTTCTGGGATATTTTTGACTGAATTCTTGGTTATCGTGCCATTGGGGGAAGTTAGGTTTGAGCTGCAAGCAGTAATTTTATAAATTTGCGAAGATGGAGTTGACAAAGAAAACTTCTCGAGCAAAATGCTCGTTTTCCAATGGGAAAGAAAGTCCTAAGGAATGAAAATTTGCATTTGTAATTTTGATTCTTGTTATCCTGTAGAATCTCTCTGCCAGGTTTTGCATTTAATTTCATCTTTTTCTTTCACCACTGCATGATATATCAAAATTGTCTTATCAAGACATTTATGAGCTGCCTCAAATGGTTTCACAGTCATAATTTATGGTTGTGAAAAACCCTATTTATTTCTCGGATTTCTGGACTGTGATATAATATAAACTTTACATTTATCCTGAGATCTGCTTACTCTCTTTACCATTTTACATGTGCCTTCATTTAGTTTTTTTCTGCAATTCAATTTGACGATTTCTGTCACCGCTCTGTGCTAATTTTATGTCATTTTTTATATTTCTGAAATGTTAAGAAAAGGGTTGTTGTTACTTGTATGTATGCACCCCAAGTTTTTTTGCGCAAAGGGCGCGCTGTCCCTAACCCCATCCTTATCCTCAACCCGAAATCTCATCGAATCCCTAATCCTGCCCCTTACTCTTTCAACGAAAATAACAGGAGGAAAACGAAAATCTGAAAGAATATTTAGTCTCTTGTTGTGGGTATTGCAGGAGGAGCTCTCTATCTCTGGAGTCACAAAAGGCTTTAAAATATGTACCCCTCATGCAAAAAACTTGGGGGATCTACAACTTGTACTTGTAACAACATTTTATGAAAAGACTGTTCCTTTTCCTGTCATTTGGTGACCTCTGCCATCATGATTCTATTGGCAGTTGCAATTTCCTGTTGGCACAGGTCTTTTTCTGTAATATATCTGATTATCTGATAGCCCTTATGCTCAGGAATGGAATGAACCATCATTTGCCTTTTGGCATAAGTCTGACGTATGTCATTATGGTAGAGCAGTGACGTTACGACAGCTACTACTACTGCTACTGATCCCATAATCCACCAGGAATCGTAGGGGCGCTGCATGACAGAGAGCCTCATCAGGTGCCTCCACTTTTCGCGGTTGTTTGCGAATGCCTGAGTTTGGGCGAAGGATTTCCCGGTCCACTCCGCAATGTTGTCGGTCCACCTCTTCCTTTGCCTTCCTCTTCTTCTCCTCCCCTGCACAGTTCCCTGAAGAATGGTCTTGGATAGGCCACAAGATCTTGTTATGTGGCCATACCATTTCAGTTTTCTTCTTTTCACAGTAGACAGCAAGTCTTCATAATGACTCATGTGTTGTTTCACTCTACTGCGCACCTCCTCATTTGTGACGTGGTCAGTGTATGAGATGCCAAGGAGTCGTCTAAAGCATCTCATTTCGGCTGCTTGGATCTTCCTCTGCAGCTCTGCCGTCAAGGTCCATGATTCACAAGCATACAGAAGGATGGGGATAACGAGGGCATAGAGTAATCTGAGTTTGCATTTGACTGAGATGTTTCTATCTTTCCATATTGGTCTTAATTTTGTAAGTGCCCCTGTTATGTTGTTTGTGCAATTCTTGCATGGACTTCTGGCTTGGATCCTTCTTGGCTGATGATAGCACCAAGGTACTTGAACTGGTCAACTGTTTCGAGCTGTTGACCACTGACCGTGATTTTGGTTTTGATGGGCTCGTCGCTATTTCTCATCATCTTTGTGTTCTCGGCACTAATTTCCATGCCATATCTGGTTGATGTTTCATCCAGTCGTTTCACCAGCCTGGTGAGTTCTTCTTCATTTCCTGCCAGACCGTCAATGTCATCGGCAAACCTAAGGTTATTGACTGTTCTTCCACCGATGCTGACTGTGCTCGTATGATTTTCAAGGGCATCAGTCATGATTTGCTCAAGGAAAATGTTGAACAGGGTAGGTGATAGCAGGCAACCTTGGCGGACCCCGACGGTAGTGTGGAACCATTCTCCTATTTTCCCCCTGGGTGAGGACTGCGCTGGTGGCTTTGCTGTATAGTTGTTGAATCGACTCTATCAGCTTATGGCCCATGTTGTAATTCTTCATTGTTGCCCATAATGCATCGTGCCACACGCGATCGAAGGCCTTTTTGAAATCCACAAACACATGGAAGATGTCCTGCTGATGTTGGCAGTATTTCTCACACAGAACTCGGAGATTGAATATCTGCTGTTGTACTTCTTCCGTGCTTGAACCCGGCTTGTTCCTCAGCGATTATTTCTTCAGCCTGAGGTCTCAATCGGTTCAGTAAAACTTTCAGTATCACTTTGCTTACATGACTGATCAGGCTAATGGTTCGATAATTTTGGCATAGCTGTAGGTTGCCTTTCTTGGAGAGAGTGATGATAAGAGATTGCGTCCAAGGTGTGGGCCATTCTCCCGTCTTCCAGATTTTATTGCAGATGTTGGTGAGGATGTCCACCACTGTCTCCCCGCCATGTTTGATCAGTTCTGCAGGGATGTTGTCAACTCCTGCTGCTTTTCCATTTTTCAGTGATCTAATGGCTGTCTCTACTTCTTCTCTAAGAATTGGAAAATCATCATTGTTTGTCGATTCATGGCAGGATGTTACATTGGGGTCCCCATTGGCTTGATGATTATAAAGGTCTGATATAACAGCAGCAAGTTTAAAAATCAAGCATGGAGACAAAGGTCTCCAAATTTTTCACAGACTTTAGTGCAACTGTCAACAAAAGCTTAGGGCCTATTGCCTGCTGTGCAGCAAAAGGTAGAGCACTGGAGCAGGCAGCCTAATGTGGCCTTATATTAGCTCCTGTTTGTTCCGACTCCATTTTTGCACAAAGCACTGGAGCAGGTAGCATACCGTGGTCTTATATTAGTTCCTGTTTGTTCCAACTGCACTTTTTGCACAGCTGAAAAATAGAATGTGAAACATTTGAAGCTTTAATATTATGATGAGTTGAATAAATTGGAACTGTGAAACAGCTTGATAAATGCCTCAGCGCACTTTGAACAAGTGTCAGTGTGTGCATTTGTTGTACCTCTTCTACATACTAAAAGATCACCAGGTTTTCGGGAAATGGAGATAGAACAACAACTAAGGTCACGTTATGATCACCGAGGCGCGAAATGGCTGGGAGGAGGGTGAACAACAGTTGATTGCTGCGGTATGCATTGAAAGGGTCACTGCCATAAGAAATTGTGAAGTGACTCAGATTCTGTGTAAATTTCTCACTGTAGTGAAATTATAATGTTAGATGACAAAATCTCGCACCAGGTGTCAGAAGTGGGATTTGGTGACACTTGGGTTATTGTATAAGTCCCCTCCAGATGTCGACGAGGGGTTTTGGTGGATATAGTTGACTCACACCCGAAACATTCATACCACAATGACTAAGCAACACAGGGTTATTAGTGTTCAGGCCTGACGGGCCATATAATCATCATACAACATTCGACTGCATAATTTACGGTAATCACAATCATAGATATTACATAAATGTCATCCACTACTGAAATTCTGGCAAGTCTATCTAAAATAGGGTATAGAAAAAGGTATAGTACTATGCACTCTTTAAGTGCGCCTATCCAGGACTATGGTTCCTAAAGGATACCGGTGTAAACAAATTCAATTTGGTCGGTCTCGCTTTCATACAATCAGCGATAGCACCTAATCAGATAATTGACTGACTCATAAAGCGTAGCAGCACTCACTAATAATTTTCACAGTAATACACTTTACAAAATATCTAGGCTGCTCCACACTAAGGAGTATACAGCTGGGAAATGAACATAGTTCAATCTCAAACACAATCTAACAGCTCATTACACATCTAGTAAAAAAGTATAGTTAATGTCCTTCTCTTCGTCACAATGGGGTGACGGAAAAACTGTCACAGTTCCTGGCATGAACACATACGAGGGATCTCACCATTTCCTCGCTCGCGATGGTTTTGCGAGCGAGAGAGTCCAATGTAAGCGGTGTGCACACTTAAGCCTGGTGCACAGAGGCTTCGTCACTGTACAGGTCTCTCACAGCGCGAACCTTTCTGTCTGTCATCTCCACTCAGGTAGGAGGTCCCCCCATGACTCGTCTTTTCGCCAAATGCTCGAAATATGAATCCACTGATCTTAGTACGTGTGTTAGCTTTTATACCCCCCGGTGGTTACTAAGGGTCTCCCTCCCGATTGGACGATCAAGGACCTAGCCAGGACAAACACAAGTTTGTCTTTCAGTTAACCCTAACTGCTTTCTCAAAAGGATATGTACACAACTCAAAAACCTACACTAGAACTTCTACAATCCTACTATGTAAACAAGAAAATCCCACACGCACACCAAAATCAAAGGGTTAATTTAATGTTTACAAACTTCACTCAACCATCCCTCATCACGAAATCCGTGGCTCGATTAATAGCTAACCGCGTTTCATATTCTCCCAAAATAAACCCAACCCATGACTAACAGAAAAGAGCTCACGCGGCTCGTGACACCAGGTAGAATAGATCTGGTTTTTTTTTTTTGAGTATGTCAGAGACTTAGTTTCTAGAACAGGCTTTAAAGATTAAGGCAGCACACAGAATTGAACGACATAGCCTACTCGTTGCAATATATTTGTATTGAATATCCTTACTTAATTTTTGTGTGACTTTTACAAATCACTTTGTTTGATTTGCTCTTTTGTAGCAAGGATTTGCATAATGTATCCATCATCTTTTGATTAAACTCTCCGCATTCATTTCAAATGCTCAGAAGTCCTTTGTGCTGGAAGAATCTTAAAATCATTTAATTTTAGATTAACCTGATTTTTGTATTAAAAAAAACAATAAATAAAATTCAAGTAATAGAAAAGGCAGTTAAATTATCAGCTTCGCAAATACTGGTTAGAGTGCATTGAAATAGATGTCCATAATTTGTGTGAAAATTTTAATTCTTCATATTTATAGAGATTGGGAGTGGCAATAATTGTGGTCATCAATTTACATTGTCAATATGCAGATCATGACGAGCACGGAGGTTTGCACAAGGATGAAACATTAGTAATATTGTATTACATGTATGTATTTTACATTTTGCGATCAGACTTTTCATATTCTGTCTCCCGGTAAGGAAAGAGATCATTAGAAATCTGTTCTTTTGATATTAGCACAGTAGTTTATCTTTGCTAATTTCTGCTGCTTTTTCTGTGTGCCCACACTTACTGATAATTACTTACTGTAAATTTGCAATATTTTATTTGTGCATTTCTTGACTGTTACTTGCACATTGGTGCACTTAATATATATACACTACGCATGCAAAAAATGTTTGTGTATTGTGTACAAAAAATTCCAGTAATGTTCCTGTGTACCAAATTTCTAAACTGATGTACATTTTTATCAAACTTCACAAAACCTAGCATCATTTTCCTCCGGAGGTGATTTTGTTGCAAGATGTCCTGTGATTGAGGGACTTGAAAGTGCTGATATTCAAACAAATAAGAGGATGCTTACATTATGATGAAGGTAAAATTGCAGGCTGTATAACTGTAGACTCCATATGATGTGAATTTGGTCACTAAGAACTCTTCCAGGGCACACTTAACCTGAATGATAAGTCTTCCTGTTTGAACCAAGTTTCCCTATTAGGGGTCATCCATAAAGTGCATGGGCTGGCAGAGGATAGGGGGATTCGTCCCAGCTATGAAAATTATACATTTTACATGTGGGGGGGGGGGGGGGGGGAGAAAGGGTTTCTGGTGAGTGTAGGTTCGCTTTTCAATTTGATAATGAATGAAAATTTGTGGTTTTATTTGTATTTTTTCTTCTCCAGATGAAGATTGTACTAAAAATGTTTCACATGAAACAAATAGTCCATGCAAAATGCCATTATTAAAGTTTTAACACATCAAAACATCAAGGCTTTTTCATCGATTTTCACCATTCTATTGGGTGTATGCTTATATGGGTGGAGGAGGGGGGGATGTTAGGATGTCATTCAGTTTCAGACATTCCAGCATGCAGCTCTGTGATAATAATGGAGTTAAAAAATGTGATAATGTACATGTAGTTCAAAAGGGCATAGTGTTTATGTATAATTGATAGTTGTCCGGCCTTTGACTCCACCATCAGGTTGCGATAGCAGGAAGCAAATAGGACTCGGTGTAGCAATATCAGGTATCCAGCAGTATGTCGTCAAAATCTGTTTGAAACAGTTAAGGTGGTACACGTTCCTGCTGATGATCTGTTTACTAATGATAATTTGAGTCTTCCTATTTCACACTTTTATGAAGCATTTATTCACAAAATGCCTGCATCTATGGAAAATAGGCATATATTATTATACATATTATATGTCTGCTCAGAGAATGTTTTCCAAGGTTATTTATGGACTACCTTAATAAAAATATGTTTGTTAAAAGTGAGGAGCAATAAGTTTCATTTTTGTTCCTATATACCAAACTGGCAGGATTAATTTGCAAAATGAGACAGCATTGGCAGTTAACGTTAGAGTCTGATCCTCTGTGCATACCATGGATGCCAGTGTACTTTGAGTGAGGTTTTTTCACCAGAAATGTCATTTTGAGAAACTTTTAAAGCATTTGTAAATTTCCTTGACACTAATATAATAATATAATGTTGTTGTTTGTGATGTTGAGAATTTAAACCTTTGTTTACCCTTCAGCAGTTCTGCAGGTACAGTGTATAGCCATATCAAGTACGTTGTCCATCTGATTTTCTGGTGTGTAGGGCATTTTTTGTTTTATCGTTGTTATAAGCATGATATTTACCACATTGTTTCATTCTAACACTGTACAGGTCCGGGGAAATGTAAAATATTAGCTTTAATTTGTTGATTTTCTGTTTTATTATTACTTACAATTTACAAGGTATGATATTTATTTACATAATGAACTTAACTTTTTGCTGCATGCTCAGTGCCATTGTTTTCAGTTATTTTAATGTCATAATCAGGGTTCATCATCATGACTGCAGTATCAACCTACATGTAATTGTTACTGCACTATAGAGCTATGCTTATTTTATCTAGTTCTGCCAAGGATTTCCAGTGTACTAAATTGATTATGTTCATTTAAAGTAAAAGAAACCTTTGAAAGCTCAGCATGGTCATATCCTTTGTCTGGCCAGGGCCTTGAAAAACTGCCAACTTCATGCAGCTGTACCGTTGAAAAGTGTAATGCCCTGCTACAGCTGGGTGTTACATCCAAGAATTGGGTGTTGTTTGGCTGGGTGGGATTTATATGTTTCAAAGCTTGTAACAAAATGTTTTTTATTCCATGAACCCAAAATAAAACGTGGCACTAAATAAATCACATATAATGTGTCATTCTACTTTATCAGTTACAGTATATGAGCCATTCTCAAAAGGTGGGACTCGCACTGGCGACATCGTTGTAAGTGATCTCTGGATGAATGAAATCATATTAATGTAAAGTATTTAGTATAATTCCCTGATGACAGACACTCAGTGATCCCGCGTGTGTGCTTAAACAGATACTCCGACTTCACGTCCGACCCCTCCTGGCAGAAAGGACGCTTTTAAAAGGAATTGTGCAGTGTTTTTAGTGTTGAAATGAATTCTATTTAGTACAGAAGATATTTAATTTCGACTTTATGGTTTATTTAGCAGAAATAAGGTCTAGGCAACTCCAGGTAGATCTACGAAATTCGTACGGTCATGCTCACGTCCAAAACCTCCATGTACTGGTCATGGGACCTATGATGATATCCTTTTGGCATCCTTCTGATTAGATTTTCACGATGGTTTTGATTCTTATGTACACTACAATGCAAAATTAAAGTATGGATATCACAGGTAGCACTGCAGCCAAGAAAATAACAAAGAAATAGGGAAAATACTTGTAATTTTATGAGTGTCTGTCATACTTTACGTCCACCACTTTTCTTGTCAAATCTCACTATTCACCTTTCATAATATGCCCTTATCAGATTGTTTCTCTGATTACCTGAACACACAGGATTGATTTTGAAAGCCACACCTACCTAGTCCTTTGTTTTTTTGAGATATGGAAACTTTCAGATTAAAAAATGGTGGACGTGAAGTATGACAGACTAACTTCCTCAATTAATATTATTTGCATCCAAACAATAAATAAACTACATAAAATGTAGTAATGTTCTTGCCATGTTTAATGTTATTTTGTTTGTTATATGCTGTTGTCATGCCCACAAATAGAGAAACCTGCTGTTTTTGTATGTCATCAATCACGTCCAACACCTCTGCATTTTCTTCACATTATTTCAAATAAATGAATTTCTACTAAAGATCTTGTTCTGGGACTTCTTTTTTTATATAAATTAACATCGTGAGTGAATGTGTATGTGTAATTTTAACATTGTTTTACAAATTTAAAAATGTGCTGTCTTGTCACATTTTGGTTCCCACCTTTTGAGAATGGCTCATATGAATAATTTCATTTTGAGCTTTAACTCTTTTGAGTCAAAAGTGCATTTGGACATATTGCCAATTTATATTGTATTCTACATTCAATTATCTTTTATTTGATGTATAACATTTTTTTACTTTAGTATTAATACATTTTTTTTCTGTAAGGATTTTTCTGAACCATGCTGCTTTTTTTTCCCAAAGTGGGGAAAAATTGTCCGGACTGGACTGAAGTCCCTAACACTGATGTCCTGAAAGAATTTAAAAACAGTATTGTCACCATTCCATGAAACTGTAGTAATCGGTTTTGCCTACTCTTCAGGAAAAGCAAAAAACTTGGGTTAACACAACTGAAAGTTTGCTATCCAATTATTTCACAGCGTAGGAATCTAAATGAGATCATTCTATGCCGCCTTGAATATAACTGAATAAATATGAAAACAAATGTTTGTCCTGGGAAGGGTGACGATATGTAGGCAGAGGTTTCTTAAAAAACCATTTTTCATTTAAGGACATTCATGTCCATTCAGAATCAGCTCTTTCCTCCAGTGATGATTTATTAAATGACTATTAATTTCTCAGTCTCACTGCAAATTATTGTCTCAATCCTATACAGCAATATTATAGTTTCTCCAACTGTCTTAAGGAACAGCATGACCCTCACAAATGTTCAGTCCTTTCAGTACAAAGAGAAGTCAGAAAGTCTGCAGACATGCATAACATGTTTATTAAAGACACCTTGTACAGACTAGGCAGCTGAAGAAGAGAAAGGAGAGAACATGATTGAATTTCAAGTCTTCAGAAACAGATGGATGTGATGGTGTTAAAAAAACAACAACAACAAAGTGTCTGCAGTTGTGTGTGTGAAGTGTGATCTTCTCCAGGTAAGGTGTTATTTATTATTAAAACCCAAAGGTTTTCCAACCCAGGACAATCAAACCTTTCAGCACTCTTCAGGTATTTTTGTCTTTGGTACATGCATTTTCCACATGTAGTGGGGAGAGAAACAAATTTCATTATGGGGTGTGTCACTCATGGGTTGAAAACCTCTGGGTTTAATGAATTACTGGTGTTGTTAGTGCTTGCTCTGAGATGGGGGGAGGGGGAGGAAAAAAAATATACAAAAATCTTTGCTTTCTGTTTTCTACTTGCCTCAGATCTACAATACGCACAGCATTGAAAGTAATAAAAGTGGTAGCTTTTGTTGTTGCATAAATGAAGAAATGAAAAACCATTTGTGGTTTTAGCACTTTTAAACAAGAAAAAAAAAAATCAAGGCACCTAAAATCGCAACCAATCTTGTTTTACATGAACACAAGAAACGAAAAAAGGCATGAAATTTTTCATTTTTGCTCTGCACGAAGAGCAAAAACTGGCATTGGGTGTTTTCTAATTTCTTAACACACTTTTTTGCCTTGCACTATACATCAAATTTACCCTTCAAAAATTGTACATAAACTTTTTACTTTCCTCTCATTTGAAACTGATGCAGACTTTATGTACACTTGAAAACAAGAAAACAAAAAAATGAATGTCACAGGCTTCAAGAGAACAGATGATGAGAAAAAGCATACATTATCAATACATTAAACAAAAACCCATGCACTATTTATCAGGAGAGCAGTACAAAAAAAGTTTGATAGAATATTATTATGGATAATATGTATGGAAAAAAAAAATATACACATACTCAGGCGTCTAATTTTGTATACTATATAATAATTACTATTTGCCTATAACAGTGTGGTTTTTCTCCCCTTCCAAAATACACAAAAATTTGCAAAGAATCCCAAAAATTACCAGACCACTGCTGCAAAAAAAAAAAAAGAAAGAAAGAAAAATGCACTGTACAGATTGGTCAGTGCAAACACACAAAATCTTTAAATATCACAACGCATTTCAAACCTCGAGCCAAAAAAATAAGACAAAAACAGTTATTGCACAGCACTGACGATAGGCTTTGTGAAATGGTGGTAGCAACAGTTTACTTTTATTATCTTAATCTATATTTTCCTGATGCCCTGTATTAAATTTATAAGCGCATGGGTTTGAGATAGATACACCAGTTTCATATTGCTGTATTATATAAATATAAGGCAATGATTATGTCTTAAAGTCCTGTAATAATAACTCAAAAAGTCAACATAATAATTGAAGCTCAACAATGAACTGGGTGCTATTTACCAGTACATTACACGCATGTGCTCTCCGTTTTTCTAACCTGTATACAGTAGTCACATAACCAGTCACCATATATCGGATAGAAATCTATCACTGTAGATAGTTGTATACCTCAGCAGCTCAAAATCAGATTTTTTGTAGATGGCAAAGTAACTAAAGCCACCAAAATGAACTGCCAAGCTTAGGCAATATCTAGTAAACTCATGGCAACTTATGTAATGCTGGCCACCAACCAAGAATGAAAATAGTAATGACTGTAAACAAGTCCGTGATATCATTATATAGGGGGATATTTTCACCCTTAAATCTATCATTTGGTTATGAGCACTAATTTAGTAACTAGCTCAGTCCAAGTTGTTTAAACGTTCTCTTCAGTAAAGCAGATGAAAAAATAAACACCAACAGTAAAAAAACAATTGAAAAAAACCCAGAAATGATACACAAGCCCACCAATGATGAAAATGTCATACCGTCACGACGTAGCACCAATATTGTGGAGACGCAAAACTGCCCATCAAATATCTGTACATAAAATGACCATATATAAAAACTCAAACTTTCAGGATTTTCCAAAACCAAGTCTTCCTTGATAAGCTACAAAATCAAGTCATGGCCAGTTTGAAATTGGTATCGGGGACTATCTCACATACTTAAAAACTTAACTGACATTTTACATGTAAGGCGGTGGACAACAACTCTAGTCAAACAATAACATCCGAAAAAAAATGTTTAAAAAATATTACCACAAAACATCTCACAAAAACGCTACTCAGGATTGGGTAACGTAGCTTCTTCTATGTCTAGCAATGAAACTCGGGGAAACTCATAAAATGAATGACTATGGAAAGCTAATTGGGCAGTTACTGCTTTTGGATATACAGAGGGGTAAAACTTTGTGGCTGTGACACTATTGGGAAACATGCATTAACAACCAAAAATTATAAGGATTAAACAACTGTCACCTCTCTAAATAAATATGATACATGTGTAGTTTTGGGCACGAAAAAATACGAAATTAATTGGCAAACTATGTAAAAGAACACCGAAGCTCTCGCAAAACGGTCATCCAACAAAACTTGCAGGACATAAATGACAAAAAAAATAAAATGACACATCTATATAGAGATGTACGCTCTGTGACAAATCTCTTCGACTGTACACCCTACAGATAGGCCTGTCTTTCATACCCCCTCAATATCATCATTGGTTAACTCAACAAAGAAAAAAACAAAAACAAATCAAGCAGCACGTTATCTTTCACCAGCTAAACAGATGCAGAAAATGATGAGATATTGTATAAGTATTTAACATACTTCTGGGAAGAATATTATATACAGCCCCAACCAGAGTAAGCCATTCTCAAGTGTAAAAATTATCAGTACATAATTATTATGATGGATAAAGAGAAATATAAAGCTACATTTTTTTCTCAATCACAAAGTTCAACCATGTAACCATGCACAAGAAAACATGGGAAAAACCTTTGTTCAATGTTGAGAATAAAATGTTTGAATCCTACACTACAGATGGTTATCTTCAGCTTTTGCCGTACACATAAAGGTGGAGCTACCCTAGATACAGACTAAATCTCTACGACAGGAAATTGTACCTTCTTCAGATTCATACATCCTTGTAAAAAGTCATTTCAAGAATTTCAGTGAATCACATCTAAAACTTATGCTATCATGAAGAATTTAAATAGTAATAAACTGAAGGAAAAAGATAAATTACATCATTCTTGAGCTAAGTTGCCCACACAGAAAATCCACCACTGTCCTGAGAAATGGTCTGCATATAGACTCTTCATTACATGTATCACTGTCGAACCGACAGTTATGAATCCCCATGTAAAAACAACCAAAGTGATCTATTTTACCACAAAGACGGCTTTCTGTTACACCAACTAATGGCAGTATAGCTCTCTGATTCTACAAGCTGCAATTACAAAGATTTCTGATGATGCTGGTCACACTTTAAAGACGTCTATGTACATCGCGTCTAATTCCAGCAAGCTATATCATCAAATTGTTAACAAAAACAAAAAAAGTCACAAACAAAAAGCTGGATAAAAATGGACAAACTCATCGACTGAAAGCTAGAAATACGACAGTGTTCTCTGTTCTTACACCTGTGTATTTGTGCTCTCAGCAGATAAGTTGTCAGTACGTTAAATAAGTGTTATGCAGTTTGTATATTTTGCACAAGACATGTGTAAGCAATGCACAACTATTACAACCAACTGTATACAAAGCAGTAGTACTATTAAGTGATAGTATGTCAGCAATATTCCCATATATGTTTAAATTTAAATGATAACAGAACACGTCAGCAATTCTTGAGAGAAATGTCTGCTGAATCTAAGTCATATTATATTTGTAATGTCAATGAGAGAGGTAATATATGTACACAGGATGGTTCCATGGTGTAAAAATCTTGTGTATAATTCTGACAAAAGTCCATGTTTAAACTATCCAATCAGATGCACCCTATGACTTTACTTTGCTCTGGCCAATCATAACTTTTGTTACAAAGTTTACTATTGCTGATGCTGGTTGTTCAGGGTCCAACTCGGCAAAGATGTGACAAGAATTTTCATTGGATGATCCTTGCTTGCGAGCCACAAAGCCAAATATCCTGAACAGGAGAGAAGGGATAAAATTACTACACCACAAAGTGACAATAAAAATCATATCAAACCTTAAAGTGGCATATAAAGCAATTGTTCTGATCCACACACAATGCTAACCTGAAGATATAACTGTAATTTTGTGAGCTTAGTATGTCATATCAGGGATGCCAAATGATTTTTACACGATATTAAAAACCAAAAAAAAAACCTAACCCAAACACGCCAAGATGTGAACCCCCCCCCCCCCCCGGCACCCTCTCCACTGCCCCCGAATGCGCGCACCCTCCCCTCATCGTTGCCACCCAACGCGCGCATCCTCTCCGCTGCCCCCGAACGCGCGCGCCCTCCCCAACGCACCCTCCCCCAACACGCGCACTCCCTCTCCGCTGCCCCCCCCCACCCTCCCCCAGTCGCCCAGAACGCGAGCACCCTCCTCTCGCCCGCCCCCCCAACACGCGCACCCCCCAACACGCACACCCTCCCCTCGCCCCCAAGACACGCACCCTCCCCGATGCACGCACCCTCCGCTCGCCACCCAACACTCTGCCCCTTCTCCCCCTAACCCTCCCTTCGCCGCCCCCAACCTCCCCTCGCCACCCCCAACGCGCGCAACCTCCCCTTGCTGCCGCCCCCAAATGCGTACACCCCCCCCACCCTCCTCTTGCCCCCAACACGTGCACCCTCCCCGCCCCCGAATGTGCGCACCCTCCCCTTGCCCCCCCCCAACACGCGCACCCTCCCCTCGCCCCCCCCCCCCCCCCCAACACGCGCACCCTCCCCTCGCCGCCCCCAACCTTCCCCTTGCCGCCCAGAACGCGCGCACCCTCCTCCTAAATGCGCACCCTCAGCCCCAAAACGCGCACATCCTCTCCGAAAAACATGCACACTGCACACCCCAAATGCCCCCCCCAACACACACACCCTCACCCCCAAACACGCACCTAATCCCCAAATGCCCCTAAGCATGCACATCCTCACCCCAAACACTCACACCCTCACCCGTAAACGCACACACCCTCATGCAACATGCAGCCTGAGGCGCAAACACCCTCCCCCACTCACACTCGTTATTGCTCGCACACACATCAAACTCTCCTCACTTCCCTCTCTCATTTGCTCGCACACTTTCTCCCACTTAATGAGTCTGGCCATGCAAAAGACAAAGTGCGAATGAGTGATTGAGAAAGTGAGCATCAGTGAGTGAGAGAATGTGCAGATTAAGTGAAGTTTTCAAAAACTGCCACCAGACAAGAATTGTTAATTCTACCCATATTTATGTTCCTCACGCGGCATTTGACTTAGCACAAGAATTGTTGCAGCGTTAATTTCTGGTGTCCCATTTTTTTTGTGTGGTTCATTCAGATTTTATGACAAAGATAATTATGAAATTAACAAATCCACCCTCAGAATGCATCATAAAAGTAGGTAGGTCACACAGAATTTATCTTTTTATTATAATTCCAAAACTGCTGCCTGATTACATTTCATTTTTAAAAATTCTGAAATTTATTCTATTTCAAGATGGTAATTGGTATTCTGTCTGAACAGCAGTAGTTTTCTCATGAACTGCCAATTCGTGATCGCCCTTCTGTATATATTGATTTCATTTGATATTATATTTCTGCTGTTTTATTGTTTAATTTCTGCTTTACTTATCCCTATGTGTTCATGTTTGTCTGGCATAAGAGTAGTGTAATAGAATGCGAACAACCCAAAAAATGGTGACTTGGCCACTCTCAACCACCTGCTGCAACACTGTTGTGAGCAAAAACAAACAGGTACCCACCTAGCATCACCTTGAACTCCAGGTGCATCAATTTCTCTCTTCCATCTGAAATACAAAGGAATTTGTAAGCCCATGTAAATTTTTTGAAAGGTAAACCATGACATGTCTGTACATATTGAGGAATATTTAGCAAAAAATTGGACATTTTTTAAAGGTTAACAGCAAAAAGTTGCGTAATTTTGGATCCTTTATGCAGTTCATCATAATGTTCGGTTCCTACATGGTTGACGGAAGCTTGAACTTTCAACATAATGTAACTGTTTTTCTGTCTTCTCTTATGGTGTTCTTCTTGTCGTCCATCTCACAGACTGGCGTGTCCATGATTCTGATGGTATTGAGTTACAACTAACTTACCATTGCTCGTGGTGAGATCTGTGTTTTCACAAGGTCACCTGCCCATATCTTTAACATTTTTGAAGTTGCAAGTAGAAATTTTTTTTAGCTACATCCAAGAATAACAAAAGTGACCAAACTTGACGCTCTCCTGTAGAATGAGAAAATTCTTGATATATATGCCTGCATGTGAGATAGATGGTGTTTTGCTTTTGAACATCATTTTGTCAAACACCTTTCATTTTTATAAGGTAATGAAAGGTGTTTGACAGAGAATGCACACTTGTGAAAAACAATTTGTGTGTATAACCATGAGAGAGTTTTGGATTAAGATTGAGAGAAGTAAGAAATGATTGCTCACCTTCTGTCTTGAGGATCCATTCCACAGTAAGTTACAGCAGTCACTGGGTAATGTCTTCTAAAGAACAATCTGTTAGAAAGAACCCCAGTATAGATTAGAAATAAATATTAGATCATTACAACAATGAGATCTGAACAGTGAAGAAAATACACTGATTGAAAAAAAAAAAGCCATTTGAATGTGGTCTTTACCAGGGAGCAAAGTTACCGTAAAAAAACTAACTTCATTTCTTTCCCAAGAGACTATAATTCAGGAAAGTCATCAGCATTTTACTTCAGCCTATCACAAACGTAGTTGGTAAAACAAAAAACAAACATTCCAAAATGGTTTTATGACTTAAAACAGATGGTTAAACAAAAAAACATCATAGTTTGCAGAAAATTTAGACCTTTGGTCAAATTTGATGTGATTGGGTGGCTTGCTAGAGTTGCCCTGAATGGGTGCTCACATATATTAGTAACAGATTATACCGTAGTCAAGATAGCCCCCAATCATGTCATTCCTACTATACTCACTTTCTGTTATTATCTGTCAGAGTAATGCCCTGATTGGATACTTTGAAATGCACCATGGTTGTCCTCCCTTGTACCAAATTGTCAAAGGTCATTTTTACTGCTTTAGCCACAGCCTGGGGCCCTGTCAGGGATTCCATGTCTACTGTGTTGATGAAGATCACATTACATGCTGAGGACACAGAAATAAAACATTGAATCAGTTTAATGACATACAATTCTGTTTTCTCCTTCAAAAACAAAAACTCATAGAAATTCTATTATACAGTCACAACTGAGCTTAGAACAAGGTAATAATATTGCAAAAATGCAAAGGCTCTCTTTCATATAGCCATTCATTTTTCCTACATTTTCAATCAAATGCATGCATGTGTAGGACTTATTGCATACATACCTTGCTTGTTGTATGTTTCCAGCATGGATCTTTGCAAAATACAATTTTTGTCCTGCTAGATATTTACGCCCAATCCAGTACAGAGTAAAAAAAATAACTGCAATTTTTCCAATGGCTTCGTCAGCATTGAAATGCAGTGTATCTGGGAAAAACATATACTAAAAATCGAAAAGACTCATCACAAAGACAAGGTTATTATACTTTAGAACGTCTTGGGATTATGGGAAAATGTGCATTCCATCAGTTTTTGAGAAAAAAAAATCTCATAATACTTGCACATATGGAAATTCTTGTGATCATGATACTGACAGGAACCACAATACCCGTATGACAATTTGAATTGCAGATTTAGGATTATTGGTTCTTTCTGCACACTCACCAGCTCCCTGAGCTAAAAGAGTTGCAGCCGAGTTCAGCTCTGTCGCACTCATGGGTGACTCTGGGGTAATAAGGCCGTCAACGACATCTGGGGAGAATTCATTATATTCTTTCAATTTCAATTATCAGATCTGGCAAGGCAATTCATCCTCAAAGGCCAAAATATCGTACTCCATACATGATGTGCATTGCATGTTATAAAGCAAAGATTTATATATTGGCTACTGGCTGAGATGCCCCACAACTGATGCTGCCTGGGATAAATCCGTTTTCAGGCATTGGTTTCAGTTCCTGGTAATTATATTTGGATTTTTTTTTTAAACAAAAAAGATATAATATACAAGCAAGCTAGAAATGTTGAATAAAAAACACGGTGTGGAAAGGTAGCATTCAACTTTGAAAATTATTGTCCTCACACACCATCATACAAAACCACAATCTTATTAATCCATTGTAAACTACAGTATTTTTCAGGAATCTAGATGTAAAACTACATTGTTGTACATTTTGTGGTGTCTCGGAGTTCTTGGTGTAAATTTTGTAATCCGCTCTTCTTTAGATAACATGAATGCATTATCTTTGCTATTGTTTCAAGTGTTTGCTGTGACTGAAGTACCCATTGACATTGAAAGTGCAACAGAATTTGGCACTGAAAATCATTTCAGATTACATATATATATCCAAGTTGCAGGGAAATTTTTACAATGAATTTGTCTTCCACCAAAATCATTTAATATTTTCATTTTAATTGACAAAATAATGGGTGAGTTAATCATCTTAATTACTTATGCATGTTCTTACCTCCCTCAGGCAGGGCTAACTTGCAGGGTAAGGCTAAAGGTGTGATCGAATGCTGGTACACCAGTGCAGCAAGGCTACCTGTATAAACAAAGAGCAAAAAGTTGGCTTAGCACGATCTGTTTCAAATGACCAGCATGTAAGAAGGAATCAATCATCCCTCTGTGCTGTATTGATTGCATACGCATCCATACAAGGAAAATTTGATGATATGCTTTCATTTGTACTTCACATCTGTGCTTGAAATACTTAACCCTATTTCACAGTCCGTTGGGGGACATTATGATGAAAAGAAGGAGTGTCTAAGGTCTGTCAGACCCCGAGTGTAAACTAGGGTAAAAGAGAAGAACCTGTTAAACTATGAAGTAAGAGTTTGCCAACTTATGGGGCTAAACTGACAAAGTATGACCACCAGGAAGCCCATTAAAAGAAAAAAAAATAACCACTAAACAATTCAGTATTTTCTTTGAAATTGCAATGGCTGCTCTTATACAAAAATTTTAAGTTAAACATAGCTGAAACATCTAACACATATGCATTGGATTAATTAAAATACACAATATTGATTTCACCATTCTTCCACTTTCCATTCCCAAAATTATTATAATGTATATAAACAGAGACAGTAAAAAGAAAAAGTGGAACTAACAGTTAGTGTCATGACAATACTGTATAATTCACACTTACCAAATACGGGCTCGTTGCTGCATCCTCTCAATCGAACACCTTTGGGTGTGGGCTCTATTAGAAAATGTCTAACTAAATCAGCTTGGGGATCTCCTGAAACAAACAAAAAATGTTTACGATTTTAAAAAGTATACTTCAGTAAAGAACAGTAACCAAAACTCTGGCGAAAAAAAAAAATACATGTCCGATAATTTTGATTCTACATATGAAATAAAAAATGAATTTATTGAAAGAAACACATGTTGGAAAGGAAAGTACACAACTTTAAAATGGTGTTCATTATCATATGAAGGAGGAAGTTGGACTGGGGAGGAGGGTTAGCAGTATGTAAAAGTGTAAGTGTAAGTGACTGATACTGATAGTCTGGTAGCGGCAGTGTTGATGGTCAGACCTTCAGAGATAAAGAGAAAGAATACAGTGAGGAGTTTTTATCAATGGGAAAGGTAAACATTTCATATTTCCTTGTTATAGAATAACAACGAATGTCTGAAACCAAGCTGAATGTCACCTTAGAAAGATTATAAAACTACATGGAGACACAGCCAATTCTTTACTGCACCATAATATGTAGGAACTGGAAAACCTTATTGGCCCTGAAAGTGGTAAACTCAAATGGATACATGATGATTCATATTGGCGAAGGACACACTGGGAGCTGTCAAAAATCTGTTGGGCAGAGGTCTCCCCTAGGCCCTGAGGTGGACATTTTCCAACCATGCTGCACTAATGGTTTGTCACATTATTAACATGCCCAAACACAGATTTCTTAAGTTAAAAAAAATTCTGAACCTTTCAAAACTGATTTAAAAGTCAAATGAATGCAAACATAACTGACAAGTTGAAATAATACAACACTGGGTGACTGCCAGGTGAAAGGTTTGAAAAATTGAATGCTTGGCCCTGGAGGGTTAAACAGAATTAAATTTGACAACCCACCTGATGGTTTGGCCTGGACATTGGGAGGGATGGTGGCCACTTTGAGGGCCAGACCAAAAGCACCTGGGAAGGAGTTACTGTCACGAATCACAAATGTGCCTGGTTGTTTGTCCTTCAACATCTGAATGGCTGCAAATAAAGGAAAAAAAGAATAAGTTACAATACAGGAATTCTGCTGCTCCCTGTTAAATAATCCTGTAAACGACAGAATTGGACCTGGGTGGGCCTGAATCTTATAGAAATGAAGAGTGTATAGGTTACAGGAAAAATTAGTGCACCTTTTCAACATATTTCCAGTGGGCACATGGGCAACCTGTGCCAGTGGGATGTTTTTACAAGTGGAGGTGCATGTAATTCCTTTATTTTGCTTGGTATGTCAACTCCATATATTTATAATTTTAGCAACAGCACATTGTCTGTCCACTACATACTTTAATTTGGCAACTAACTTCATTTACACACTTTACTGAACATGGTCCAGCTGATGCTTTGCAAAACAGCCACACAATACCTACCTTCTTCTCTTGAGATATTTGGCTTATACCAGTACTTGGAGGTATCCTTCACAAACTTGGGTGTTGTGTGCACCATGTCAGAATCTGTAGGAGTGACAATGTTTACATGTTAGAAATACAGACTTTTGACACTGTTATTGAAATACTGATCCATTTTTCCAAACTGTGTAAAAGTCCTTCTTAACCACGATGATCACACACTACCTGCACCTTGCGCTATATGGTGGGCAACCCCTGTTGTCGTTGGAGGAACAAGTGATGTAGCTGAAGATTTAAATCCCCTGCTAGTGCTACATTAGCATGATACGGAGTTAAAAAGCCTGTTCTTTTCACTGAAATGCCGTACTAAAAACTCTTCAGTCTATCACAAGTTATGATGCTTTCCTAATTCTCCAAAACTGCACATTTGCAGGTAATGCTGTAGCCTCCTGCTACCACAAGACATGGAGTGTAAAGGTTTAAAAAGCACATCTGAAAATTGACCAGATGCAATAAACTTGCTTGAAATAAATTACTACTGAAACTCAAACTTATGACTTTCATCACTGTCTACATACACCGCAAGCTTTAATTAAAATATGACTATATATGCAGAAAGAAGAGAGCTGTACTGTTTACTGACTTGCAACAATGACCACTTATGAAACATTTGGGCATGTATAAAAGTAATACAAACAATACTGTTCACTATAGTCTGGGCAATTATTTTTCTTTTCGGCATTGTCATACAATCATGGATTCAAGAAAACAGCACATTTAATTCTACCTTACCCAGAGGGTAAGTTATATGTGTGGTAATAAATTAACGTCCTTAAATGATAGATTTGTGCAGAAATCAATTACTGAAAATAGCAGTCAACTCACCTAACATATAAATATATACTTCTCCCAACATTATGGAAAACAAAAACTGATTTATTTTAATCTCACTCTCTATTTTAAGTTTAACCAATAGCACGTTTCAACAGTAGTTCACATGAGCCTCTTCACTTCCATTCTGAGTGGCTCTGTTGTTATATAATATAAACAGGAAATGCCCCACTTCTTGCCACAATGACCCACAAATTAAAATCCTACACTACAACATGACCTAGCTTATAAAAATACCTCCCATTTTCAAGAGGTCTGAGCTTCAGTCATGTTGTAGCTGCAGTTAAACTTTGGTGACCTTCAGCAGTTTGGCTAATCCTTGTGTTCCACTGATGTCAACACCCCCCCCCCCCCCCCCTTCAGAAAAATTCTAAATGGACTACTGGAGAAGGCAAGAAGGTCCCTCATAAATCATGACAAAACAAAATTTGCCACTGCAATTATTATTAATCACCAACCTGACAAAAACAATGATAAACTATCTGATATATACTGACAAACTTATATATTTGATGAGAGAACTGGTTAAAAATCCAATTCAGTTTTTGATGAGAGAACTGGTTAAAAATCCAATTCAGTTTCCTGAGAAAGTCCTTTCGAATTGCATTTCTCAAAGTGTGGGTTGTGAAGCTGTCCGTAGTTGTGAGCAGACTTCCTGTTTTTACTATTCTTATTTTTGAAATGTATTTATTTTTATTTCTTGATTTTTAAAAAAGTATTTGCCAAGTACTAAATTTTGTTGAACATGTATTTTATTTGAAATGTAATGTTGGTCCTAATTCTTCATGGTAATGAAGTAGTGTAAATGTCATAACCCAACAGTGCTGACAGACAGAGAGGGTCACAGCTGCACTATTAGGTGGTTTGCGGGAAAAAAAAGGGGGGGGGGGGGGATTTGAGAAATAGCCTACATGTACTGCTTTTTAATGCATGTTATACATCTTTTGCCTACTATGCTTCGACTATCATTCTTCCAGACCACATGCGGTAAAGCAAGGGATACTCACCAGCCAGGGATGAGAGACTTCCTCTGCGGGACAGGCCAAAATAGACACTGGGTGAACTCTGACCTGTCATGGAGTGTGGGCCTGGGCTGACCACAGAGCCGGACATATTGTGGGCAGAATTCAGCTGCTGTCTCAGGGTATTGAAATTTCCAGGTGAAGGGGGGCTGCCGGGAGGGAGAATTGGGTAGGTGTAAATAATTTACCATCAGCAAATGCCTAAGTGGAAATTGGGAATTTTCATTGGGCAGTAAATGGACCGAAACCACTTGACAGACTTGAATATTATTTCATAGGTTATGCTGATACATAAATTATATATGTACAAAGGCTGAAGGCAGCCTTGAGGAGGATAATTCCCATCTATTAGATGCAACAGACACATATAAAAGTATCACAACAAATAGAATCTTCATCTCAATTAAGGAAATTCAGACCCGTTTTATTATCTTCATATAATATATGAACTCAACACAATCTCCCATTAAAACAATAATATGATTATGATGCCTTGTTCTAGGTAAATGCAGCTATCAAGTTTTATGAACCTGCTAGAACATTTTTCCATAGAGATTTGAGGCAGAGTAGTGGTTTCCTTCATGCACAATCATGATTTCTATATCACTGACAATCAGGCCTATTTTATGAATGGGTTTTAAAATTGAACCCCTAAAAATCATGAATTTGTACGAAAAATTTGAAATTTGAAAATTTCGCCACTGAGAAAAAACTTATTCTTAGTACACCTTTTCACGCAAACAAAATACAGAAAATCCCCCAAAATATTCAAAATTAATATTTAAGCAGTTTCCAGACTGTGCATAAAAGTTTTCTGAATGTTATGTTAGACCATCTCCCTTTTAACTCAATCACCACTGGGAGCCGCGTTTCACGGCTGGACTGACAGCCGTGACTGGCCCATCGACTAATACACATCAAAATCCAGACGGGCATTTCAAAATTAAGAAACACAAATCCAATCCAACATTCTGAAACAGTTTAGGAACTTCCGGTTGCTAATTTCAAATGGGAAGGGGCATGTGAGAGCTACTCTGAAGACAAAGTATTGCTCGAGTTCATCATCTTCACATTGTTTCTTATGTTCTTCAATACTGTCTGTTTTTTTGTTCGTTTGTTTGTGCAACTTTTTTTATTTATTGTACAATGTCTGTGAAATTCACAAGGATTAATTACACATGGATTGTAGTAAACAATATCCTTGAGATTGAAGCCCATCACTTATTGTTCAGGAGATATAGGCCCCTACGCACTGTAAGCTGAAAGTTTGCAGCTCATAATCATAATTTTTTTTCACGCGTTGCTTTGTTGAAACCATACCATATTTTTTCTCTCTCAAAATCAACTTTGGTCTACATATTTTTGAAAACTTTGGCCTTTCACCTTTCTTCTCACAATGTGCTGACTGGTTCAAGAATTATAGCCAAAAATCAGAATTTTAGAGAAGCTGTGACATCAAAAAGTATGTCCCAAATCTGGCCTGGTCCAGTGGTGGAAAATGCCTTGGTAGTGACTGAGCTATAGACTGAAAGCCTAAATGCTTAACTCAAAAAGCTGCGACCAGTTCTGGCTTAAACTAAGGTTGAGTAACATTTGACTGATTGTTCTGTCCGTTTCATTCATCTCTTTGATAGTCTTACCTTCCAGCAGAGGGACTACGAGGGGAGATAAGCATCTTGGGGCTTGTGTCAATATGCAGAGTACCTTGCCCTGGTCCATCATGAACGGTGGACTGGGTTTGGTACTGCTGGGTCTGTGATAACATGGGAAATAACCACAAATGAGATTAAGAATAACAAAACAATATTGAAACTCGTACAAGATGACCATAAAAAAGTAACAAGTGAAATAATTAAATCTCCTATCTGGTACCGTATATGAAAAGCCATTGGTCAAAGACCGGAGTCCTCTATCTGTTATCCAGTAATGCCAGCAAAGATACCTACCAGTAAATAACTAACCCCGGTATCTTGATTCCCGCACTCATATCAGTAATGATATTATTATTGCTATAATAGATCCCTTTACCTGACATTATCATGTAACAGATCCACATTGAGGGTTGGCAACCAGAATGTTTTATGTCCAAAATAGTCAAATTTTGAAAAATGAGCCTGAAATTTGAAACCTCAATGAAAACTCAAGTTTAACTGCAATAATTTCAACAAGGCCACATGAATAGTTTTATTGGGTTATGAAATAAAAGTCACACATTTTGTGTCTTGGCTGCTGCAGGTATTCAAACGCAATGAATAAAACTGGACGTAACACATTCTGGTTGATAATCCTGGATATCTGATATTGCTACAAAAGATCCCCCTTCCCTGATACTGAGCACTATGTAATAGATTCCCTATCTGATATTGCTTTCAGTAACTGACTAGACTCCCCCAATCATGCATATTACTGTGGACAGTGTATTGGGTGCCCTACCTGATACTGCTGGTACTGAATGGTTTGATGTTGTTGCTGCTGCTGGGGGTGCTGTAAAGTTCCTGTGGGGCTGATGACCTGGCTTCCTCCAACTGAAACAGGGACAGGTCAAGATATAAGAACAAAGTCAGCACTGGACGTAAAATCACTCATTGCAGACCAATATCACACAAACAATTATTGTATTAACACATTTTTCAGTATTCTGGACTAAAAACTACATGTACCTCCCTGCACTAAAAACAAACATTTAATTTCATAACTACCTTAAATGTTGAAGTCTTAAAGTCAAGTATAAGGCACTCATAAATCCCCAATGAATTCATTGCTGTAATCACATTCCAAAGATATCACTGAATTTGTTCCCCCTCCCTCGCAGTTATTGGTTTCCATTCATAACTCAAAACTGCACATGAAACATGAAAACTAGGGAGAGGAAATTGAAGAAACAACAAAAATCAGTCTTCAAATTCCTCAACACAGCCAGATTTAATAATCCACTGATTTAAACAATTTCAAGCCTGCAGGGAGGAAATGCCTGCAAAAATCTTTCTCTTCTCCAACAATTTTTTTTGTCCCACTGACCTTCCTTCATCTAATTATTTTACTTAAAAGTTCAGAAACGTTCATGTTCACACTGAGCTAAAAATGCCTTTGCTCATACAGATTGGTTAGAAGAATGGGTAAGGTTGTAAAAATGAAAAAAAGGAACCTTATAAAGAAAAAAATTTTTTTTTAAAGGTTGAAATTTTACATTTTTGTCACTTGCAACAAAAATGAAAAGGAAAGGAGTGTTACATTTTGTTATTGGCTACAACAAATGATAACATGACACACTTTTGAAATTCTTTAACTTTTTTTTATCACAAACCCATGATACAAACCCCATAACCTGGCTTCTTTTGTGGAAAAACAGTACACTTGACATTTTTAGAATGACAAATGACATTTCAGTTCAAACAGTTTGAACTAATTTCTCAATAAAGAAAATACAAAAAAAAAAAAAAAAACTACAAAATAAACTTGGTATCAATAGGAACTTAAAAAATTCCAAATCATTTTCTGGCATTAAATAGGACTGAAGACAAAATTGTACAACTGAACTGCTGGGGCAAATGATAATTATATAATTTTATAGGATGCAAGCAAGATACAGAGTGGTAGAGCAAGCTACAGATACTACATGCCTTACACTGTGGCAAGCTGAGGCTCAGTACAACAGCAGGGCAGGAAACAGCAGGGGAAAGATTTGGGGAAAAGTTCACAATGAAACAGAAAAGTTAGTGGTTATCTAGCAGTGATTCTACTGATATGTAGATTTGTAGAGACAGTGAAGGACATTTCTGGAAACTGGCACATCGTCTGATATGAAATACTGTTTAAGTTGATATTGTATTACAATGTGGGAGAATGTAGAATACAGCAGATTTATTATTATTATAAAAATAGACTTTATTTTTAAATTTTCTCTACTGATTATAATAAATCATTTAGCAATTAGGTGTGAAATCCTTAAAGTTTAAAGTGACACTTGCAGTGATACTTTTTGGTGAAATACAATGGAATATAAATACAATACATAGTGGGGTATTTGAATGGCCAGTGTTAAATAATTTTAGTAATAGCCTACTCTGGGCCTTTTGATGTTTTCTTTAACTTCTACAATATTACGGTTGATTAACGTACGCATTGGTTACAAGAGTTGATTATTTCATATTGGCTACAGTGGTGTCGGTAAGTTTTAATTACTTCCCCTTTCACAAGAAATTCTTACAAGTCTTATTAATGAAGTCTTTTAGTCATTATTTGAAACACATTATGTATTGTTTTCATTATGATAATTTGGTAGCCTAGACCTACACGGTAGTGTAATAATAATAATATACTCTAATCCATATTTTTTTTTTTCGTTTCAATTCATGGCGGGCAAAACTTTGTTTATACTGTAATATATGGAACTAGAATCTAGGTCTAGTGTGAGACGTTATAATGTTGAATTAAACTGCGGGTGAGATTAGCTGTATTGTACTGGAAGACTGCAATCCTACCTGTCAGCACCATGTCTTCAGGAATGGTTGCATAAGTGGGGTCTGACGGCCGAAACAATGGCTGGCGCGAGCTAGTGCGTGGTGGCGGGTACAAGGGGAGGTTACTCCCCACACCAGCTGAGTACTGGAATACTGGCACCCGACTGTGGCTAAAGACGCTATCCGGGGTAAGGGATGGAGTTGGAGTTGGAGACGGATTGGCGACTACACAGGAGCACGGGAGAGGGAGGGAGGGAAAAAAAAAGAAAACAACGGAGACATGGAGAGAATAGTAAAGCAACATGCCCACAATGCAACACGCAAGTCCGCCTGATATGGACCTCAACCAATGGGAAGCTGTCGCATAGATCTACTGCGGCGATCAATCTTGAAATAATTAGTATCATTTTTTTTCCTGTTCATTCCTTCACCCATTATGTTACAGTCAAATGCTCCAACCACCATTAAAAAAATCACAAATGAAATAATGATTTTGTTTTTGTTTGTTTTAAATTATACATGTACGTTTTGTAAATTTCAAGCAATTCGTTACAGCCATCTGGTTAAGTTTTGACCCTACGCTTCCCATAAGCAAGCTCAGTGAGAACCGAGAGGTAAAAATAATTCTCCAGATTATACAACATGCCAGCATTAGTCAATGAAATGTCTCGAGTTATCATGATGACAATGATGGGAAACATTGGCGTAAAGCTACCGCATCCTCATATATTATATGTGTTCTAGTCGTTGCTAAGTCTCCTTATTGGCTATCCGCTGAATACCAAGCCAACTGCCCCATTCAGAGGGCTATTTTTTTTTTTCTTTTGGCCAAGGGCTTACAAAAAGCAAATACATGAAAATTATATAATTGTTACAGGCCACAAATTTCTGAAAGCTATTCCAAATGACAAGAAACATGGTCCTCATGTTCAGTTGAGGTCAATTTGCTACTTCTCACCCCCCCCCCCCTTTCTGGGGGGTGTGTGTCTCCCTTTAGACGACCTGTTTTAAAGGACATGAGAATTGTTGAGTCTTCCTATCCCTCGCCCATCACGTTGAACTTTATAATTAATTATATTGTGCTGTTTATCTAATATTCTAGAAGTCATCTAAGTGGGTGGCAATTAAGCGCACAGGACAAAACTTGCAGAACGTTAATTTGCACTGTATGGTATGAGTCCGCTGTAAAACTACCGATTCGATGGAGAAGTATTAGACTGAGAGAGCTTTACGATCCAATGTCTCCCATCACACACAAGCAGAATAAGTGAAAACGAAGTTTGAACAAGAGAAATAGCACGAATGAACAATAACGATAGCCACAAAATGATGCCAACACACAGGGTTTGCCAGGAGGGTGGGGGTCTCAGGATTATTCAGTGGGGGGACATAACTGGTGTAATCTAACATTATAAAAAAAAAGTCGTGAGGGGATGGCGTCAGCAGAGTTTTCCCATTCTTGTTCAAAGCTGATCAAAGCTATGGTTTTTATTCTAACCCCTGGCTGCTGGGTTAACTTGCCCAGTCACTACAACCAGCACAACCCCTAAAACCTAACAGTCTCTCCCACACGCTTTCAAGAGGAAAGAAAACTTACAAAAACACACAACTTCAGGAAAATAGGATATTAGGAAAAAAGCCCTAATTTCAAATGCCAAATGAAGCCTTGAAATTCAATTTAGTGAAACTTATGTTTCTCTTACGGCAAATGAGTTAGCAAAATGTAACTCACACACTGTATATTTAAAGACAATTTTAGAGGAAAAAAAACAACACAAAACAAACGGAGATATATAGAGGAGAAAAATGCTAAGATTAATACCAGAAGAAATCTAATTTAAAAATAAAAAGGAGTTGGCATAGAAATCTGTGCGAAATAATTTTAAAAACTGAACCATTAAATTTATTTACGTGGGTTCTAATTTCTTTCTTTCATATATTCTCTCCCTGAATAATTATCTAACATCAAGCTTATCATTCACATCTTCCCCCACAACATCCTGGCAATTTCACTCAAGTACAATTAAACTAAACAAACACTGTATGGTTTATCAGTATAAAATCCATAATAAATTGTCGATATCAAACTTTTAAAAAACCCAAACTAATAAAAGGTCCATTCATTAAACAAACGCTATAAGATTTATCGGCTTAATTCCATAAAAATAAGTGGTCGATATCAAACTTGAAAAAAAACCCAACAATACTATAGACGTATAAATAAAAGGTGAACAAAATCTACGATAACTGTGATTATATGGAAAGTGAAGGTAGTCACTCACGTCTATGTTGGAAGGGAGCTGGAGAAAAGTTGAACATTAATGATGAAAAGCTTTTCTAAATTAGTATGTACATGAACAAGTCTGCTATCTACATCCACCACTAGATTTACAAGAACTGTTTACACGTCATCCATGAATAGTTAACCAATCTGCAACTATTTATCTCCACATCAAAAATTGGGATTCAACTCTCTAAAAAAAATGTTAATGTTTGAGGAACAAATAAAATCTTGACCATTAATTTGTGCAAGTAGATGAAAAATGTTAACCACCAAGATGGAAATCAATGATCACTGGAAATTTGTTTTAGTTGAAGGGATAGAAATGGAACAAAATATGTGCAATTCAAACGGCAGTCAAAAGACAGTTAATAAATGGAGATGAGAGTACAGGCAGATATCATAATTATGTTTAAATTTTTTAAAAATATTATTATGCTGATGCAAAAATAAAACAATTAAAATAATTTTAAAATATTAAAAAATAGAAAGAGAAATAACAAAAAAATTAAAAAAAAAAAAAAAAACAGCTGATGAATGGATAGTCAAAACAGAAGTTGTTGTAAAAAGATGGATGACAAATAAATAAATAAATAAACCCATTTATTTAAATAAATAAATAAATTTTAAAAATTGAATAAATAAATTAACCTTTTGCGCCATTGCCTTTCGATCTCAAGGCGTAAGGCATTCATCGCTCATCCAGTATGATATTGCTCATGATAGTAAAGATACAGTATATATTCTGCCATTCATTTGCAGCCCAAGAATTAGCAGATTAAAAAAAAAAAAAACAGCAGAGAGCATGGTAGGAGATATAAAAGCTTTGCTGAGGTGAAAACGTTTTACCTGCGTTCTGATAGGGGGTCCGCGGAGAGACGGGGAACGGTGGGGTGGCTGGTGGGTAAGAAACATGCAGTCAGCATCGACTACGTCTCAATACTCACACATGACATGACAACATATTCACAATACAATAGTAGCAATGTAGCAATCACAATAAAGGCATTCGATTTCGCAAACAGACTACTATGTCCTGGATTCGAACATCTCTCTAGCATTCGAACTCGAAGTATAAATTTTCTTCTTCTCTTAATAAGAAATGCCCCCCCCCCCCCCTCAATCCTTTTTAATGAATTGCGATATTACCAGGTATGTAAGAGGCATTTCAGTAATACATTAAGTCCCGTTCGGGAACTACCGGGACGGGTAATTGTTGAGTAACAAGGCTGCAATAAACCAGATCAACAAGTCAGTCTACTGGAAGAAAGTTACTTGGAATACTAGGGATAAAAGCAACAAGGGAAAACGAATGAAGATGAGCAAACTTACATCCCTACATTTCAAGAATGAACAGAGAGAGATATTCGAATTTCCTTCTAAAATTCTTCACAACAGCGAGTCATTCTGGACAGATCATAAAAAAAAACGCATGACCTATATATATTTTTTAAAGTAAACAACAGTCCATAAATTCTGTCAACACACTGCGTGCTTGGGGACATTCAGAATTTTTTACATCGGCGTTAAGAATGACTTGGGATATCATAAGCCATAAACACATCATGACATTTTCTAGCAAACAATGAAATAATAGACAACACTACAATAACATGTTTTTTTTTTTTTTTCAACAACAGCAGCAGCAGAAATGTGGCAAATCAAGACATCAGCAAAATGCAAAAACTCTGATGACAACGACGTGAGGAAGCCGGTCTAAGAAGGAAGGTGGGAACCGGGAGGGGGACGAGCTGTATTATATAAGCATGGAGAGAGGGGCTTGAGTGTGAGGAAGATAGTGGACAGACCGGAGACAGAAAGGAAGTCAAGATACAGAGATTCCCAAAGTAGTGACACAGAGATGGAATACGCAAAGAAGATACGACTTTATTGTCGTTAATTATTAGATTGGGTTAGATTAAAATTTAAATTAGATTAGACATACTGATAGTGATAAACTGAAGAATCCATAGTAACAGAATGAGGGAAACGAGAATGAGACGGGTAATATACCATTCTCACATATTACGATACAATTTCATTCTGTAAATAGTAAAAAAAAAAGAAAAAGAAAGGTTTGGGGAAAAGAGGGGGGGGGGGGGGGGGGGGGAGAGAGAGTCTCTTTCTTTCGAAAGAAGTAGAAGAAAAAAAAAAGCACATTAAAAAAAAAAATCTCTTGCCCGCATAGAAAGGGGCGGGTCGATCTAACAAACAAATTAAGACATGCACGTGCCTTTCTTTGATTCATTTTTTTCTCTCTATCACTTATATAAACAATATCCAACATCGCGTGATCAGTACACAACTAATCCCAGTCTTATATTTCCTTTCAACGAACGCTGTATCGTTCTTGGACCAACAGGTCCCTTAACTGAATAACTACCGATCTCACAATACAATGCGTTTTAAAAAAATCCTTGAAATGCTACTCGCCCCTGCCATACATATATGGGATTTTGAAATGCAATGTTGGGGTTCATCAATAATTATAAAGGAATTCATTCTTCTTCTGTTTTGTTACAAGCTCTTGTAAAAGAATTCTGTACAGTGATCCATATCAGTCAAAAATTGTGAAATTCAACCCTTGTGGTAACCCTGAATTTTTCCAGAAAGTCACCCCGAACAGATAAAGTCATCCTTAAGCTGTGCCCTCGCAGGGTTAGTGACAGTTCAGTATCAGTATTATTGCTACGACAATGTTAGACACGTAATACTTAACTGTGTGGAAATTACAACTGCAACACATGATCTTGGTCTTTCTGACTGGTGTGTGCAGTGGTTAATCACTGTTGAGTTCGACTGAATTTCATCGTTTAGTAGTAATTAGTATTGGTAGTCGTTAGCTTCTAGTGTTCCTTTGTTTACACTCTTGGATCTTTTGACATCTTACGCACAGACTTCTGTTTTTGGGTCTGGGATTTTTTTTTTTAAACCGCTCTACTTGTCCCAGTTTTTCTGGAGGACAAAGTAAAGGGGGAATTCGTGCTGTTTGCAAGTATTCACTACGATCCTGGGACTCTTGACACGTACGTAGGTGGGAGTTTTCCTATACTTTCTGAGAAAGTGATTTTGGGAAAGGGGGGGGGGGGTGTCCTTTGAAAACTCTGGTGCACTATTTCTGGGTATTCTATCTATCTGAGCTGCATGGTTGTGCATGAGAAGCCGGGGGGGGGGGGGGTACTTGTTTTGACTACCGGGGGTATTTCCACAGTTGTACAGGTTCAGAATTCTTCTGTCTGGTCTTTAAAAATTTATCTTTCGACCTATGTAGGCCCTATGTTGTTATTTGGGGGTGGCTGGTTTGGACTGAAGTGGCTGTTCTATCCAGGCTTACATGCGACCACTATAATCAGTGTTTCAGTCACGATGGCTAATGTACTACGTCATCAAACTCAACTGAAAAAGGGATATGATACTCAAAACAACAAGGTAAAGGCTGATCTGTGTCCTAGTTTTAGCCCAGAGACAGCCTGACTAGTGGTTGCTAGAACAACAAATCTGCAGCTACCATAACACACAAACATCTGCCTCCCCGAGACACCGCAGGGGATTTCTATGACAAGGTCACCAACTTACATGCGTTTCGGTCACTAGAGAGTGACTGAGAATCTGGTAGAAAATGGAAGTGTGGAGACACAAACATTAGCAAAGATATACTTCTCTATCTATAGCTTTATGTTTGATCTGTCCTCTTTCTTTCTTTTATCCATTCATGTATTTATTTAGCTAAACAGAAATTTCATCAAGAAAACTAAGAGAAAGCCACTGCATGCCCTGAGTAACTGGTTTTGTTTCTTCTCTAATATCTGTTGTTTTTTTTCTCGTACACTGATGCTAAGTTTTACTTTAAAATCGCATGCGTTCATATTTGCCCGACATTCCACACTGAAGTTGACCACAAATGTTGGATATGAGAAATACTATGTCAAAATTTAGATAGATGAGCACTGTTTTCCTATGAAGTTCATTGCCGTTAATTACATAAAATTTGGGGGAGGGGGGAGGGAGAGGGGGAGACAGAGAGAGAGAGAGAGAGAGATTGTGTTGTTTTGTTAACACAAGAAAACATCATAAGCACCGTTGATATTGTGTTTACAACAATGAACGCAATCTCATTCGTGGCATTCCATATATTCGTCCATACATTCATGACTAACTACGTTGGAACACATACACAGTCTAGAATGTATGACTGCCCACAATACCACATTATGACACTTGTTGGGGAACACAAATTTACCACAACCAACTTTTACTACAGATCTTCATAAAAAAGTTACACCGGTGATGATACGGCATTGTCAGGGATTTGCTCCACACATTGTTTTATAAGGACATGTACTATGTACGTTATCTGGATTATGGGCTTACACCATCTCGGACGACCAATTGGGCGTCTAGTCTATTACAGAAAAACCGAGAATACCCGTGCAAATGCCAATATTACGACATTGGTCAGATCTGACCTCTGGAGTCAGCGACTTATTATTCTGCTCAAATTTATCCTCAACCGGTGCAGGGTCGGTGCATAAGCAAAGAGACTTGGTCATTTAACCAATGTCCAAAGCTGCACAATACGATCAGTTGGACGGCTAGTCCTTTTGAATCTCGAATACTTGATACTAACTGTGGGTGATAACAGACACCCCATCTCATCCCTTTTGGTATCTTTCAACTTTGAGTCCAAGATGTTTGTTTCTAGAGGGTCTAAGCCAAAGCCTGTTGCTCCCCCTCCCCCCCCTTTTTTTTTCTACCAATCACCACTGGTATACTTTTATACAAAGGATCACCATGACAACATAGCTCTTACTACACGTACTAACATACAGACCAATGAAGTAAAGACTACCTTGAACAAACACCACTACAGACAAAATATATTATGGGCAGACAAAGAAGTGAAGTCAAGACTTACCAGGGCCTGTCGGGAAGCCCGGGGTAGTGGGACGTCCTAAGGTACCAGTGTGTGCGCTTTCAGGTTCCAATGTTTGCATACCCGGCCCAATGGGGCGGAGCATAATACGGTCCTCCTCGATCTCCTTCACTCGGGGCGGCTCAGGCTTCTGTCAATGACAACAATGATTGACAGGTCAGTCACACAGCGTGATACATGTAATAATAACCTAATCACATAATCAGTCAATGAAACAACTAAACTCGTTTTTTTTAAAAACTTCATACTTGCTGCTGTAAGGAAAATGATCAATGTTTATATATTAAGAGAAAACTTATTCAAGTAACTACTGACCTCCCACCCCTCCCCCAACACACACACACACACATTTGTTTTTAAAGAAGAGCATTTTTACGCCATATAATGTAAAATTTAAGCTTAAGAAGAATTTATATTTAGGGAGGGCCATAATTTCTGTTATTAACGTAATATTTTCTTAAACATGCAGAAATGACAGGGCTATCGTTTCCATAAACTGTGAGGAAAATCAAAAAAGAATCTTGGCTGAGACGACAATGTTCTTCCACTGATCTTTTTCCTGAATCCATCAGACCACCAAATCAAGAGAAAACATAAAGAAAGATAAAAGAGAAGTCCACACCCAGCTGAGCCTCCAACACAGAACTAAAACAACAGAGGCCTGTTCTGTTTTCTTGAACTTGCACGTGGAAATATCAAAGCCAATGTAACTTTGAAGGTGTTTCAAATAAGTCTTGTGCTTGTGTATAGGGCGCGTGAACAAGCTCGTGCGTGTGCATTTTTTTCTCTATTTGTTTACAAAAGTTTCAACCTGAAAGATCTACTGTTTGGATATATCGTTTTGTAACATTTCTCATTATTTAAACAAACGTGATAACATGAAGCATTTGCGATGTTGTTAGTTGGGTGTCTCAAGTGACGTACTACTAGTACAGATAGGTCTCTGGCTCTCTCTCTCTCTCTCTCATTCTCTCAGCCCGGCAAGGATCTCATTTAATGCTTTAAAAACGCGTTTAAATGACACGATTACAACACATCACTGATCGGCCACACAACGATGTGCTCACGCCCATTTCCGGACACCGTCAATCAGAACCGCTACAAATCTTGACTGTACCCAACGAAAGACAGCCGAAAAGAGATCAGGAAGACAAAGAGTAAGAGAAGCATGAAATAGAAAGAATACCGGAAACATTAGGAATGAAAGAAGGAGTAAAAGTCCGGAAGACAAAACAAATTACCAGCATTGGGGGGGGGGGGGAGAGAGGGAGAATACTAACATTAAAACGAGACGGGGCGTACACAATGATGCACAGAAAACAATGAGTGAAAAGAAGAGGATGACGAACAACTCTGCGGGTGAAAAAACAAAGATTGCCCCGTGGGAATATGAAAGAACAAACCTTCCATCAACACCCAAGCGGCCATAGAAAGATAATCTACATCACGCCTTACAGGAGGGGGAACTTAGCAGTGTGGAAAAACTCCGCGGACTTCATCGGTTTAACTACGACAAACACCTGCAGGGCGTCAAAAGACCACGGGCGGAAGGATACATTCGTCACTTTACCGGACTATGATACCAAATGCGCCTTTATTGTTTGCCGTTATCTAAAGCGGGTGGGAAATTCTTCCTTCCTGGTTCCACGCATCCCTTTCTGTTTCGGTCACGGGTCTGGTTTACTTTAATAACAGTTTCATGGAAGATAAAATAAATAAGCCTATTGAGGAAATGAAATACTGTACAGTGTCAAATTTGATATATTATGTCATGAGGAAAGAATGCACTGAGCATTTCACCATTTCCTTCATACTCATTATTAGTCATCAGAGGTGGCATTTTTGTCTTCCAGTTTCTCGCAATCCCATCCATGTATCTTCTCCCCAGTCCCCATTCCATCCATCCATCAGTCCGTCCGCCTGTCCATTCTTCCACCCATCCATCATTCTTCCTTCAATTAGGCCGTGGGACCAAAATCTTAGCTAGTCTCTAAAGTAAATTTCGTTACGCACCCCCTAGGGAAAATCTAGGTATGGTTTTAATATGTTCCCAGTAACCATCTTTGACTAAAAATCAAATGTTGTCATCCATAACTGTGCACATTAATAACTTATTTTAAAAAAATGTTTATTGCTATGTAACATCTGTATTTTTGCATGTTTGTTTCGTTTTACATAATTATATATTTCACAAAATCTCCACCTTTGAATGCTCCATTCTGTTATAGTGCCGTGCAGGTCATAAAAAGTAACTCTTGGTGCTCAGTGTCCTGGCGCGAATGAGTTCTGAAGCAGGGCTGCAGATTACTACTTTTATTGTAAGAGAGAGAGAGAGACACAGAGAGAGAGAGACAGAGAAAGCACATGATTGTTTATTCTCGAAATTTCATCCAACTTTTCAAAGAAAACTGAATTATATTGCTATTTACATCTTTCTTAGTGTGCATACAGCATTCCATCATGGAGACAGCCATTTTGGATTTCGCGGCGAAAGGCTCAATTCCATTGGTTGATTAAAATAGCATTGTTTAAATGGCAAACTCAATTCGCATCATTAATTATCATTTATTGGCACAATTCACATACAAATTATACAAAAATGTTCAAGGCTTGAAATGACAACATTGGTTTTTTTGTGAAGAGGAGATGCATAAGAGCTTGCATGCAAAAAATCAGCTTATCCCCTGAGGTGCGTAACGGAATGACAAGCTACAAGTTTGGTCCCACGGCCTAAATCCATTCATCCATCCATCCATTTCTGACTAACCGTGGGGATTGTGTTGAAAATAATTTTTCATGGAATGAACATCTCGATATTCTGTTTAAGGACAGGGGTGGGGTACGTCCCAACTACAATGAAGCCATGTCAGAGACGAGACTTGGAATCCCGTGAGGTCGCCGAAGAGTAAGTGACCCACCACTTCCCCTCCCTCCGGCGTAAGGTTTGTCATCACCTCCCTCGCATGATTCGAACTCCAGGCCTCTCGCACGCAGGCAAAAACCCTCCCGGTAGGCCACTGCACCCACCATCTCCATAAACACAACTTGTTGACAGTAATGGCAGACTGGAGGTTGACAATACGCCCTCGGGTTGGCGCAGTTTCAAGATTACAATATTGATCGCCGTAACTCACATCTAGGCAATGTGGGGCAAGAAGGGTCGTAAACAACCAGATTGTCCCCAAAACCCGTTTCTAACATTAAAAGTGTTTCAAATGTTTCAGATTACCGCAGACTTGGTAAAAGTAAAATAGTTATGAATGCCAAAGATGATACTCTCCACTGATAGGTCCGCTAACCCCTGACAGAAAGGCAGTAGTTCTCAGTCTTTTTCGTCCTGTTTACCCCCAGCATTAACTGTTCGAAAGTACCACCCCTGTCATGGTTTAAGTACTATAATTACCGTGCTGGGTCACGACTTGCAAGGAGTTGATTTTTCACGGTCTCGTTGATTATAACCAGCGTAATTTTGTCCTTGAACTGTTCTCGTGAACAGTTTGTTTTTGAAACACTTTTTCTTAGAGATGGAAAGAAAGTGGGGCGAGATAGAATAAATGGATAAGTTAGGAGTGACAGTGCAATTCTCGACCCCGTGATTTTGATTAACACTTAGAAGGGAAGAGAAGGGGTGAATAAGGATAGATAGTTTAAGACGCTTAGTCGCGTTCAGAAATTCGTACATAAAATGTAGAAAGCACGAGGGTTTAAAGATTTCAGTAATTGTTTTGACATTTTAAATTGACCTTGTCTGTTTTTAGTACAAGGCCATGACCAACTCCCACGTAGAATATATTAATACTGCGAGATGAGCTCGCATGGATGCACCAATCAAATCTAGGGATTTGGACGGTAATTTGCAGGTGGCTGCACAGTATAAAAGTGTAGCCATACCTATGTCCATTACTCCATACAGAAAACTCCAATCTGTGCAGGCGTCGGCACGATTCTGCCTGAAGAATCATAATTCTGTTCGATTCATGTCTAGTCCACTATAGACATTTGAGATGAAGCCATATGCTTGAATGAGATATGCCCACTGCTATTGTCCACTGTTCCCTGGTTTTCTAACACCAGGGACCAAGCGTAAGTGTTTGTCCATTGATGACTCAACAATGAACGAGGAGCTGAACATAAGTTATCCACTAAGACAGGATTGCCGCATATACTAGGAATGCTACCCAAGAATGCAAGACAAAGACTTATATTGACTTGCAACTAGTATGAATGTATAGCATACACATCTGTGAATTGGGATTGATTTGTCTGGATGAGGCTGGGAATTGCCAGCCCATCCTAGAGTAGATCTCTAGACTTAGCTACGTCAGTTTATATTGACGGGCTCGATTCATTATAAGCGGTAGGCACAAATAGCTGAGATGACATCGTCGCCAGAGCTCATATTAGTATATTGATTGATATATAGTAGGCAGACTATATCTGAGAGATAGATAATTAGTACTTAAATTGTTAGTGAGTCAGAATTATCATAATATTATAGGAATCTAGAGAAGACTTCTAGTGACATATTATTGAATTTAGATTTGATGCTGCTGATGTTGTCTTTACTATGTAATAGATCTAGACCAAAATTGTTAGGGTAATTAATGTAATTAAATTTGTGGCCCTGCAGGTCTGTTTATGAAACTTATTCAGATTGTTCTTAGTGTGTGGCATGGTACGGAAGATTAAATATTAAATACCTCTCGATTTAAAATGCAGTCATAATACCATCATTGAGAAGACCCTCTTCATAACAGCTAGAGGGGACTTTAGTACCAGAACCCTAGCACTGGAGGGCACTATCACCCAGTCCAGATTTGTAACAACCCCCCCCCCCCCCACCAGTATAATTTTTTCCCACTAACTTGAGCATATTATACTTCTTTTCAAGGCACCCCATAACGAAAGTAAAAATCCAGAACCAACATTATACCCCCCCCCCCTCCCCCATGGAGATGGAGGAAATTTACCCCCCAAGACTCACGTTGAGACCCCCCCCCCCCCCCGCGCAATAAGCAGTTCAGTATCCACAGTTTTTTGGGACACCGAAGACATTCAGCTAGGTCCGATACCCAGGATGGTCAAAATGAACAGCTGCAATGCTGTTGGTTATCAAAGGACAAAAAGTGCATAGATCAACTTCTATTACATTATGTTAAATCGAAAGTACATCCAATATAAACCATCATCAAAACGTTACTACCCCAAAACATTCAAATGTTTTTCAAATCAGGTTGGGTAAAGGGTGATAAGACCAGCCAAATTTATAGTCACATGTATCGCGAAATATTCACGTTTAACCTGGCGGAGGGTGGGGGGGGGGGGTGGGGGTGGCGGGAAGAGAAAGTGGTGATTCTGTGCGACTTTATAGTATCAACATAGTATCATTAACAACAGTGCTAAACAAAGGCCGTCGCGCAAGGGCATGACACACACAAGGAAGCAATCACACGGTGAAGCAAGACGACAGTGGGGGAGGGGGAGGGGGGGAAGGTGGTCAAGGGTTATTTGGCAGGGCACCAAGGAAACCTTTCGGGGCCATCTGATCTGGGTGACATCCAGCAGGTTCAAAGCCTAAACCACTACAGAAACTAGTGACACAATACCGTACAGGCCACACCACCTGTAACACTGGCGTGCTTGACTCATGACGTATGCACGTGAGTCACAGCTCACGGGATCGGATCAAGTTTATTGTGATACTTCATACGGAATAATAAAAACAAGAGCCCAGACTTACTGAATATCAAGTGGGTCAAAAAGATAATAGATAAATATTTATTTTGCCATTGGTGTGTTTGGAGTGCTGAAATGTGCATGTGACGTTGGCAGCTTACGAGTAAAATAAAAAAAAATCACAAGATGGCAAGAATAGAAAACGTGCGGCCCAGAATAACTCTCAGAACACGTAATGTAACTTGGTAATTTTACTATCACTTTGACACAGGTTTGTAGCGTGGGCTCGCTAATGCTTGACTTGTATACCGGTCTTACGAATAATAAATCATGCCCCAGTAGGCTTGTACAGCTGTGCACTTCATAACAACATTAAGAGTTCTGGGATACAGTATCCTGGATGACAAGTCAGAACTGATTAATAGGTAAACTGGCTCTTACTAATCACTTTAATACATGATAAGACAAGATAAGATAAGATGAGATGAAACTTTATATATGTACAGACTCAGTTTCGGTGACACCGCTGTATCATTAATAAAGTAAGTACACACGTAACTAACACCCACGCGGACACCTAAACACCCATCTCTATAAACACTTATCTACACACACAGCACGCCTACATTAACTTAATATACACAATTTCGTACCGGTACCAAAACTTTTCCAGAGAATTCCCCAACAAGTAGACGGCCAGCGACGACCGAGCCTAAATCCTTTTCAAACACTGAACGCTAGTGAAGATTATTATGGACTAGACAGAGGGCCAAAACCTAAGCACGGCTAGAGTGAGGAATGTAATGAGACAGCCGTGGCATTTGCGAGAGCCATGAGAACGTAACAACACAACACTGTTCTGTCAGACCAGCTGTTGCAGATCTCATAATCAGCTACCCATTGTGTGTGCAATACTCATTGTATCGGTCACATCATGCATGCCGGGACTTCACTGACGAAACGCCTTAAATGACAATCTCAAGGCTTTAAATGCCGAGAATGAAATCGGCCAGGCTTTTGCCAACGTCTGCAAGTTAAAAATGGCGGCAATTTCATGACATGGTCTCTCTGATCGTACACTGAGTGAGTTAGAATGGCAATAAGACCCCTTCTAACCCCTTCATTACTAATATTCAACAGCAGAACAGACAATAATTACTATGTGAACACATAAAAAAAAGCAACCTCTAACAAAACAGGCTAAAATTCAAACACTCAGGCTGGCAACACATAGGATCAAGTCTATTTTAGCTCGGTGATTAAGAGCTACAATCTTTGGTTATGGGAAGCACCTTGTACACAAACTGAGATGAAAACCCTCTACTTGGCCACCGTTTTACCGCGCTTGCTCGGGCCGCTCCCGTTGATATCCGATGTCGCATTCGGCGGCAATTGAAACATCTTGTTATTTCTACAATCTTTGGTAAGAGATGCGGACCATGGAGCTAAATGGGGTCTCGCCCACTGGCGGGACCGGAACAAGTCTGTCTCTCCAGATGATTAAAAAAACAAAATAAAATAAGACCTGTCTCAGTGCGCGACTTGTCATAAAAGCTAGCTGCTCAAACGTCTTCAATTCGATTGCCGAAAAACAACAAAAAAGCAAAGATGTCATTAAATTCTCCCCTTCCGATAATTTCTCGGCTGCCGTGAACAATCTGAGTATGACGTAAGCATGAATTCCACGATGAAGTCATTTCGTGCCATGGTTTAAAAAGTCAAGCAAACGAGCATTCTTATGAACAAGAAGAACCAGACAAAAGAGAGACACTACCAATAGCGCTCTACTAATCTACCACATCTTCAACCTAGAATTTTAACGACAACGATGCCACACGCGTTGCTTCACCCACTAAAATCACAACGGTGTCAGATTTTGTGAACATCAAACCCGTGACGCTCAACTTGTACAAAAATAGCTTGATATTGTATTAACTTACGAATGCAAATCAGTTCAGCAAGAGATATCACGTTGCTGCAGCTTGTGACATCGACCACACACTGAATTACCCACAAGCATGCCGTTATGAAACTTTAGCTCCATGAAACTCCATAACTTTCCCCCCTCTTGCTTCAGGGATCGTTACGGAATTTCCACGACCTATAATCGTGAATGTGGAAATTACTTCTGGGGATACCCAGCCTGTTGTTATGTTATTAATTATTATGGTAGCCCAGTCTGCCCAAGTTATAGTGGCCTTTGGGTTCTGGTATGTGTGTCCACAGTAGCAGCTGGGGACACATGGAGTGCTGAATGGACAGCGGGCATTGTAGGGCAATGAAAACAACGGACTCTTGATTATTCCTTCCCACTTTCACCACCGATCCTGATGTAGTATAATATAGAAACATTGGTGGTAATCGATACGCGGTGCTGTAGACGAGGGCTTGACAACCCGGATATATATGTCATGTAACACAGACAATATCGTTAGGTTATCTCGGTTAAAAACAATAGGACTTTGACCGCTGACACTCCTGTAAAACGACTAACAGGAAATGACGACAGGGGACAAGGACAAATCCCGTTCATAAAAGGTATTAAGATATAATAATATCCGAGGGGATAATATTACATGTGTTTTGTGTGGGCAATATAGCCAAAACACGCGGGCTCACAATAGGAGTTTTGCTTCCAACTTGTAATCAAATTCCAAAAAAAAAATAATTAAAAAATTATTGTGACCATGTCACAAACGGCCAGCATAGCTATATCTAAATCTAATCATAACCCTCAACATTTCCGAACATATTCACACCCTACAAACAAATCTCATTTTCAGCTAGGATGGGCAAATAAGTTAAATGTATTCCCAATATATTTTTGCAATTATACAACACCGCCAAAATAAATGAGGGTCTTTAGAAACAAACATAACAAGTAAAGACCAGATCTAGATCTACTTACGATGACCACATGAAGTACTGTGACCGAGTATCCACACAGTAACCAACACTAGCACAGACAGACAGGAAGGATACCGCACTGTCTACCCCAACCACTACCAACGTGTCTTCCCTGTTAGGAGGAATGCGGGGGCACCATTGTGAAGTACGGTCATAAAGACTTGCACCGCTATGCACAGCTATTTGAATGTCAACTATTTCAAGCCAAGTCAATGCTTCACTAACGCCATGTGGGCTTCTCATTCAATAACAAGCCAACCCCGGGAGAGGAAAAAAGATCTACGGGGGATATTAGAACGCACGGTGATAGATCGGTGGTCCGCTAAACCTCTTTCACGGCCTTTTGCCTTCGTCATGGGGACATTGTGGGCCAAAGTTATGACGTAAAATGGCTGCACATGTTACATCCTGCATACTATATGTTGTCATTATCATAAATATCGTATTACAATAGAACTAGAGGGTGAAGATGTATGGATCTAAAACTTCATTGTGTATGTGACCAAAAATTATGAAACTTCATGCCCTGTCTCAGTTTTTGATAATAAATTACGTGGACACAATCATTTCGGACATCATTTCTGGATAAGGACGACCGTTTTATTGGAAACGCTTGGTTGGCAATTTGTAGTCGCGTCACAGGCGTTGTCCATGGACTTTTGCCAATAAAAAACATTCTCATTCTCTACATTTCTGAAACCTATTCCATGGTCTGTATTCGGTAAGTACCTACCATTACACTATAGCAGCTTTGCTGTAACCAAAAATAATATATTTACTACTACTGTCATTCACGTGTAATCAACACTACGATTTGTATTCGATATGTGCTTACTATTACTGTCATTCATCTGTGTTGTAATCGACCCCCCCGCCCCCTGAGTCAAATATTATACAGAAGAAGATGCTGTGTCAACATAATATTATTAAGTGATCGAATGGGGATTTGCCTGGTGTGGTGTTCTGAAGCTGAGCGTAACGCGCGCTCTCTGGCCTCGCTTCAACTGTAACCGTTGACATTTCCATAATAAACTACATCTACAGGCGACAGCTTGTCTTCATTTGCCTGGCCTGGGGTGTATGCGTTTGTGTGTATTGTACTGACTACATTACTTTTTTTTTTCTATAATAAGATTATATTTCCCTTCTTTCTTAAACATATACGTGTGTGTAGGTCAGAACAAACTCGTGTGCTTGGGCACAGAAGGTCAGAAAGACACTCGATAAATATCTATCAGTAAGGAAACCGACAGACAGACAGAAAAACTGACAGACAGACAAACAGACAGACAGACAGACAGACAGACAGACAGACAGATAGATAGATAGATAGATAGATAGATTCATCAGACAATGTAGACAGATACCCGTCACTAAAAAAGACTACACTGACGTTACATATGAGCAGATATTATTAACCAGAAAAAAAAAATCATATTGACAAATCAAAGCACCAACATGCCATGGTTCCTACAGAACGTCGACCTGTTCAGATATTAATATCCCCGCTATTAATACATCCCCCACACCTGTTGACACAAACTGATATCTCTTTCACGTCTTATGACAGGCACTTCAATATCCCGTATCGCCAATCAATGTTTGTCTATTATCACACACGAAGACCGCTCGGGCGATCGGCCCATATCAATCGCTGGAAATCTCGCGGGGTGTCACGCACCCTGGCATGACCTGTGTTAAAAGATCATCCCCGGGGTTACTGATAATAAGTCGAAATATCCAAAGCCACAATGACACTGCAAGTGTCTCTCACAAGAAAAAGACCTCGCACTATAGCAATATTGAGAGCGCATATCTTTCTGTCACCTCTGCCATCTGACGGCAGAAGACTGCATGTACCAATCCCGATCTAACACATTTTCTTAACATACAGAGTGAAATGTGCTCTGAATTTAAATCTGGGTTATACATTTGTACGGTTTATAGTTTCTTTTGTCATCACCAAATGATTATTTGAGCGAAGAGTACAGCTTGGCACAACCCTAAACTTCTTTAGCGCCTCCAGTACAATTTTGACAAATACAGTCTTTTCAAAAAAAAAAACAAACTAATACTGAATGGGTGCAGGGCCGATCATCTTATAAGTTAATCCTCTCAATCAGTATTGTCTCTTTGGCTGGATAGAATAACTTGTTTTTCTTGGCATCGATGGCAGACCTACCCCCCAACTTTCTGTTACGTTTCCAGACTAGCCGAAGACAACACCAGACAAACTGAGTGTATTGACAAGCGAGTGGATCTGGTGAAATCGGGTTAAAATTGTGAAATTTCCATACTTCTTTAAAGAAACAAAATAAAATATCTCTATGACGATTTCAATTCAGGTAAAGCATTATAGATCTAACTGAATGCAGTAAAAAAAAAAGACTAATCTATCATCAGAAAATCTCGATTTCCATAGACAGAATATTCCCCTCTTTGAATGGGGTTTTCTCATGAATTGAGTCTTTCACCTTAAGCCCGAATTCGCCAAGTCCACTAACACATAACAGGGCAGACTCGAATCACACACGCATCTATTGTGATCTCGTCTCTTTCCCACGCCTTCTCCTTTCTCATAATGACCACAGCTTTTTCTTTCCTTTTTTATTGCTAAAGCCAAGTTTTGTCAGGCGAGCCCCATGATTTCTTTCTTCTCCCTTTCATGGTACAAAATAAAAATTCCCACTTTTATTGTTCCATATTCGGTTTGTTTATCACCTTCCCTAATCCGGCTTTTCACAAATTCCGTCAGGCTAAACATTATCACGTCTTTACCGATCTGAGCATGTTTCTCCCTCCATTATTATTTATTATTCTTTGCAAAATGGGTTTTCCCTTTCTGTTGACCCCTCGGGGACCGTGTCTTCTGTCTGTACCGTGTTTACCACCACACCCTCCATTATCGTTTGTTCGTCGTCAAAGCACTTCAACCCCCATTCAATCCACTGATAGCGCCAGAAAACGCACAAGACCGAGGCATGACCCTATCGTTCTACGGTCACGTTCCAGTGAAAGGGTCCCAACCTGCTATCTCCAACTCGTGACCGGCAGTTCTAGCTTTTTTGGAGAAGAGCAATGCCGAATTTCTCTGTAGGAAACATTAAATGCTATATTTCATATTTTTACCCTCCACAACAGAATTATTTTTTTTTTAATAGAAAATCTCCCTGAATGTTGTTGCCACTGCTGCCAATATAATATATTGTATAAAATGGAAAATGCACACGTTCTTAAATCCAGGATTATCATTGCTGAAAGCCACTACGCCAACAGCAGTCACTCTCGAACTCCCCCACCCCCTCCCCCCTTCCTTCGCCCTCTTCAGAAAACTATTTTAGTAAAATATGGTTGCTCAATTGCTTGACACCATGCCAAAAACAAAAGGCAACTCAATTATCACAACTGTCAATTTTTTTTACAATTATAAATGGGGTGTAACGAATTGCAACGACAAGTTTTTAATGCAGCCACGCGGCTGAATCATTTTTTGTGTCGTCCCATGAAAAGCAGATCACATAAATGAAAAAACAAACAAACTCCTAAATGTCCTAAAATGACATACATTAACTCATTTTTAAAAAATCCAACGCAAACTCCTTTGGCATAGTTTACCTTTTCCATCTGTCCTTATTACTCGACAAACAACTGCTTGTTTCGCTTCAACAAATACTTTGTTTGAAAAATGTTGCAAGGAACAAACATCTTACATAGGATATTGTCTACGCTACATCAATCTGCCTCCGTGTTATGGGGAAAAAAAATAAGAGACGAGACACATCAATCTTGGCCATATCCATTTTCAGTAACATCTGTGCATGAATCTGGCGAAATCAGGTTAAGATGATGGACCAAATTCGCAAGAAAACCCGTCCACAAGAGGCTAACATTTTGGATGGAAATTGAGATTTGCTTACAATATGAACGATTAGATCTAGCCATTTTTCTGCATCTAGTTACACATTTTGCTTGAAATCGCCTTAGAAATATTTTAATATTTTAAAGAGGGATAATTAATTTCACTTTTAGCCCAGTTTTGCCACATCCACTTACATTTTATTGAATGAACTGTGCTCTACCTGTCTATCTAGGTTACATACTTTTATGCATCTAACAGTTTAATTTCGACATCACAAGATCACGGTGAGCATTTGTTATACGCCTTCTACATACTAAAAGATCTCCAGTTTTTTAGACAATGAAGGTCTATACAACAAACGAGAACTAGGGTCGCGATGTGTAAGCATAAAACTGTTTTCACTCCTAACAATACTGACCAAATCTGACAACAGATAGAAAAATCCACCGGAATCCAAATGAAGCCGCTTGTATCTCTCAAATCCCGAGCCAACACGGCATATCGAACAACTGCCTTTGGCCGCGGTTTGCACCAAACTACAGGCAATGTAAATAAAGAGAGAGATATTGCCCGAACCTTTGAGAGGGCTCCACAGTGCAGGTAAGTGGGTCGTGGTCACAGTTTAACTGTGCAAAGCTAAGACGATGCGTTTGTTTGCTTGGAATTCAGCAGCATATACCACCCCTTGAATCCTCGGAGTGCTTATTTGCTTATGGCTCAGAAACGGATCGAAAGACACAAGAATTTCACACCAAGACACCTGATTTGGCATGCGAATGTTACTTCTGAACGTAAACCATACTCGCATGGCACAGCGCTCCCTGGCCGCAACAGATAACACAAATTTAAGCTGATTGTGTAGCTTGGTAATTCAATGACAATTCAGAATAGGAAATACAAGACTGGACCGTCTTGTTCTCTACAAATAAAACAATGAAGTTAACGAACATTACCATACATCAAGATCATGGGCTCACTTTCACTGTTCAGCGACCAAACAAGTTTCACTATCTCGAGACATTTTACCCCTCCCTCTGGCCAAACATCAGCGTTTTACTGACATTTTCATTCATGGTCTCAATTTTTTTTACTCACAGCTCGGTTTTCATGACCCTCCCCCCCCCCCCCCCCCTCTCTCTCTCCCTCTCCCCCAACCCCCTTAGTTTTTGCGGCCGTGCGCAGTAGTGCCATCGACAAAATTGGACAACAGTGTCAAGTAAGGTCAAGCTCAATCAGATACGTGTACAGTGACCAATATTTTATGAGCAATCCACACCGGTCACTCATCAGGTCAGTGATCCGGTCTAAAAGACCTTTATGGGATAGCCGATTTTATCCTCTGACAAGTTAATAATATACAGCTTGCTGTTGACTCACATCTAATATTTCACTGGCTCACAATAGCAACTGGACTGGGAAACTTGGATATTATCGAAACACATATCTGTGGCCAGGGACACAAACAGATGATTTCCACATATCTCAATTTTTTTTCCTTATTGTTATGGAAACGTGAAAATTATGTATCTCACTTTGGGATACAATTACTGGTACCCTAAAAAAGAAAAATGGTCAAACCAGCTCAGTCCAATTTCTTCATTTACTTTTACGCACTGGGTTCTGCAACCTGGCAGTTGCCTTCTTCCAAATCGTTGCTGCAACCAGCTTTACCATTTTAATCAGTTACAAATTAGGCAAAGCAAAGCTTAATCTCCTTACTGGTCTCAAGAGTCATGTCTTTTTCGAGCCGTCAACAAGGCAGGACCACAGATTTTACTGAACTACATCAATCTATGGGCAGAGCAAGTGACCGGTAATTCCACCCATATTTTTCCACTAAAAATTCGCACAACCAAACGCGTCACTGCCAGCAAGAATTTGAATTGTAAATAAAAATGTTCCAGATAAAAATTATTCTGGTAAGTTCTTATAACAACTATTGAAGTTCATTCCAAAGACGCTGTACCTACTTCACATAACATATCGAACCTCTTCTTCCGCCTGTTAGAGTCAGTGTATCGCTGTTTCTTCCCTGATTTACATCACTCTATAGAAAGTGTCCACAGGAAAGATATCTATTCTGACACATGCAGTCTGAGCTCTTCATGCTAATCGAACAGTTTCACATACGATGCATATTTCATAAGCAGTCTTCAAACGCGCTGCAATTTGTCACCAATCGGAGATCATGATCAGTCTACCTGAAAGAGAATCGAATATTCGGGGGTTGGTGAATCTACGTGCCTCTTCCCGCGGAGTTCAGCGACCAAATAAAGTATCCGAATGGACAGTGAAAGGCGCAAAGTGACCGTTATCATGCCAACGCGCCGTGAAACCCAAACGCGAACTCAAGAGAGAAAAAAATTCATCTACCAGTTTTACTCATATGTGTAAAAGTACACGTAAGTAACTGTTTTACGAGCGCTCAGACATGACAAATTGCTGTTATCAACACAAGATAACTTAACAATAGCAAATTGTCACAATCTCAACTGTGAATACGCTGGGTAAGACACGCACTCACTTGGGTTGTAAACAGGTGAAATTGTCTATCCACACACATGAAACAAACAGAACAGATAATGATATCTGGTCTAGCTGGATACAACCTCAAGGTCTGTTATGACTGTGATTGTAACTGATGGCGCTACTACAGATCACTGTGACATTTTCCAACGTACTTGTTGACCACCCCAAGTACTGGCGTGCGTATCCATGATTTTGGTGGTTCTGAGATGCGGCTCCCTCATCATTCACTCATGGTGAGATCTATACATTCTCACGAAGTGACGTGTCGATATCTTCATTAGTTTTGAAATTATAGGCAGAAATATTTACAGTCTGCACATACAAAATCTCACTCCCACCAAAATGCTGAAGCACTCTCCTGTAAAATGAGACAATTGTTGATACGCCAGTACGTAAAGATGGACGACGGTAGCCTACGTGGATGAACAATGGAATAACAACGCATGAAAGCGAATGTTTCTCTTACCGTATCCCAGGGAAAATGTAACTTGGGGCTACAAAAGTCTGAGATCTATTCATTATCACCACCCTGGTGGACCACGCCAGCAAATAAGTTCCAGAACATCAAAAAATACATCCCGATTTGCCTATCATGTGCCTATCCTAAAACCTTTGTGGGAGACCAGACTGTCAGTGCTGTAGATTAGACTGTAAGCCTTCTTGTCAAATCAAACATCTCAAAGATAACACATGAGACCCCGGATCTTTGGTGTTTTACACTTCCAAGAAGTCATTATTTATTATCTCTGTCAAGAAAATTTAAAACATTCAACTGGGCACCGGATCACAGAAAAGGATTTGAAATCTTCTCTGGCCTCATTTCTGAACCTTTTGTACCCACTTTTCCACAGCTGAAACCTTGCAGCCAATGTTTTATTCCTGTAACAACTTTCTAATTTATAAAGGAAAGTATACTTGTTTTTTTTTTCTCTACATTCTTGCAATTATTTGGCTATAATCAATCTTGCATAATGTTACAGAACTTCCGGATAAGGCAGCCTGTGTCTAAGACAGCCGACGGTTTTGGACAATTCGCTGTCCACAATACATTGTGCGCTAAGCCAGGCTGTTAACAACCCGGGTGTAGTATTGTACCGTGTCTTGGGACTTTTGGGGGTATTGTACACCATTGTCCAAACCCTCCCCTGTTACAGCCCGGGTCAAAGGGGATTTATCACTCTCTCCCATCATGGAGACATTTGAAGATGGTTTGATACGGTAACAGTGGGCGCCTTATCCGAGAACTGCCGCCCGGCTGGGGGTAAGAGGACGTATCTAATCTGGCTTTGTATTCACATACCGACCATTCAAAGATGAAAACGCCGTATCTCCCCCTGACAAAGGCAAAATGAGAAGATAACACCCGGTAGCTTTTGCTGAGGCTCAGGAATGTGGGAAACTTTAATTCCATCTAACTCTGAGGCGAAACTCTTTTTTTCCCTTCCCATCAACTTTATCAGACCAACTTTTTAAACATGTCACACATTTTCAATTTTATCATGTCCCGTCTAGTGTTTTTGTTTGTTTGGTTGTGTATCCCAATGTTTTCGTTTTTGAGAAATTTCTTCATGTTGCAATCCACATTATCTCTCCATCCTTTCTTGTCGACACTAATTAAATTTGACCTCATAATTCAGCGCCTCTCCTTTTGCAACACCCACCAGAAGCCTAGCACCAGAGATATTCTCTCGTGAAACTTGAAGAATACATGAAGTTCCGTTGGCGGGGAGCCCATGGTATATATTTTTTTTAAAGGTTGAATACGTGCGTGAATACAGAATGGCTAATGCACTGCATGATTTCTTGCCCCACATTTTATCACGGCACGCACATCGCATCAACTGTACCATCTCGAGGCATCTCCTCGAAATTCCTGGGCACATTTTCATTATTAGTATTTCTTTTTTCTTTGAGCATCAGGCGCGGAGACGTCAATCTGCAGTTTTCATTTCCTGTTCCCACGAATAAATTAACGTCGACATCAGCGTTGTGGATGTCTGATTAATTACACACCAAAGTCCTAATCATTACAGCTGTATCCTCAGTAATGTGTGGCCATTAAATTCTTCCGATTATTATGGCTAAGCTCTGTACACAAGCTTGGTGCCAACTATATTATCTTTTCATGGGTTTTCCAATGTTTTGGTTTTCCCCCAGCGCCAGTCACGCACGTTTCTCACACATAATCATCACCATGAGCTTTCGCAGCTGAAGCAGTGTTTTGAATCAAAGTTTCCGTTTCACGTCATGTCAGCACAGTAACAGCTGTTTGGCGTCGCCCTGCAATGTGTACTGACCACGGAACTCACTGGTCCATTTTTGAAGCACAAAACCCAATGCCCACTGTTATCTGAAACACTTTTTAATTTTCTGACAATTTCTCATGATAAACAGATTTTCATGATAAACTGATTATGCCTACATTTCTGCATTCTTTTGAGCATTCAAATTCACTTTTACAAGTTCCATTTTTTTTGCTTTGAATAGGGCAATTATAGATATTGTCTATGTCTAGGCAGTACTAGTCTAGGATCACCATGAAATTGCGTCCTTTGCACTAGAACAGCATGTACAATGTCAATGAGACTATATTTACATTACATAACAGACCGACCTGGTAGCATCGCGATGGGCATCCGATTTTCGGCATTTGGAGATTGGGGGAGTGAGAAAAGGAAAACAAAAGAGTGAATGCAAAATACAGCGTCATTGCTCTACGATAATGGCATAAATTAAGACTTAGATCTAAGTCAAAAGGCAACCGACGATTCATTGCATTCCTGAGTGTGACGGCTATGAGATAATGATGCAAGAAAAAGAAATGTGCCAACTGGAAAATGTAATAATCCAAGATTCAATTGACATGAAAAGAAACTGTTCTTCTGAATATCTCAAAAGTGTCAAAAATGACTGATGCCATTGGCGTAGAGCGGCGACGATAACGTGGAACACGGTACTGAACACACCAAAACTGTCAAACCCACAGCACGGTCTGTCCCTCTACCACCATTAGCAAATTCGCCGACAAAAATTCCGCAGCAGCCCGGCACGACTAGACTCAGACACTCGTCAAAGTTTACAAATAACACAAAGTGAGTGTGTCAAGAGGCGCTGATATCAAATGTTTGCACATCTCACCAGCAGATAACCCCAGGAATGCTGTCTGCAGTCAGCATATTTTCCGCCCATTATCCTCATAAACATCAAATACAGAAAGAAAAAAAAATTAGCCCATTCCATGCACGCATTAAAATACTCACTTGAATGGTAGCGTCATAGTTGTAAATTCCTTGCCAAAACGAACACACCAAATTTCAGTGTTCCGCTTCGAACATAACCCGTGAAATCACTGCACTGTTTTCCAGGCAAAATCTCCTTGGTTGTTGTAATGAATTCCTTTTGTTTGAAAAGTTTTCACAAAACTTCACCGTGGAAATCAAGACAGAAGTTTTTCACTTCCTTTCCTCCCCGCACCAACAAAAAACATGGACTGACTCTCGTTTTGAGTTTGGTTCGCCTGTGACTGGACCAGGCACTGGGGGGCGGGGAGGTGACGGTGACGCGCTACTGACTTGACGGGCGATCTGGGGGTCGGTAAACCTGGGTGTAGCAACACGAGGCTGAGTGAGTGCATTGGGAAGGGGGGTGGTGGGGGGTTCCCTTCGTTTTTTTGTTGTTTTTTTTCCTAACGGTTTAAAAAGTCGCAGCCGTGAAAATGAAAAAGCATGCGTGTTGATGAGGGCGGGGTAGGGCTTTGAGATGATGATAATGGGCAAGGTAAGTTCTCCTGGGGGGGGGGGGCATGGGTGTTACAACAGGCTGAGGAGTGAAGAAGGAAGGTCGGACCTGAGACCACGGGTCACGGAGTTGGTCAACAGTTACTGTGTGGACACAAAGTGTCCACCCACCATCAGCTACAAGAATTGTAGGCCATAGATCTTGCTCTTTCCAAAGCCTTCACACCAAGGAAGACAGTTCTTTTTTTTTTTTTTAAACAGGTATGCACATGTATTTATGGCAGAAATAACATTTGAGAGAGAGAGAGAGAGAGAGAGAGAGAGAGAGAGAGAGAGAGAGAGAGAGAGAGAGAGAGAGAGAGAGAGAGAGAGAGAGAGAGAAAGAAAGAAAGAAAAGGGGCATAGAGAGGGGGAGAAGGGGACAGAAAAAGAGAGAAAGAGGGGGTAGGCAGAGTGCAGTGAAGAGGAGAGAGAATGAGAAAGAGAGAGAAAGAAACAGAGAGAGAGAGAGAAAGAAAGAAAGAGGGAAAGAAAGAGAAAGAGAGAGAGAGAGAGAGAAAGAAAGAAAGAGAGAGAGAAAGAAAGAAAGAAAGAGAGAGAGAGAGAGAGAGACTGACAAATATAAAGAACGTGACATACACAGACAGACTGAGAAAGATAAAGTAGGGGGAAAAAAATGAGATTGAAATGGAACCGAGCCGGATGCAGAAAGTGGGATGGGAGGAGGAGGAAGGAAGAAAAAAAACCAACAACAACAGCGATAATTAAGGTTCAACAAGAACAGTGCCGATATGGCGGATCTTATGCCAGGAGTAAAACCGCAGAATTACTTGCATTTCACGCCCGTGGCGGCCACGCCAAGTTTGTGGTTTTCGCGCTTACACTAATAGCACCACCGGCGTTCGCTTGAAACATGGGGGCATTCTGAAATCAGGGGGAAAAGTTGAGAACCTCCTTTAAAGCGTCAGAAATCCCCCCCCCCCCCCCGCCCCCGCAAGGAAATAAAAAAAATACAACAGACTGCAAGACGCGCGCCAACAAAACACCGCCAGAGACGACATACAGATTTGCTGCTGTCCAACATGGCTGGAAGATAACTCGTGCAGCAAACGAAATGTTATGACACTATAATACGAGAGTGCTCGCTCGTTTTCTGTCTCTCGAGAAAATCACGCGAGATTACTGCCATACTATGAAAAAAAGACGTATATGCAAAAGGAGAAGAAAAAAACAACACAAAAAACGCGCCCCGCTCTGCTTTATTCTGAGTTCAGTTTCCATCTTATGGTGACCAAGAAAAACGATTAGTGGCACACAATTATAACTAACATAGAAAGATATAACACATTTCTTTCTACATAATGATAAAGGCCCTGAGAGTACATGGACTTCTCTGTAACACGGCAGATTACTCTAGCGTTGCACACGAGCCCAAGTGCTCGTTCGTAACATAATAATAATGATGATAAAAATTCTATATCCGAGTGCAACAACTGCTGACAAGATGTGGGCGCGTGCAGATGTGGATGGACTTGTGTGTTGTTTATGTGGGCGTGGATAATGTGGCTGTTGTGTACAGGAGAAAAGCGAAGATCTGCAGGCCAAGTGTGTGAAATACGTTGATCCCAGACGCCCCCGGGGGAATCAAAGTTTGTAAACACTGAGCATCCTCTAGAGATAAGCATAAAGAGAGCGATGAAGAGTGAAAAACAGGAAGCAAAAAAAGACATCCAAAAAAAGAAATAAATGGATAATACGAGGTGAGGAAAACAGGTACCTACGTAAAAGCACGCTTACGTGTGTGTTAGGGGTGGGGGTTGGGGGGGGGGGGGAGACAGAAAGAAAGAATGAAAGAAAGAAAGAAAGGACGGAAGGACGAATGAAAGAAAGAAAGACAGAAGGAAAGAAAGGAAAGAAAAGAAAGAAAGAAAGAGAAAAACTTCCAGCTTGAGGTAGTACATGTATATCCGTTTATAGGGATGGATCACTCAAATTGTTTGAAAAGTAATGTTCCTTGGCTACAGATAACCACTTTATGGACAGGGAGCAAGCACTGGATTATCATCGCAGGTAACAGAATAAACGTCATTCTTACAGAAACCTATCTTCCATTTCCAGCTGAGGTCTCTCTGACCTTAGACTTTCTTTAGCAACTCATCGGCACGAAGTGAGCCAATGTGGGGAATAAAGAGTGAAAACACATGGAACAAGTATATTCGAAACCATTAGAGATTGTGAATAAGAAAACCCGGCTTAAGTCAGCAAAGCTGATTTTGAGAAAAAGGGCTGTGAAGTGAAAATATTGGTCCGACACAAACTTCCAATTGGCTGTTGTTTAGGGTACCGTGGCATGTTACAGGGTAAACTGTAGACGAGCAGTGAACACTACTACACTATGATCTCTATAACGGCCTTGTAATTAGACTACGGTCTCCTAACAACAATCACTCCAATAATTTTATTACTTTGTCAATTAGCTGATTTAATCGGCTATTGCCACTTAAACGGCTAAATGCCGTTTTCTCAAAATCTTATTTTAGGGGGGGTCACTGACTTCAATTTATCAGAAATGTCTTGTCTTTTATTATATGGACAGAACTCAAAATCTCATGCTGCCGACTTAAGCCTGGTTTTCTGCTGTGTGAGTGCGTTCGGAGCCTCAGACCTTTCGCTTGCGATAGCCGTAAATTCTGAATCTGATAGGATGTGGAGCCAGGGAATTAAAATTTCAACAAAAGGACGTTTGTTCAACTTGGATACTGTCTTTTATTTCTACCCAACATAGACATTTTGATGTGCCACCTGTCAACATGATTTGCTACAGCTAAGAACGGAACGACCCGCGAAACGCATAAAGCAATCAGGGTCCAACTATGAAATATCATTATGCAGCCAGACCCGTATACACTGAACAAATTACAATTAGACATACACTCGCACTCTCATTTCCCCCCTGACTTTCGGAACAGTCATGCCAGGTAATCGCTCACAATTAAACCAAACGCGTAATGCATGTAAAACCATCTGCCATTTGGCACACTGCCAAACAAAGCCATGTATCACTTTAATCATGCCAATGTGTAACAGGAACCTTGATAGTTTTTAGACTTTACCGGTACGTAAGAAGACGTTAATCGAACGATACAGGCTCTCTCGTATCTGAAGTCACGTACAGAATGGCGCGTTTAGCATTTACAAACAACTGCAGTCGGAAAAATAAAATGACCCCAGAGAACAGAAACAGCGGTATCGTCATCACCGTTCCTAAGGCGAAAATTCGGAGAATCGATATTTATATACTACATTCAAAGCGGCATCCAATGATCCAGGTTATAGACTCCTAGGCCGAAAAAAAAATAAAATAATGGAACAGCAAATTTTCAAAATTTCATTGTAACTAAACCAGTTGTGCTGAAATAAAACAGTTTTTTGCTTCACCTGAAAAATGGGCAAACCCGATTACAACAGTTTATGGGGGACAGCGACGTTGTGTGCCTCTTATTTCCCACAGCTATACTTTTCAACCGCGCAAACAGTTTGAAACCAAAAAATTTAAAAAATCCCTCGTTCAAAATGTCATATCTGATGGGAAATTGTTCAATTTTTTCCCCAATGCAATTCAAATGACCCACATTTCCTTTACTGACAAGGTTTGCTGTGATTCGTCGGCCCCATGGGCCTGAAACAGCATGCTATGGCAACACTTGGCAAATGTGTAGTGGAGGATAAGAAACTTCTACTTCATAACGTAAGCAAAATAAGAATAACAGGAGACTGAGAATAAATGTAAAAAAAAATTACTGCTTGAAGTTTTCGAAGTTAAACAAACATGTATCCAAGCGGCTTAGCACCCACAAAATCTGCGCTACTATCGTTTAAATCTGCACGCGCAATTTGTTGTCTGAAAGAGAAAATCAAAAACATTTAAAATGTTGCTGTCTTCCAGGAGAAACGAAACAATTTTCTGATATGATGGTCTCACCTATTTTATAAAGAAACATGCTGATTTTACAAAGACGCTCACCTCAACGCTCGTAGTAGGCAGGTTTGGTAGTGTTCTACATCTACCGGTTGAAGTTTCCGAAGTTAAACTGGCTTATTACCCAAAAATTCTACGCTACTATCGTTTAAATCTGCACGCTCAATAACACTGTCTGAAAAAAAAAAAAAAAATCTTATTGCCCTGCCGGAGAAACGAAACAATTTTTTCGTAGTCCCACTTCGAAAGACACGCGTTACCACCAGACGCACCTATTTGATAAAGAAATACACTGATTCTACACGCAGGCGCTCACCTGAAAGCATGGGGCAGGTTTGGTAATATCTGTATAAGCTGTTGATATACACAGTCCTGATACACCCCGCACACTCGGGTATCGTGCCGCATATACACACAGATCCCGAACAGTACGCGTTTTATATTATACGCATAATATTGTTTAGCTTGGCTCCGACCTGCACTACATCCCCAGCTGTTGCTTCACGATTAGATCTCCTAACACTAGCAAACCGCAAGAGCCTCTGAACTGTAAATAACTTGCAATATTCATAAAAACAATATAATATCCTCAGTGTCAACATAGAGTAGGTAAGGTTACTTAGCGTTCAGCTCCGCAATTAATGTTTCACTGAGCACACGTATGCAATACGCCACTTCAATTCTTGTTTGTTCCAACTCCACTTTTTTGCACAACTGAGAAATTCGACGTTAAAACATTTGCGGCCTTAGTAATTTGATAAGGAGTTAGAATAAATCGGAACTGTGAAACGGCTTGATAAAGGCCACAAGTCATTTTAAACAAGTGTCAAGGTGTGCATTTGTTATACTTCTTCTACATATACTAAAACATCTCCTTTTTTTTTTCATATATGGAGATAGAACAAGCAAGAGTTTGGGATCGCGAATAGCCTATTAAATGAAAAACTATTTCAATAATTATTTCTTGGGGAAACAGGAACCTGATACAGACCACAAGAAGGCCAGAATATAAAATGTTGTTCATAAAAGGATCGCTTTCAAACAACTGCGTGGCTGGATAGAGGAAACAAAAACAATAATTACGTTCTGCAGCTTCTCGGAACCAATGTTACGTTTTAAATCTAAGCGGAAAAAATGTAAAGGTTACAACGCCCCTCTGCACATGCTGAATGCTTTTTGCTTTCATACCTGGTGCTAGACTAATTAAATGCACACACCCTAGATTTCGTTGTGAGCAGAGTCCAAAAACAAACAAACAAACAAAAAAGACGAACGTATTTTCTTAATTCCAAAGAGGATTTATTGCAGGTTTTGCTGACCTGGAGCAGACAGGGCTGAGGTAGTGATGGTTGCAGGGGTAGTGGTGAAATACAAACTATAAAGTTTAACGACACTATCGAGTGTGTGGTTGAGAGAACAAGTCGGAGAGAGGGAAAAGGGACAATGAGCACGACGGCACACAGATAGATAGATAGATAGATAGATAGATAGATAGATAGATAGATAGATAGATAGATAGATAGATAGATAGATAGACAGACAGATAGATAGACAGACAGACAGACAGAGAGACAGACAGATAGCTAGAAAGACAGACAGACAGACGGATAGATAGACAGACAGACAGACAGACAGGCCGACTGACAGGCCGACAGAAAGAAAAACACACAGTTACCGTATCTCCGCAATTACAAGCAGTGGCTTCACAGAAAATCGCAATTACCCTTTGCCTAGTAGTAGTAGCTCACCCCACCCATCCCTCCAAACTCCCCACCTTCCTCTCACGATAAACTCATGTCCGGTTGCTAAAAAGCCCTGGCTAAAAAATGGACGAGATTTTCACAGCTCAGGTAAACAAAATAAACAAGCTATCAGTTAACGACAACAATAACAACAGCAACAAAATAGTTTCATTGAAGTGATGCAAACAATCACCCTTATTTTTAAAGGGACTTGCAGGAAAAAAACAACAACAACAACAACACACATCAAACAAAACGAAACTTGTGGCTTTAAATTGTCCTCTCAATCTGTTGTAAATGTAAATGTGTTCTAAAATTACCCAAAAAACCCTTGAAAGAAAAACTGGGGGTAAAATACAGTGAAATGTGCATTTGTGAAAACAAGACATTAAACTGCTATAATGATGTGGATGCGTTTGCACGAGCGCCAAAATGCCACTAAAAACTACACATTCACTAAACATCTGATTGCAGTTAAGTGACTCAACCTACGCAAAGCACGTGAGGTTAGGAAAAAAAACAACAAAAAACGACAAAACTACATAACGAAATAACATAATAATACTGGCGTGGAATTGGACTGGGTTAGGCTGAGGTAAACTTAGGGACACAAAATTTACAACAACTAGAACACTAACGATTATGCTGAAGCAAAAATTTGGTTAAAACTACATGTACGTATAATTATTTACTGGGTCAGTCAAACTAGTGCATGTTTCGGGGATACAGCAAAATTAATGTGGGAGACAAAGGGAAGGAAATGAAAAAAAAAAAAAAAAACAACCTACAAAAACGATGGTGTGCGGGCAAATTAGATACTGAGTCAGAGTTTTAACTTAGTGGTGGGGGGGGGGGTGTAAATGAGGCAAATGAGAGACATAATAGTGAAGACAGGCCACAATGCTTTGCTCAGAAGTAAGGATGGAACTTGTGTGTTTCTGTGTGTATAGGGGGGGGGGGGTGACTTTGAGTTTGGAGAAAGCACGTCCACACGATAAGGGGGTGAAATAGAACAAGCCTGGTGCAGGTGCCAGACTGGTGGCTCGCCGCCAATAAATTTTGCATCACACTAACAATAGACTAGGCAGTGCCCACACTACAAGAATAAACTAGGCAGTGCCCACACTACGACAAGAATAAACTAGGCACCGCGGCGCTGTGGGCAGTGCCTAGTCTCTTAGTGTGATGCAGCATTTATAAGAGGCGAACCACCATTCTGGCACCTACGCCAGCCTTGTGTGTTTCACCCCTAACGGTCACATTGTGCTGGGGGGAAAAGCAAGACGGTAGAATCTAAGACTAAGAGCGTCTATGTGTGTGAAACTGAGGGTGTGCATGGATGAGAGTGTGTGCATGGATGAGAGGGTGTGCATGGATGAGAGTGTGTGCATGGATGAGAGGGTGTGCATGGATGAGAGGGTGTGCATGGATGAGAGGGTGTGCATGGATGAGAGTGTGTGCATGGATGAGAGGGTGTGCATGGATGAGAGTGCGTGTTTTAATATGAGATTTGGAAAGTGTATGCATGAATTATTGATGCAATGTACAGCGCATTGAGTAATAATTTTATTAGAAATGCGCTATAGAAATTCTATTTATTACTATTGTTATTATTATCTAACAGAACGATAGGATTGAAGAAGGGGCCGGGGGTAAACACAATAAAAAACAAAACAATCCAATAACTGAGAAATAAAAAAAAAACAAACAGCAGCCTGCCTTGCCAGTGCGCAGACAGAATATTTCGTTGCGCATATAAGATTTCTTAAGGGCACGGATTTATTATGGTCAGAGGCAGGAATGGAACAAAATGTGTGCATGTGTGGATGAGCACAGGTAGGTTTGGAAATTCTGGAGTTGAAAACCATACGAGATTCAGCTAAAGAACATGCTGAAATGTAATTTATTAATACTCTGAATCGCCCGCGCGCGTTGAAAGTATTTCGCTGAGTAATTTTTGTTTTTCTTCTGAATTTAGAAAACAGGCAATCTTAGATAGCATCTCTGATTGGTTAACAGATTTCAGCTCGTGTTGATGTTTATGTAAGCCTGGTTAACATGCGCGCGTGAGTGTGCACATTAATTTGTGCAGGCCAGACTGGACGTTATAACAATGTACTACTAGTACTAAAAAGACACGGAAAATCTGTGTGTGTCTGTGTTGGGGGGGGGGGGGGGCAAGCAAGGCTTGAAGCAAATTCAAAAGGTGGCAAAAAGAAAAAGCTGTACGTAGTCTCGCGTAAGAAATAATACAGCTACAAATACGCAAAGGAAATGGAAAGACAACTCAAACTTTCAGTCAAGTGACCTTCGTCAGGAAAAAAAAATGTAACAGGAGCACGTGCAAATGTAAATCTTTTCACCATATGTTTCCATTATTATGTTAATAGGATACAACCCAGATCGCCCTGTTGCATAAAAGAAAAAAAAAAAAAAGACATCCTCTCGGAGGGGAGGGGAGGAAGGGGGGGGGGTGGTTAGTCAATTTTGCTTGACACATTGGATAAATAGACATGATGTTGAAACAATTATCCCCTATCCACATTTTATCATGTATTATACTCCTGTATGTACTGTATATAGGTCACCTGGAGATAAGCTTACAGGAAAGTTAGTCAGCCATACATGAGCATCCAGAACTAGCAAAAACTCTGGCAAGCCAACTAAACAGAATAAAACCAGCTGAAATCTTAAAGTCTACAACAAAGTGCAAACGAAAAAAACAAGCTAATAACTTAAAAATGCAAAAAAAAACAACAAAACAAGAAAGTAAAGGATGAAGGTCAGGCATATAATTTGCATTGATTCTCATTGCAATTAACAACACTTGGAATTATTTCCAACGTATCGGCAAAAAAACAAACAAACAAATTAAATCAAGCTCTAGATGTCATGACATTTCATTTATTGTGTCACTGGACCTTAACCTCTGAGGCCAATAGAATGAGACTGTCCAGCCCTGGGCATTTGCATGTACAGATAACCCATACAGCTGCATCTTTGTTGATAAATTGAATGGAACGCCCAAACTGAATTCACTTTAATGTGTGTTTGTCCAGGCAAAAATGCTGATTTTTGAATGAAGAGCAAATTGTGAAAAGTGAGATTCACGCTCTTGTAATAAATGTCTTCAAATGTTGAATCAAACTGACAATTTAGACTCCACACTTTGGAGCTGACCTTCACCCTTTCAGCCTGGGTATACCTTGAAATGTGACATCATTTTCAGCTACTAGTTGTTCTAATCTGGGGCATTCAGCTCTTGAAAGTGGAAAAGACTGAACTAGTGTAAAATCTGCACTTCATTAGTCAATGTTATTGTTAGTGAGCATAATATTTTCACCATTCCCTAAATATAGTTATCTGTTTTGGCTACTTTTCAGGAGAAGCAAGTTGGAAAAAATCTGTTTTATTCCAGCACAATTGGTCTAGACATGAAGAGTTTGTGAAAGTTTGCTTTTCATTTATATTTTTGGTTTGAGAGTCTATAGCCAAGATCATTCAATGTGGCTCTGAATGTAGTTGAATATACATAAAAGTCGGTTCTTTGAATTTTTGAGTTACTACGGTCTCAGGGAATGGTGATGATATGATATGCTTTCTTGATGGCCTCAAGAGTGCTGGAGTTAACTGCTTTTGACAAAGTTTTTTGAATTTGGTGATTGTCTCTAATTTTTTTTACATTGCAATCTGCAGACAAAATTTGCCTGTTTCATATGAGGTTGTGCCGAATGTTTCAAGGTGTACCCAGGCTGAGACAGACATGGGGGAACTAAGTACATACATCAAAGTTATCCCACTGATGGGAAGGCGACGGGCCACGGTTATGATGCATGCGCCTCTCAGAATGATGCGAAGCCGATGAGACATATTCAGCGGTACTCACGCTCTCCTGGAAGGTGTGGTACTGCCTGGACTCTGCGTGCTGGACGACCTCTTCCATCACCCGTGGGGGTGCCTGTTGCCTGGGGGCCTTGGATGCCTGGATAGACTGGGAGGCAGCCTCCAAGTTCTTCTCCAGCTCATCCAAACGGGTGGAGTCGGGCTTGTCTTTGTTTAGATCTGTATGATGACAAAGGTGAGTCAACATGAGCTGTGCTTAACAGAATGCTGACCCTATCATGAAATGGCCCAAGTGCATTTGTGTAAATAACAGATGACAATGCCTTTATTGCTAAATATCCTATGAGCGTTGAAGGAATTTTATTACCCAGCAGCCCTCTGAAAATGTTTTACTAGGGCCTATCCAAGGAGTTTCCTACTAGGGCCTATCCAAGCTGTTTCCAAGGGCTCCTCCAATGCAAACAGATGGGAGAAAATTACTGATTTTTGTTCAGATTTGTTCCAACACTTTTTTAAAATGTTTTTTAAACCCCACGAGACTTCCAAGGCTAATCCACTATTTCCAGGGCTTTTTCTCATGTTTTTAAATTCCAGGGCATTTCCACGGCCCACAAACCCTGAATTCATAAGAACGACAAACCTCTAATTAATATGGACAACAAACCCTGAATCAATATGGACGACAAACCTTGAATTAATATGGACAACAAACCCCGACTTCATACGGATGACTTTGAATAAAAAAAAAGAAAACGTGTGGTCCAACTATACAGACAGAGATAAGTTTACATACAGATAACTGAATGGTTGACAGTGGTCTGCAGCACTTACCAGTCCTATGAACGAAGACCTCTGTGATGTAGTGATGGTTGACCTGGGCAGGGACTTGCTGTACTGGGGGTGGGGCCTGCTGCTGCTGCTGCACTCGCTTGGCACGCTGCATCTCGTCGTGCATGTCTCTCTGCCGCTCTAATGTGCGGTACTGAGTGTATGTGGTTGTGCTGTGGGGGCCCTGCACACAAGATCATGTCGGAAATAAACCCAACAGGTCATGATGACCCCCGAACTTAAATATTGAAATAAGTGTAAGACTGAATGACTTGTGAAGAACTTGACATAAAATGCAAATGTTTCCCACAGCTCCTGTATGTTAAAATCAACAGGGTGTCTGATTTCACACAGTTCCATCTAATGCTTTAAACTATAAGAAGCTAGAAGTAACTGAGAATGCAACTGCTACATTACCTTTCCTTTTTTTTTTTTTTTCAAAACTACTAGAAGAGGTACCTGACATTACCTGGGGTATATATACCTGTGCTGTCACCCTTCTCTCTCTGAACTATAAAGTTTCCCATAATATACTACAATCTTGCTACATATCTTCGTATATGTGTCTGTGCGAGCGTGTCTAGTCAGGAAAATCTCACCAAATTGAATGCTGTCACCCTTCTCTGATCTATAAGTTTCCCATAATATACTACAGTTAGATCTCTATATATGTTCTGTGCGAGCGTTTCTAGTAAGAAAAATTGCACCAATTTGAACACTGTCACCCTTCTCTGTCCCTCTCTTATCTATAAAGTTTCCCATAATATACTACAATCCTGTGCAGATCTCATGCGCGCCTCTGCCAGTGGGCTACGCACTCATTTCTAGTCAGGCAAATTGCACCAAAGTGAATGCATCTCAAATACAGTCTCCTGAGCTCTGGGCTAATCAAAGGCAGCAATAAAGATCAGTGTATTTTACAGACATTAAATACTTTATTAAAAGATTGCCTGAAACCTGAATAAAAATGATAGGTCAATACAAAGCAAACTGGCTTAAATCACTAGACATTAAAACAATTAATTTTATAATTTTTTGAAACTAATTCAGGTTGTAGAGTTTAGCTAAAATTGCACGACAAAGAAAGACTCCAACCACTAATTTTTTATATGTTTTTTTCAATAATAAGACGATTTTTAAAATAACTTATGCATTTTTGAACTGCCGCAGTCATCTTGGTTATCTAATTTGCACATTTACTAAATTTTCACATTTTATTTGAATTTGGCTCTAAACAACAGTTACCTCCCAAGAGAAATACTGATGTAAAAACAGTGTCAATTTTCAAAGACAAAATATGACCAAAAAAAAAATTTGTAACTTACAAAGCCCCCAGGGTTAGAAATGATAAAGAAATGCTACAGTAAATTTTTGTGTGTCTAAAAAAAAAATAATTTTGTCATGTGTCTATTTTCACTAGTGCGCAGAGTTAGGGTTAGTAATAATGATAATAGTAATGATGAAGAAAGCAATTATACTAACAAATAAGTAATAATAGTAATGATAATGATAATAATAATAATAATAACACCACTACAAATGTCTATTTCCCCGATATTAGTTATTACACAGTGGTAATAGCTGTGTCCTATATAAATTGTTATTTATGATTTTCAAAAGGACAACTTGAAGAAAACAGAACCGCGACATCTTAAAAGTGTTTCAATCCACTAACGCCACTCCTACATTGTTCTGTTCTTCAGAAAACTTATGAAAGATTGAATTTGAAGGAAGAAACCAGTTTTATGGCTGTTTGAGGCTTTGTCCCTGCTGAAATGGTGATCCTTCACTGACCTCATTCAGTTACAGTAATCAAGGCTTATCAGCCGGAATGTGTTATGTCCAATTTTATTCATTGTTTTTAAATGCCTGTAAAATGTCCAAGACACAAGGTGTGTGACTTCATTCCATAGCCCAATAACACTTTTCATGTGACTACGTTAAAGTGATTGCAATTATCTGAAGTTTCAGTAAGGTTACAAATTTCAAACTTGTCCTTCTCAATTTGACTATTTTGGTTGCCAACCCTCGAAATATTTCAGGGTACTAGATGTCTGGTAGGATATCAATGGCCAGTCCATGTAGGACGTGAAGATGGTGTCACAAGTCACAGCTTCAAATCTCTTGCTTGGGCTGGGGTTGAACCTTACTAATTTCTTGCAATGTTTTTGAGGCAATCATCACCTTTCAGATATCTAACACTAACAGGGACGAAAGCCTCACTTAGTGATATTGTCCCACTGTAATAATGAACACCCCTCCTTCCCCAGGAGTAAAACTAAAAAAAAAAAAGACAACATTTTGCTAAGACTCATCACTAAATATAGTCTCTTTGTGTTGAAAGGCACTCCTCAAGCCAAACTTACAGATGGTGAAATAGCCCGAGGAGAGTGTGGTGGGGTGCTGTGAGTAGATCCGTAACTCCTGGGCTGGATGTGCTCCACATCGCGGTTTCTGTCATAAAGAGTGTCACTCTGCTGTCGCTGCAGAGGTCGCTGCTGCTGTTGTTGCTGTTGCTGTTGCCAGGTGGCACTGCTGCTGTTGGAACGCGTGCGCATGTACTCTTTGCTGCTGGAGCGTGCTGGGACAGGCACGGGAGCCGTGTAGATTGGCACTGTCCTCTGCATGGTGGGAGACGGAGGGGGTTTGTTTGATCTCTTGTCTCCGTAACTTCGGGACTCCACGAATGAAGATGTGTTGTAGGATGTATTATAGTACTGATCCTGTCCCCAAGGTCCATCAACACCTGTGGAACTTTGGGATCTCTGTGGAGCTGCATGGGAGGGCTGCACTCGTTCAGGCGAGATGGGACCATTATGTATTGGTTGTTTACCATACGAATCCATCATGTTCTGAAAGTTACAAGACATTAACACAAAACTGCTTTCACGACACTAAAGAAGTCGCGAATCACCAGTGCATTATCTAACCAGCAATCTGAAGTTATATTACCATTGTGAAAACCAACATTAAATGTCAACGAAATTTAATGCAACATTTAAGCTGTGATTCCATGTGTATGGAAACGGAAACAGCAATGAAAATGTCAGAAACCGTGCAAGTTGTGAAATAACAAGAATGTTTTCATGCGTACGGAAACGCCATTTCTGTACAAATGGAAGTACTCTTTCTTTTTACTACTTGACAGATTTTTGCCATTTCCGTTTCTGCACACATGACAACACTGCTTAATAAATGAAATAGATTAGTAAAAACTGCTTTTGAAGGCCTAATTTCATTTAGTTTTTCCCTTTTCCAAACTGTGATATGAAAAGTTATAGAACTTAAGATTCCGTACCATAATGTTAAACAAGCTGAAATATCGATGGTATCAAGCACAAACTGGCCAACTCCGAAATTTCACTTTTCTTATTTCAGGGTAAATCCTCTGGCCAGGTTTTTGAGTGGGCCAATCATTATGCTTCTCAGAGAGCAGCCTGAGTGTTTCAAGATTAAGCCTAAAGGTGGTGACAGCAGACACATTGGGAGCTTTGAAAACTTACATAAAATAAAGTTTGATAGCTGGGATGATTCTGTTCATCAGCTGGAATGATTCATGTGGTCAGAGTAAACTTTTTAGATTAGTTTGATGACCTGGTCAGAGAAACTTTGTCCTTATTATGTTTATTTATCATATTTTGAGGGGGGGGGGGGGGAAGAAACAGAAAAGGATCAATATTTAACCAGTATTTTCTTAATCCTGTATAGCTGATCAATCTTGACCTAGGTGTTTTGTGCTCGAAACCATCGATATATCACAGTGTCCCATGAACCAATTCACCTGTTGTTTATAAACTTGAGGCACTAACATAATAATATTTTCATATAATCTGTAACTTGCTATAAAGGCAGAAGCAGAAAAATTACAGCATCTATTGTCTATGAAGCAGTCTACATGTTAAAACTATAAGCAAGACTTTACTTGAAGATGATTGATATACAAAGGAAATTCATCCTTTGATAATTATTTCTCTTTGATTCAGTGCAACTAGGAGGCAGTCTGTCAGCATGAAATCACAGATGACAATCCTTTTAATGTCAAATATGAGAGTGTAAACAGAAATAAATGTAAAAATGGATTTTGTACCAAACATTGTTATAAGTGCCACAGGTCATAGATTTGAATAGGAATGAGATTATATGCAAAATCTGACAGCAGCACTCAAATCATGGCAGATGAAATTGATAAATTTTACATGCTTCAGACCGGAAACAGAAAATAGAATTTGTTCTTCAGGGGCCGGACATAATCGAGGCAAAATCCTCAGGCAGCCAAATCAACATTATATGATGCCATTCCTTATTTCGTTTGATCCTGGTCAAATATCTTATGACGTCACAAGTTATCAGATGATTTAAGGCATGCCCATGCGCTGGCAGATTTATCTGCTTCTCTTTTTCCATGGGTAAAAAAAAATATTAAAAAATGCACATAACAAGATATGTGACAGATATGAGAATAGATAGGGATGCAAAACTCCTGAACATGATGCAAAGATTTCTGTTTCATAACGACCACAAACACACATAGAAGAAAACTTCTGTGAAGAATAAAAAAAAGTGCAAACATTCTTTTGGCTAGGAAGAAAATGTCTTGTTTTTTTGTTCTTTTCGCCCTTTCTCTTTTGATTGCGAAGCGTAGAATATGAAAATGGATTGTAGCTATAGTATATATGTTGTAAAGAAGCTCAAGATAAGCAAAGACTGAACAGGTGTGATTATATTTTCTCCTTGATTAGAGAGGTTCAGAAATCAGTTAGTCACGCAGCATGGCAGGAGTACCACATACCCTTTCTTCTTCTTCACTCTGTGAACGGCGAGTGTAGTATTTATTTTGGGCATATCTAAGCTCATTCACCAGTTTCTTTTCCTGCTCGGTCCGCCCAGAGGAGTCTCGGCCTTCTTTGAAGTTTTTCAGCTTCTGCTGTTGCTGTGCCAGCCAAGAGCTGGTGTCACCGTCCTGTGAGGAGTAGGAGTACGAGGAGGAAGTGACGTCCAGCTTGGGCTCATAGTCTGGGCGGTACGGCAGCCGAGACGATGGGGGTGCGTCCAGCTTGGGCTCATAGTCTGGGCGGTACGGCAGCCGAGACGATGGGGGTGACTGCAGGTTCTGAGTGACAGGGGATCTAATCACTTCATGCTCAACAACTTCTGCTCTCTGTGGTTAAATGAACAAAGAAAGTTTTATGGAACTGCTCATTACAAATGAAAGCGCCAAAGTCCGCCACAAATTAAAAGACAGATAAAGCAATCTAAGAAAAACTATAATGACAATTGGCAACAGTTTAATATTTATCAATTGACACCGGTGTCCCTGGCTCAGAAATTCGTCTACAAGCATGATGTGGCGTGAACTTTGACATAATGACAATTTTCATGAATCATTCAGAGAAATCAGAAATCTCTCCGTCCAGCAAGTGAGTTACAGAAGTACCTGACAGGTAATGAGCAGTTTGAAGATTACCTAGGTAGGTGAAGCAAATTTGGACAAACAACAGATAAGCTGAAAACCTTCCAAATAAGGAATAAAAGTCTTGACAAAATAACAATAGTAACAAAACATTTATGTTCCAATACCCCGACCATGTCTTCAGTTACACCCACTAAATTTATGCCCACTGCACACAGAATCTCATGGACTTGTTAGATTTGATCTCTGACATGTATGCACTGCCCACTATAGGAAGCACATGAAAACCCCATCTGGGATGGTTTTAGGGTTTGGATCCCTTCAAATAATTTGCCAATATTCTGTTAGACTGAACCCTTCCTTAACCCTTGAGTCAATGTGGGTCACTCTTAGCCTGGCTTTTTGGTCATTTTTTCCCCATTGCGAACATCCTTTAGCTAGTCACAAAATCATTCTTAGAACTTCTTGAATAGCCCTGTGTGCCAGAAAGAGACTGCATGAAGGCAGTTCCTGACCCTATGTATGTTAAGGAACCCACATAACAATGCTTACCCTCGACTTTAAAAGATCCAATATAATTTAACAGAAAAACAGTTCTTACACAGAATACTACAACCGCCCCCCCCCCCCCCCCCCCTGAAAAGGGCCCTACAATTACAAAAACAAACATTTTTTTTTATCTCTTTCCATGCAGTTCCAATTCTACAAGCCTACATTTGTTTATTTTAAGTGATAACCCCTTACTGTAGCTAGTTAGCATCTCTTGTGTATGTTAAAATAATAATATTTATCATCAGTCAAGCATGCAAATAAAGCTGTATCTGAATTGATGCGATATAAAATCCAAACTTAAACTGAAACAAAGACATGCATAAAACTCCACATTTCAGACACCTGTGAGGAGCTGGACTGGTGTGAAGAGGATAGTCCGGCAGTGTAAGAAAATGCATTGCTGGGGACACCTTTAGGATGGTATGAGTGGGGCGGGCGGGCGGGTGTTGTGTCAAGCACATCATTGGGGTCAGCTGCAATTGTATAATGGTCTTTGACCTCTCCCTGACCCGGGACCTTGTAGGACACCTCCGCCCGCTGGATCAGCACCTTGTCGGGGTTGCGGTGGGCATCGCTGCTGGAATACGATGTGAACGTACGGGTGGTGGTTGTGACTGTCTTTGCCCCACTCATGGCTGGGCTTATTCCTGGTGAAACTGGGGCCTGCTGCGATTGGCCAACTGTCTGGAAAGTTCTGGGCGAGCGCTGAGGCGGCGACACGTAGGCCTGGTCACTCAGTAGGTCACTCAAGAGCTCGTCCAGCTGCGTCCTTTCTTCCAAGGTCTGAACAGTTTTTCTACCTACCGTTGAATTGCTCTGTTGGTGGACCTGAGACCCGTAGGAAGGGCTGATGAGTTCACTGCTGTGGATGTTGTTGTTGTTGATGTTGTTGCTAGTTGTTGCAGAGGCGGTGTACTGGGAGTAGTTGTGTCCTGTAAAGCCTGAAAGTGACCAATCAGAACAATCAGTAATTTATCCTTATATAATCAAACTATGATGAACAAAATGAAATCTTTTATCAAAATAATTCCGTACAAAATGCAGCGAAAAAAACCAAAAATGTGCCATTTCCCATGGATGCTTTTTCAAATTAACACTTACAAACAGACGTGGCATCAGTAATGCAGAGTGTCTAGACATTCCAATATAACCAAAATAAGCTTCTCAAACGCCCAATTGCCCAAAAAACCCACAGGAACATCAATAACAAAAAAAAGAAAAGATTTAAAATTTCCCTGAATTATTACACACAGAGACAGTGGATAAGATAAAAGTGTGCAAATCCGCTGTCAGGATGGATAATTCAACTGGACTGGACCATCTACATACACTGTGACAGCCAAAGAATGATTAAAAGTTCTGTAAACAATTGATTCTCTGGTGTCCTGTCTTGAAAGCGACTCCCAGAGAAAATGAAAATAAAAATGATTTAAAGCTCCTGCGTTTGACGACGAAGGCAGTCCAGTTAAGTTCATGTGTTGAATGAAAAAGAATTGCATGTTCTGATTTACTTAATTTATACTCTGCAAGCCAAGAACCAGTCCTATGTCACTTTAGTTTTTCCAGCTTTGCTTTGAAATACAGAATAAAAGTCTTTGAAATGATGCATGTAATAAACCATTCAGAACAAAAAAGCCCACACTTCTAAAATATGAGAGCTATGTTCATGCCCTCTTTGAAACACTGGTGAACACTGGCAAAAGCAACAAAAAATTTGAAACCAAAACAAAGAAAAAACACCTGCTGACAAGACGCAACAGCAAATGTGAACATTCAAAGAGGAGACAACTGTGGTGTCTTAATGTAAGGAAATTTATAATTCTAGTTGCTGCCCTTGGCTTCCTCAATTCTGTCCCTTGCACCCACTAAAAGACAATATTTTGTAAAGTCATGAATCCAAATGGGCAAACAGTGAGGATTAGAGGCAAAAACACCACACCAAAAACATTAAGATTAAATAGATTTCATGGAAAAGAACAACAGACACAAAAACTGTTATATTTCCCAAATTTTCACTAGCAGTTATAGAAATAAAACATGAGAAAAGCCAGGCTCTATAAACCACAACCTTTACAAGCAGATAGACAAAAGTTAAAGTGATACCATTAATTGTAAAAAGTTGAAGCAAAACTATGGAAGCGCTAAATGACATCTATGAAGAAAACGGAAAAGACTAGGCTTTAAATAGGCCACGACCAGAGATTATTCTACATTACTGATACTATTTTTCTAAACTTTAACAAGGAAAATTTTAACACTGAATTAATGTAGGAATTTAAAACTCTGAGCAGTGGCTGAAACAAATAGGGCTCTATGCTTATACCATTTCAGGGCATGTAACTTTTACAAATCATGGCTACAAATGATGCTTTCCTAAAAACTTTAACAGTCTCTGTTGTTTGTTTGACATATGTGTAGCCACCCAACAAAATGAAACACACTTCGGCACTACCTGATTCAAGAAAATCATTAAAAGGCATCATAGTGCCAATTTTATCAATTTGCATTTTCAGTATTTTAAAAAAATTTAACCTGTTTACTACTCCTTTTTCCAAATGATAATCCTGTTTGAGAAGGGTAAATGCCTCAAAATTGACTTTGAATCGAGCACCATCAATAATTTTGACTAAAAGCTGAAACTTTAAAAGTGTTTTTCTCTAAATTGGGGTTGTGTCACTTCCTGTCTTTGAGAGGCCATATCTTCTCTGATAATTAAATTACAGCAAAACATTTTTTTTACCAAATGAAAGGACCTTGACTAACCTATTTAGTGGCACCCATATCTCCACACAATCACCAAAAATGCACGAAGTGCCTCATTTTGTCGGGCGGCTACACATATAATTAATAACTTGACTGCTTGTTCGGGATGGAGCAATCTTATAAATAATTAAGGCTTTGGTTCTAGGTAATGGCAATTTAGACAATAAAAACTCGAGTTCTTCTTTTGTTTCTCAGTACAGGGGGGGGGGGAGGCCATGTTTCAAGTTAAGGACAGATCCAGATGAAAGTAAAAGAACATTTCTACTGCCACTTAGCAGAGATTCAGATACAAGATGAACTATAAAAAAACAAACTTTTAAATAATTTCCCTTCTCTGACCCTTGTCTCTCTACACAACTTTAAAAGATCAACTAAAACTGTTCTACTGTCTCCCTACTAAATGATCAGTTGCAAAGTTTCCAATGCACTAGCCACAGCAAACAGCAACAACCAGGGAAAAAAATATGCAGATTTTGAACTGTAAAAGTGGAGCCCAGACTTGGAAAGGGAATTTTACCCTACACACATAATTATGTACATATATATTAAAAAAAACACAAAAACAAACTACTTTGGTTAACTTCCTGGACACCTGTGATCCCATGACGTACCTCTATTCATTCTAGCTAGATAAAGATTTCTCTGTTTTGAAGATAATCGTAACTCTTGACAATCTCATTGAACAAGATAACCATGGAAGAGATGATGGCAAAGATCACAAACACCATACCAGAAAAGCCTAAAAACATGCTTTTGAGAGACAAGAATTCAAAGGAAAATCTCATAGTGGTTGAAATAGTCTATACATCTATTTGACAATTCCACATATATTTCTGTTTGGCATTAATTCTTTAAGGAGGACCTTATAATCCAGCTGAGGATTTCACAGTACTACGACATAGGTTTACTAACTGTGGATTAGGGGATATTCTGTTTTATTCATGACTATTCATGGGACAGCCACATGATAAAGAAATATTACTGAAATTATGAGTTAACAAATTTACCATCTTTTCTTTGTGGATTTTTACAAAAAAAATATTGGCCAAAATGAAGAAAATTTTAAAGCAACCACAGAAAATCTGTGAGGTCACAGCAAGATTTGATACAAAGTTGAAAAGTGGCATGGCCCTACCAAAAAAAGAAAAAGTTTTTTTGCAAAGCCCTACCTTTTTGACAAATACCAACCATAAATTCAAACGAATACAAGATTCAAAATGAAAATAAAATAAAATGAATATAAAGGCAATAAACAAGCCTTCGATCACAAGGACCTTCACTAAGCTATAAAAACAAATAAAACTTGGAAAAAACTGCGGAAAAAAAATAAATCGGAATTTTTTTTTTTATTAACTTATCTCCGTATGTAGCTGTATTATTTCATTTCACTGAAAATATTTATCATTATTATCATTTTATTTCTTGCTGGTGTATGGTTTTGCAAATGGAACTTTTTGTCTTTTCTTTTTTGGGCCACTTTTTAATGAAACCAAGAAAGTTTACTTTGTGGCTTTGGAATTTTAGTACTGGATGGAGAATATTTACACAAGACAAGGGGAAACTAGCCTACGATCACAGGTGCACAAATTCACAGAGGCTGGATTTGTTTGTTTTTTTCACACTAACCAGAATTTAAACTAGAGGGTATGGAACCGTTTGATATATGGTTTGGCCCATGTGCAGAGGTGGCTGGTGCTGATGTTGATGGGGTAGGGGCTCTCTTTGCAACGGTGGCGTACAAACTTCCGTCAGGTGCCTTGTTGTGGTCAACTCGGAGAATGTTGGACACGTGTGTCCGGTTCACTGAAGCTTGAGACGTTGACGAAATTCCGTTTTCGTTGAAATCGACAGCTGAAAGAGGCAGTGGGTTAGCATAGCCCAGTAATGAAGCACGTAAAATTAGCAATGTCAAAAGTTCCCCAAAAAATAATATCCAAAGCGATTAGCAATTAATAGATAAAAAGGCAGGGGAAATCTCAGGTTGGGACCTATAATGAAAAACAGTTTTCCCCTTATGTTCAAAAAACAAAATATGTTACAGTAGGCAAAATGTATGAGCTATGATGCTAAATACTGTGACTTGAAACTTAAAAACTGTGAAACAATGCCGATAAAATAGAAAGCTTTTCTATAGACTACTGCAAGCAGAGCCATAGCTTTGCTGAGCTAGTGACTGCTCATACTGACAAATATCTGTGAACACACGAAAACTGAAATACCAATATAAAATATTGAGCTTGGTGACAACCACATACAGTTTCTTGTGCTCACATATTTAATGCAGAATGTAAAATCTATATGCTACTAAAATTTAAAAAAAAAGAACAGAAGGAAAATAGAAAATGTTTACTATGAAAAGCATCACAACATATCTGTCTGTGCATTTTCAGATCATCTGTACTATCACAAATGCGAATGGATTATATTTATTTTAACCGATTGTTTTGTAAACATTTTAACAAGTTAATCATATCTTTGTCTACAACAGGGTAAACCTGTCACTGAAGTCTTAAAAGACTCAGACAAATATAACTTTCGTCTCCATTTCTGAATACAACACTTGAGCATTTCACCACCTTTCAAGCTTGGATTGCCTGCCGCAGTACATTAACTTTTTAATTCTCATCTCTTGTTCCGATGCTCCCCCCCCCCCCCAATCATCTGTGGTGCAACAATTTTTCATTTATAATATGCTCTTCAACTCAAAAGGGTTGGTTACCCTACACTTTGACTGTTAAATTACAGACCTTTCCTCAATACACAGACTCTCTGGTCATATCCTTTGGGAAACTTATTATGCCTGCAGAATCTGATCAACCTTTCATAACCACAAGCTGCTTATTTGTAAACTTATCAAAAAAAAACCTGAGCTCACAATAAGTGGTGGGGGGTTGCAGTTTGCATGCCCTGTAGGACAATGAAAGTGTCTATTCTATAAAGGCAGGTATGAAGGCAAGGGGACAGCAGGAATGAAAAGAGAAATTCCTAAAACTAGATATAGATAGGGAAATGTTGATCAGTTATAGAAACTTCACTGCAGCAAAAAAAAAAAAAAATGTTAGTTGAAATTGTAAAAATCACACTTTAAATGTTGTGGTGTTATTAAAAACTTGGGTTATGGGAAAAACCACACACAGTGAAGCCTGTGGGAGGGATCTACAGAAATAATGCATGAAAACCACTGCATCCTGATAGTCTAACTCATTCTTCATTGCAATTAAGAACACAATGAACTATTGATAACCTTACATTTAACTGATTTTAAATGATTTAGGTCACCAACCATGAAACTTATAAATTGATACTTTTGTTCAAAACCACGAAAATCCTTGTGATGACACCTATGACTTTTACTACTGCTGATCATGACCGCACTCGAATTGAAACTAATGTCATTCAGCATGAAAACCCTTACACTGTAAAAATACTTCTGTAATTAGCAATATCTACAATGAAAAACTTTAAAGTTACACGACTATTAACCATACCTAAAAATCTCCCAAATAACATCTTTTTAATTGACAACTTCAACTGGAAATGAAATGTACTAGCAAAAGCAGACATTGATCAATGTGAAATAGGCACTACTTAGAATTCATTCATGATGCAAAAAGAGCTGGCATGCAAAGGACATCACTGTCAAGAGGAAAAACCTACAAGGAAATGACTATCTCAGGTAATAAGGGCCTGAATATCATTATCAAACTACACGAAATATATCACAGCACTTTTAAAGCAGAAATATTTGAAGGCTACTGAACAAACTTGCGTGTTAAAAAAAAAAAGGGCCTAGGTAATGATTCCATGTTTTCATTTTAAAAGTCATAAATGCCCCAAAACATGGGTAAAACCTGAGGCAAAGGAAAACATAAAAGCTCTAAAATTTAAGGCTTTCCACTGCTTTTTAAGAAAAACAGCTGAGGGAACACCTGGTCACATAGAGATTTTTTTTTTTTTAAATGAATTGTAATTCATTTTCAAAGTGTTTTTAAAACCAAGCCAATGTCAACTGATTATCTTCTCCGAAGACATCAATACTATTTGATCATCAATGTCTTGCGTTTTCTTTGCCCTCCACTCCCTCTCTTTCGGTTTGATTTTCCCATGAATTTTATAAAAAAAAGAGATGCCACAAAAATAATCATAGAAAACGGAAAGGCCCTTTTTTGTTCACACATAACGGAACGATATATCCCGTTGTCCTATGAACTGAAGACCTCAACCAATAACTTCTCATCAACGCTGTGTCTACATTAATAATAATATTATAACTTTATATTGTAACCAACCCACTGCTGTATACATAAAGGGTTACTATGAAAGCATAATAATTCCATTGTTATTTTGAAAGTGAACACTGACTGTAACCAGTGAGCTATGCTCTGTGACCTGTATGAAGGGTCACCCAGTTTACTTACCATCTATGGCCTCCAGTGCTCGGTGGAAGTTTTCATAGGAGTCTGAGCGAGCCAAAGATTCTTCATTATCATCCACAGGAACTGTTACATCGGACTTGAAGCCTGACACTGTAGATAGATGAAAGTTACTTAGTCCTACTACATGTACATAGTTAGCCCTATCGTGAAACTGCAAGTGTATCCACACAACTGGAGATGATATACTCACTCTTTTTAGCCAAATACTGAGCAAACTCCTTGAGAGGAGTTTATTTTTCTACTGATTAAGGAGAAGTAAAATACTTGAAATGTTTATTTACGTTTGAGAAACTATATAAAAAATTTTAGACATTGAAAGAGTTCAAGGGGAACACTTTTTTCCTTCTCTGTAAAACAGGATCTTTAGCACTTGCATATGGTTCATTGATATAGCAGGCTTACATGCAAATGCCCAATTTTCTGAAAAGCATTGGGGTTGAGTGGCAATATGAAAGAAATTATGCCACCTACCAGTATTTTGTCACTATTCCCAAAGACTTTCGAAAAATCAATTTATATAATAATAATAATGTATTGTATATTCAACTACATTCAAAGGGTGATCTCTTAAGCTGAAAAACAATTGAATAGCAAACTGTCAAAAATTCACCATAATTAGGCCAGTTTTTTGCTCGCCTGATCACAACAGTTTTAGGGAACAGCGACATTCACTATTTTTAACTTTCCCTTCTGATGCAAATTTTGGGGCAAAATCTTTATTTACTACCTTCAATTTTTAGTAACCTTTCACATTCATATTTCATAAAATGAATAAAAAGCCTTTTGCTCCATATGATACTTAATACATTGGTGAATCAATCTGTTGCTCCACTGGTATAGTGGCAGAGATGGGTTGATAAAAATGTTGATCTTTATCACTATGTTACTGGAGCAATGAATTGACGAACATCCCTCAAATTCTTCACACAACAAGTTCACTATGGTCTTACCTGACACTAGTACATCCGAACTGGGCCCAAACACAAACTCTACCTTGCCATTGTCGGGGAATCTTGGATCTGAAATAGACAAAGAAACGTGTATTCGTGAGTTTTTTTGGTAAATTTAGTTTTCCAAAATTAGGACAGCAATAAATACTATTATTATTATTTCTCTATTGGTGATATTGGAAGAAGGAGTGATAATGGGAGGAAAGCATGAGGCCCAAAGTTCTGGCATCAACTGGCAATGTTAACATAAAAGTGCACATGACGGAATTCGGGATGGTCATTATGTTGGTGTATGTGTGTGTATATATGTGAGGGAAAGGGGAGGGTATGGTCAGGTCCCACAGTGTGCAACAAGCAGGGAAAAAAGTGTCAGTAAATATCCCCCCATCCCCTCTTACGCCAACGGCCAATCAAAGTAGTAGTGGCAGCCTCCCATTTGAGTTTCCGTACACCAAGCGTATAGAGGTAAAGTTCCACAACTGTTCTGCGTTTATTACAACTCAGACTTTTTGTTTTTGTTTGGTTATTTCCCCTGAACCCGACTGTTTCCTCTCTCTCATCTGCTATGCATTGGAAGCCTTGACTCCTCCATCCAAGAACACAAGAACCAACTTGTAAAACAACGCTCAAAGAAAAGTGTCGCTTAAACTCATGAACTCTAGAGTTCTGATAAACAAACCGATGGCCTCTTCCATACCTGTTGCTCCCTGCTCACCCCCGATGCTTAATAGAATTATCTTTATAGAGCATGTACAAGATCATAGGAACATGTACATTTATCAGCAGCTGATGCTGCAAAACCTGATAAGCCCAAAGCCACGCTGAAAAGATTCTTCCTAATCTCCCAACAGGGGTTAAATAAATACATGTACCCATTTTTAAGCACTCTTCAGGCTCTCAGATAGTAAATTTTCAGATTCTCACAATCGAGATGTCTGTCTTTGTGGTAGGTGGGTAGATAGGTAGATAGGCACCCAGGCAGGCAGGTCAGATAGATAGATAGATAGATAGATAGATAGATAGATAGATAGATAGATAGATAGATAGATAGATAAATAGATAGATAGATAGAGAGATAGAGAGACAGAGAGAGAGAGAGAGAGACAGACAGACAGACAGATAGATAGATAGACAGATAGATAAATAGATAGGAGATAGATAGATGGACAGAGAGATAGATCTAGATAGACAGATAGATAAATAGATAGGAGATAGACAGACAGACAGACAGACAGACAGACAGACAGACAGGCAGGCAGGCAGGCAGGCAGGCAGGCAGGCAGGCAGATAGATAGATAGATAGATAGATAGATAGATAGATAGATAGATAGATAGATAGATAGATAGATAGATAGATAGATAGATAGATAGATAGACAGATAGGAAGGACGGAAACGCACCAGTCACTACTTCTGGAGCGGGGAATAAAAAAAAAAAAAAACCAGGTAAGACTAGAGTAAGCAGGAGAGAGGGAGAGAGTGAGTGAGAGAGAGAGAGAGAGAGAGAGAGAGAGAGAGAGAGAGAGAGAAAGAGAGAGAGAGAGAGAGAGAGCGAGAGAGCGCGAGAGAGAGACGAGAGAGAGACAGAGAGAAGACACAGAGAGAGAGAGAGGGAGAAAGAGTTGTGGAATAGTACAATGTTCCCCATAAATTGTGTTTACATTTGGGTTTGTGCCATTGCTGGGCGAAACAAGAACCGCTATGACTGAGGGTGACTCACATACAGCACAACACGAGGTATGCATGGAGATTGGGTGCCTTGACATTTCAGACAGCACACAATGAACTCAGCCCTGCCGTATGTATAATCTAATGACACAACGATAATATACCAGAATGTCAATACAGAAAGAATGAAGGACAATTCCGGCATGCAATTCCCGGGAAAATATTGCTCTGTATAAACACTTGCTTTTTTTTTTTACTGGGACTCTACGCTTCTTTTCAACGCAATAAAGCGGTATCAGAGATGAGTTCGGGTCGTATTCAATGTCAGGCCGCCGACGAGTGGGTGCCTTAAAATCGCCGCGAGAAATTAGTAGGATTAGGATGGATTCCGTCTCCAACGGGATTTGAACCTCAGGCCTCTCCCACACGGGTCACGTAGTATAATCACTAGGTTACTCTTTCCGGTCCCCTTTCAGAGGCCTCGTATTTGATATTAAACACACTTTCCGTTATTTTGTGATTTGCTCAAACTGAACTGTTTCATGCGACAACTGTATCATGTATATCTGGACTCGCCTGTTCAACCAGACATAAGACTGGTGATAGCCTACAACCAAATTTGTGTTTCTCTTTCATGATTCTGTCACCTGAAAATTAGGACTCATACGCTTTGTCTGTATGTCAGTCTATTCCCTGTGGGAACCCTGATCAAATAATGATGGGGGGGGGGGGGTGTAGAAAGCCTTGATCTGAAACATCATCATTATTATTATTATTAAGTCAACATTATAAAGCTACTGACTAATTCGTGTTCCCACCAGAGATGCGTTTTCGTTAATTTTCGCACTACTCACGAACAGACCAGGTTAAACCTCATTTCTCGCCTGTCAGTGTTCTCATTTAACTTACGAGAGTTCGGTAAAGAAAGATATAAAGATAAATCTCGTCCGTTCGTGAATGGTATGAAAGTTAACAAAAACGGATCTCTGGTGTGAACACAGGATGAGACATATGGAGCAAAGGCGGCATTCCGTGTAATTTATGACTCTCTTTTCAATTTCTAAAGAGAAAACAGGGACTTGAAAACGGGATGGTATTGACAGGAATGGAGAAAATAATTGTACAGACTGATGTACTCGCGATAAAAGGTTCAAAAGTCGTGCTTGTAGTGCAAATGTAGAAAGTCATCGGTGGGTGTAATGATGAAAGACAACAACTAAATTATCCATAATTTCGTATATTTTGGCATTTGTCATACATAGACTATTCAGTGGTGAGTGCTGGTCTCTCTCTCTCTCTCTCTCTCTGCATACATCCTCATTGTACATGTTTTTTTCACTTCGCACAGAAATCAACCAGCTGTAATGGACGTTTTTGGAACTCACAGTGTCCGTGCTTGGGAGAGTTCTGCCGGTACACGCAGTAGTTTTGGGTCCAGGCCCCTTTAATGCCCGAGATTTGCACTGTTTATACAGGTTCCCCGCTTGAGACTTTTAACCCGTTTTAAGGGCGTTTCCAGCTTCTTACTAAAGACTTGTACAAATTGGTCAGGAGGGGACGTATTCTGGAAATGAGTATATCGCGAGAGATCGAGTCATGAGTTGATGTGCACAAATTTAGATGCTGGCTGCCGACGGCCACTTAAATACCCCATGAACTTTACAATTAAAATAAAAACAAACTAATTTCAAAGGTCCAGTAACATTTGAACAACTGTTTTTTTCTTTTGAAAAGGAAATCTTGAACCTGCTACCGCATGAAGTCCATGAGATGCCAAATTCATGCGCTGGACGACCCAAAAAATTTCTTTGTGGTCTCGAGTTGGCAACAATAGTGCCAATAACAAAAAACTCCACACAAGCAACTCCGAGCTAAACCCCATCCACCTGAGAAACCATAATAAATAGTGCACCAATGCAGTCCACCTCAAAAGCGTGACAAATGAAATGAAGAAGTATGCAATTATAGAAGCAGGCAAAATACCCCTGGCATTTAGGGCGCAAATTCGGTGGGTTAACCCCTTAGGTCCAGATTTTGGAAGTACGTGTAGTAAAACTAAGTATGAAGATACTGAGCAGGATTATCACTCATTCAAATATTTTGTCCGGATTTTACGGTCTAATTCCCTGTGACTCTCCAATTTCCATTTCATGCTTTTATTTTCTTATCCCCCCGGGCATGGCGGCTTCTTGGACGCCCAACACAGAGTGGATGGGAATATACAGCCTCCACTTCCTCAAACAACATGCACACAGCCGGATCACATTACAGAACACATGCTCGGCGTTGAGATGAGATGGGTCATAGGTGCGGGTAAACATTTTTTTTAATCGTTTATCCCAAGCGAACGCATGTCGAGGGCCTTTTTGTGCCCTTTTTATGCTTAGGAATGGATGCGCAGACAAGTAGACAAACCAAAAAGAAGAAGAACAAGAAAAAAAAAACTGAAGAAGAGGAAGAAAAGGTTGCGGGAGGAGAAGAAGACGAGGACGCCAAACACTTGACAGCAGAAAAGTTAAGAGACAAGAGAGAACGAAGCAAACGCAAGAAAAGACAAACAAAAACAAGAAAAGCGAGGTGTAAAGGCCTTATTCTCTTAAAATAAAGCCCTCAAAACCGTACAGACAAGAGTGGTAATGCTGATCCCATCAAACACCCCTTATCCATCAAACATCTATCTCATAATAGAAGCAAACACAATGCCGCTAGAATATCTTTTGTTATCAAGGGTGAATCAACCTAGTCTAGTGAAACTGCTCAAGGCAAGGACAAAGCGAACGGAGCAAGGTAAACATACAAGCGTGGTTTTAAGTAGGAATTACAACAAAAACAACCCAACAACAACACCCAATTTCTGAGAGCTGGCTTTCAATAACTTTTCCGCATTCATGAGTGTATTTCAGAGGAACCAGAATTTTCGCCCCGGCCTCTTTTCCCGATATACCTTAGGCGTACTTCTAAGAGCAGCCAGAAGTATCGTCGTATTTCTATTCCACAGTTCGAATTGCTCGAGCTCTCCAGTTTGGAACCGTAAGTTATCGTGAGCACCTGCCCCCAATACAGACATTACAGCCTCCACAAAGTCTACAACAACGCCTGTACAGACCGTAATGTCTAACGACCTATGTCAGGTCCCGGATGTATTTGACCTCAGCTGAACTTCAGAACTTTATAATGATGCAAAAATTCTGTTGAAGAGTCAGATTGTCCGGGACTCAAAACTGGGGTGAAAGCACGTGAACCTCCTCAAATTTCGCAATATATCACGCAACTACGTGCGGAAACTGATAAACGGTAATACATTTTCACGATATCATGCTGTTTAGGAGACAGGTCCAAAGTCTGTGGGCGGGGGTCATGCTCATTTTGAGTCCTCGTTCTACGCCAGCACGTTGTGAGTGAATTTCATTCGAAGAAGGGAGAGTTTGGTACAACATGAATCGTATAAATGCCAATCTTTGGGAAAATAGCGAGTGTTTGGCGGGCGATTCTGGCAGGGTCTCTTGTCCTATGATTCTGCTATATTGCGCCTATCGTCTTGCTTCATCCTGGCGCAATGTGACCGTCGATGTGCTTTCTCTAAACTCGAACTCAAACTTGGGAAAATACCATAAGGTGCAATAAAACGCAGACTCTTATAAAGCAGACAGTTGACTTACAAGGCGGTGCCGTGAAACGGGCAATTTATTGGCAGGTCTCAACTTCTGGGTATGCCCCAAAGACGTTCAGTGCAGCAGCTGACTGTGTCTATTGTAGCCTGGTTATAACAATTCCAAGAAAACAAATCCAGTAATATAAATCATCCGCCTGTCCACCCGTTCTTACGCCTGTCTCTCCTCCCGTCCATCCGCCCAATATATTCAATGACCAAGTCATCGATTCATCTAAGCGCATACTCTCTTTTTCCATCTGTCTCTCTATCCCTATGCATGCGCAGCATTGCATTCTGTAGGACGGCCATAAAACATAACTGCCATGTAACTTCCCCTATCTGTGACGGACGAAAGAAGCCGGCCGGGCGCCCCAAACCACGAGATGGCAATCAACCAGATCATCATAGCACAAAGCCCAGATCTGGCATCATCGTTACGACAACGACAACAACAAGAACAACCCAAACAACAAAAGGCTAGCTGTCCGGACCCCCCCCCCCCCAGGGCTATGTAGAAACAATAGATAAAGACATCGACTTGGCATCCTGACAAAACTCGCTATGCCAAACACAGCTGGGTCTCGGGGCCGATAGTTCATTATTCCTCCCCTCCCGTTTTCACTCTTTCCATGGCGGTTTCTTCTTCCCACACAAAAGAAATGATTCAAGGGTAAACATATGGCGAGAACGCAAACAACCATAAGGTATCAGTAAGAAGAAGGGGAAGAAAAAGAAATCCAACACAAGACGAGTTCGAAGATCAACCCATTCCCTTTTTCAGGCACCAAACTTTAAAGTACCATCCATCACCAGCCTTAATCGTCTTTTCTTTTGCCTCTATTCCTTAGGAAAGGCGACTTGCGACAATTCCATGTGATTAAATTTGGACAAGCTCAATGTGGTATGCGGGAGGCCACTAACTTTGCTCATGTTAGTCAAAAGTATATCGGCGGCTGACAAGACATGGGTGGTTTTTTGATAACTGGATATAGATCCAACTACATCATTAATACTCAAAACAGCCATTTTGTTGAGTTGGATAACTTGCAGACTTAATGAATAAGACCAGATAATGGCAGAAAGAAGTCAGATTAATAACCTAACTCAAACATAACCGGACTGAAATCTTGCACAAATCTACGTGTGTACATATTTAATACGATTGCTATTGCACTACTTTTCAAACTCCCCTACATTTCTCTCGCTATGAATAAAACATAGGGGCCTCCAACATAATGAAATAAAAGGGGAACTCGTTATGAAAACAAAGCAGCATTCACTCTATAATTATTATGAACCTCAAGTAAGGAATAACTATATGTCTATTGCAACGCCGTCACTCCTGACAGTGAACTATCTTTCCGGGGCCCTTACCCTAATTATCAGTTCCGTCATGCCTTAAAGGTAACCAACCCAAATCTCTACACGACTGACTGGTTTCCGCAACTGAATGATTGCACTCAACAAGTCATCTATGGTGGATAGATTAAAGACAGAAAAAACAAAAGTCTCGGCGTCTTGAAGACGAGTCGTCTTTATGAATATGTTTGTATGCAAAACAAAATGATGTAAGATAAATCGTCCTAAATGTGTACTCACCACATTCAAAGTTACATCCGTTATTATTTCCACGAAAATCACTGTAATCACTAACTCCTGTTTGTGTGAATTATAGTTCACAGTGTCCACTTTTACGTGTTGGATGTGGAAATCTCAATAGAAAATCTTGCAAAGTCTCAGCAAATTCAATTCTGTAATGAATGAGCGATTTAGAAACAAAACGTACTAGTTACACACCCCTATCCCCCCCCCCCCCCAAAAAAAATTGTTCAGAAAACAGATTAAACAACAAAATAAACAGAGAACTTATTCACACTTGTGGTATCTATCCTCAAGTCACGAGCCATCAAGATAGCTACAAACATAAGAAATATACACCACAAACACGGGTAAAACAGACAATGTGTAAAGTCTGTAACAGATTTGAACCCCAGATCTCGAAGGCGGAGAAAATCCATGTGTATTTCACATGGACAGAGAAGCAAACAGGTGTCCAGGTATAAGACATTATCTCGGCATCTCCAAGAACGTCCGGCGCCGATCTGTGAAACACATTAAATCCCCTTGCCAGCCATTCACGAATTCCAGGAACGTGAAGTTAGGCCGGCGCACGGCTGAGGTATCCAAACACTGAGGTGAGCAAAACAAATCTGCTACCCAGGCTAAATCACTTTGCCCTTCCAGGCTTTGAAAGTCAAACATAAGATTTCCTTGAAATACAACGTGCACAGGGTTTTACATGTGTATATATATATATTTAAAAGAATGGCTTCTGTGAAGATTATTGTACCTCTTAGGCGAATTTGCAGTCCTTAGGCGCCATCAACTTTGGATTCATGACAGTAGACCAACTAACAAAACGGCATCTCAAACATGATATAGAGCTGTGATAATTAAAAATGAACACAAACATACATCCGCACATATAGGATTGTTCACCTTTAGTCAGCGCAGTTTCACATAATGCCCTAATCTTGATCATCAGAAATGTAAAGTTTCACCTACGATTCACCCTATAATTATCTAGAGGATTCGATTTCTAGGAGCTGCTTTAAAAAGAAGAGAAGGGGGGGGGCGGGAAAGAGAGAGAGAGAGAGAGAGAGAGAGAGAGAGAGAGAGAGAGAGAGAGAGAGAGAGAGAGAGAGAGAGAGAGAGAGAGAGAGTCATTTTGACCACCCAGACAAGTTCCAGTTTCCCAAACTCACGATGACCTGCTCATTACGACCACGGGCAAAGGGCGGTAAATCCAGTTCTCCAGCACATGAAAGGGACACAAGCAGATCAGGTTTACCGACGACGTATTTGATCACGACGTGGATCTACGACCTAACTATGCATGAAATGTTTTAGACCCACGCACCTCTTTGCTAGGCAGTGGCCATCTCTTGATGACTTTAACTTCAGAATGCTTGAATGTAGGTCAAGGTGATTTAGGTCTCCCTGTATATTACTTCTCTCAATGTGATTTTCATGCTGATTCTGACGAAAACGACAACTAGGGTACAAATACTAACTAATGGCAAAGACCTCGAACCTGATATCGATAACAATGCAGCTCAATTAACCAAATGATTAAACGCCCAAATAACCTCACTCCCACCAACAACATAATCACCTGTGAATAACACAACAAGCCTAACCCTTGACTGCAAGCATTTAATATCCGGACATCTAAGTTTACATTCTGATGATAAACATGCCCTTCAAGCTTCCGCAGCTTTGTCTTCGGCAAATAATGGTTTTACAGAGCAAGAAGATGGCACTCATCATATAAGGGCAAATGCCATTTTAATCAAACAGCTATTCTTTTTTTTTATTTTTTGGATACCCTTAACTTTGACCCTCAAGGTTCCCCAGCTGCACTTTCTCCACTGCCGTCAGATAATGGTTTTTATGTGACAACACAAAACAAATCAAGATTACTTCATGTTCATCTGATTAGAGTACAGATGTCTCCAATAAAGATAGACATTCGTTCACATCAACAGCCTGAAACACAGATCCTGAAGAATTTGCCACAACCAGACTGATACGCATTATCCGCCACCCATATAGAGACAATGATCCAAAACTTTCTACCAACGAAAATTTTAAGAATGCACTTCTCAGAAAGACATGGAGACCACAGTCATGCGTTTCACACATTTGGTTGAGGACTTCACCAGAATCGGATTTATCCAAACGATATCCACAACAACAACAAGAAAAAAATGAAGAAATGACAATGGTCGAATCTTACTTACAGTATAATTTTAAAGATTCACCTTTCGAAAATCAGCGTACAATTCAACGTGTTTCCTATACAGAATCGGACGAGAGCTGTAGGGAAAAGGTACGTGTATTTCCAATATCCACAGAGAAAATGATTAGTTCTTACTTGCAGCGAAATTCTTTTATAGAAACACCATGAAAATACAACTGCGTTTCTTGCAATAAATCGGGTATATCCACAGCTATTTTCGCAACACCTTCAAGATGTTTGGGAGGCGAAGAAAAGGTGCCTACAATTCCACCGTGCTCACCGGTGTTTACTATCTGCCGGGTTCATCGCTGGAGCTATCAGGTCGCTTCTTTTATCTTTTTTTCTTTCTTTCTCCGCTCCAACTTTTTACGCGGTAAAATTGTAAATGCGCAGCGAGCACGACGGCATCAGATTCTGTGGCGGTGGCGGTGCGAGGTCAAAGTTTATAGACAACAAGCCATCTTTCTTGCCAGAATGCATTATGGCCGATACAGACTTCCGCATATTTCGTACAAGAGCACATCTAAGTGTTTTGACAAAACGGCCAACCTAACATATTACATGATTTGCATCCCATTCCGCCCTTACCTTTTTAAATTTTTTTTCCCGGTCGCCTGGTGACTACATCAAAGACGACAAACCGTTAGGAATAAATTCAAAGGCGAGTTGTTTGTTGAATGTTTACATTCTAGTTTATTGTCTGGGTTTTTACATTCATATTTTTTTCGCGTTGTATCCTAATAATTATATGACACTCCTCCTGCTTACAGATACAGGAGTACAGTAAAACAAAAAACAACAAAAACAACGCACCATGCTTTTTTTTTTTCTACATCAGTCTGGTGAGTACAGACACCCACGCCGAGTGGCCTTAGAGCACATGGGGCAACTGGTATGTAGGGAAGACCCTTGCGGACGCCAAACCAGGAAGATAAAAGTAGGTCAAATAAGCATCTTCACTTCTCTGCCTGGGCCACCTGAGAACGCTGAATTATTTTGATCCAGCCCATGCTGCAGGTCTGGTGAGCAACATCCGCGACCAACACTTGTTGAATTACAGAATATCAAAATTGATGAAAACTGGACTCCGTCGGTACGTAGAAAAAAAAAGGGGGGTTGGGTGGGGGGGGGGGTCGTTTTAGTTTTCTCCTCTTTCATTCCTACACTGACATGATAAGGTTAAGCGATTCAGTTCACTTCACAAACCAAAACTTCGTTTTCGTTGATTACAACCTCCTGTAATAGTTCATAACTATTTTGTGGTATTCTCTGGATTGGAAAAATTGGTACTATGCGTTCGGAACTCTGAAATTATAGCATTTCCAGGAAAACGTACAGGGGACAAAATTAATCTTCATTAATAACAGTATTTTTGTGCACCTGGTTTCAACTTTCGTTCGGACTGCCATAAGATGGCACAAACCAAGAACGGGTAGAACAGTGTCCACAGAAAAGATGGCCGAACATGAGTGGCATCTTCCTTCTCTCCCAAAACACAAAACATGACACAAAACTGACACTAACGTATCACAACCGTTACAGCTGCAACAGATTAGCGTCACTTGCAAGTTAAGTAAAAACTAGCAGTTTGCCATTGATTGCAAGAATCTGCTTTAAATGTCCGTCTTCATCCCTTACCTATTCAATTCAACAAATGATATCAACGGTACTATCCTCCTATCGCCCGATTCTCATTCGCCACATACCCAAAGCCCCTATACTACATGTCTCTGTGTTTGACCTTTCGAGGGAAGGGTTTAAAAAAAAAAAAAAGCGAATTGTATATATAATATATATTCTTAGAAACCCAGCACGTGTCTCGGGGCAGTCGTGCCGATAACCAGACTGCTATTGCTACGGATAACGAGCGTTGCATGTGTGGCCGTAAAAATCTGGGAGGGATAAAACAGTTAAAGCCTATCGCTCATGCTTTGTTAGGTTTGCCTCATCCGCACAGACTGACGGACAGACCCGAGTGCACTCACGGATGTACAGACCTTCACTAGTGATAGAACCTTCCAAATCCAAACTTTTCTCTCCCCCCCCCCCCCCCCGAACTAATGCTCCCCATTTCCCTGCCTGGATCCATTGCACAGACAAATAGGAAAGTCAATGGGAAGCGGATCAAGTTCTGACCGTAAAAAAAATAACAACTGCAAAACGTCCAGTTTTCCTCCTTTCTACTAGATACCTGAAGCTACGACATTCATTCTGTACGGTAATAGACTCTAGAGCACTAGGGTCAAGCCAGCTGGGTTTTCAGCCGCACGGAAACAGAAGCGGCAAAAAATCCAGGAAGTTGTAAACAGAAAGTGTGTTTTCATGTAGACGGAAGTGGCACATGAAAACATTCTATTTCACTACTCCAACAGTTTTTTGACGTTTCCGTATATATATGAAAACCCCGCTTAATTTCTACTATCAGTCACAGATGAAGCATTCTTTTTTTTCGTAATGCTCAGGGCTATCCCATCTATTGGTTTCATCTCTCACTCTCTACACCCTCCTACCTCCAACTAATCTCCTTGGCCTCCAATCAGATTTTGCCACCCCACACTCCCCTCTCTCTCAAAACGCTACCCCCCTCTTGCCCTTTCAACATAGAATCTACACCACCCCGCCGGTGGTTGGTGGGCGCCTCTGCTATGGCATCCTCCTGTTCTATCATTGCTGTTACGTCCTGTCTATCCTCTTGCCTTTTTCCTAGCACAGTGTGACCGTTACCGTGTCGACGTGCTTTCTCCAAACTCAAACTCATAACTCCACTATGATCCCTGAACACTCAAACCAGACCCCCCCCCCCCCCTACACCACCCCTCAATTCTCACGCTCTCTCTTTCTTTATTTCCCTCACACGACTAACTTACTCCACCCCCCCCCCCCCCGCTTTAGTTTATCTGCATCTGGACATGACTGTAATACCACAGCAGCAGCAGGACGAAGTCAACTGTGTGTATCAGCTTTCATTTGATCTGCCCCTTTGACAAATTACAGGCTGAATGACTGGGATTCGGGAAACCTCAATGTTGGACATTCTGAGATTCTTATCAGCCATTGCGCTGTTACAGAATCATTACTCACCACAATGCACTCAATGGACTGCACATTCTGGCAGCTTTTGGGTGTGGGGGGGGGGGGTGTCACTGGCAGAGGGCTGGGGGTGGGGGGGATGAAGAAAATGATCACAATTGATTACGAAAGACCCGACCACTAAACTAAATACAATGCTGAAAACAATTTCACAGGTGATGACCAAACTCTCTCTCTCTCTCACATAATATACAATCTAAATCTGTCAACTTTTTCCAAATCACCAGAACTTGTATCGCTAATCTAGAAGGAAATGGATAAAGTTAACACCATCATCAGCTTGGACAGGGCTGTTGGAAAGAACGGTTACAACAAAGAGAAGCAGAGACAAGGAAAGACAACAGAGAACAGAAACGTGTCTGCTAGAGTGTGGAGGGGCGAAAGTGGTAGTAGTGGGAGAGAGGGAGAAAGAGGGAGAGAGAAAGGAGGCAGGGAGGGCGAGAGAGAGAAAGAGAGGGGAGAGAGAGACAGAAAGAGAGGGGGGAGAGAGAGAGAGAATAGACGAAGTGATGAAGAGCGAAAAAAAAAAAACGCTCATCCTCCCACCAGGTGTACCGGGCGGTGACACACGTCACACGGACACCGCCCCCTCGCACATACATACAGTAAGACATCAAGAATCAGCTCTGTATTTACAGCCCCTCATTCAAAGGTCAGACGTCAGAGGTCAGTAATTTGTCTCATTACGAGGTCAGTACGTTAGATGTCAGCTCCAATCACCACCGCCTGCTTCACTTAACAACCATCTGACGGGGTTAGGCATTTCCCTGCCTTGTAAGGAGGGGGGAGGGGGGGGCTTAAACTAGACATTACTAGGGTCTTTTCCTGATGGCAGGGGCATTTCCGGGCCTAACTTAAAAAAACAACAACAAAGTAATACCATAATATTATTTCATTAAGTTATATTTCAACTAAATAAAGTGCACATCATTAATATTTCAACTAAATGAAGTGTGCACCAATTATAATGCACACTATTAATATTTCAACTGAATGAAGTGTGCACCAATTATATTTCAACAAAATAAAGTGCACACCAATTTTAGATTTCAACTGAATGAAGTGTGCATCAATTATATTTCAACTAAATAAAGTGCACACCAATTACATTCTAACTGAATGAAGTTTTCAACAAAATGAAGTGTGCACCAATTATATTTCCACTAAATGAAGTGTACAACATTTATATTTCAGCAAAATGAAATGTGCATCAAATAAATTAAGAATTAAATCAAACGTTCAAAATGACCTCCTCCTACCCCTAAACAGAGTGTTATACAATCCATTTTGTTGACACATTTGTCTCAGCGGGGAGTTAGATCTAGAAACAGCTGTGACTGCCAGTGTAAGGTAGTGAGGAGAAAGAAGAGAGGTACAAGAGGAGGGACACGGAAACAGAGGAAAATCACGGTGTGTCAGGGGTTTATCCATGACACTGTTTCCCACTATAGATCAGTAAACAGGACCAACTTGATACAGATAGACACTCGCAATGTGTTTCAGTGCAAGAGCCTTAATTTTAGAGTTGGGTGCATCAATACCCGGTCATGCTGCAACAAGTCTAACATCATAAAAGATAATGTTGAAGAACTGAACATTGACCTATTGTGTATCACTGAATCTTGGTTAAGCACAGAAGGTGATGAATCTACCATAGCAGACATTAGACCACCAGGTTATGAATTCAAATCTTTTCCGCGCAGCACGCGCGGTGGCGGAATAGCATTCATGTATCGACAAGGCCAGCATATAAAATTTGTCAACGATGGTGTTTCGTACCGTACATTTGAAGTGGTCACTGCGATTGTTAGATCAGAACAACTCATCTGTCGTGTGGTTTGTGTTTATAGGCCACCATCCAACAAGAAAAACATGTTCACGAGCAGCGAATTCTTCTCCGAGTTTCAAGATCGACTTTTTCACCTGGAGCAGGCGACATCTCCTTTTTACATCGTTGGTGATTTTAACTTTCACTTTGATGATACCTCTGCTCCTGACACTAAACTTCTTGTGTCAGTTTTCCACGACCATGATCTAGTACAGCTAATCAATGAACCAACGCATCAGTGTGGTCACATTTTAGATCTGCTGATTGCCAGCACAGCTGACCCACACATTTTAAACCATCAAGTACTAGACAAGGCCATCTCGTGACCACTTCCTTCTGATGGCAGACATGAACCTCTCCAAACCAAGGCAGAAGAAAAGAAGTATATTATCCAGAAATACTAGAAAAATAGACACATCTTCATTTCGAGGAGATGTAAGCCAATCACTGGCAGATCTACCATCTCTCAATGCAGACACCTTCAATGACACCCTGAAGGCTGCAATGGACCGACATGCCCCACTCACAAGAAGAAACATCTCCATCAGATCATACTCGCCATGGTTTTCACTTGAAATCAAAGAAGCCAAGCAACACCGACGACAAGCTGAACGAAGGTGGAGGAAAACCAAACTACAAGTTCATAGAGACACGTACATTAAACAACGAGATAAAGTCAACAAAGTCATCGAGGAAAACAAAAAGAGACATTACATCAATGAACTTAATGACGTAAAGTCATGCAAAGAACTTTTTCGTACAACCAACACCATTCTAGGAAAGGATACAAGATCTCCCCTCCCCTGCATAGGGTCAGACGACGAGTTGTGTGATCAATTTATAACATTTTTCAGTAACAAGATTGAAAACATCCGTTCTTCACTCGATCTAGAACCAAGCGAGAATTTAGATTTCCCTGAGTTTACTGGACAAGTTTTAGATTCATTTTGTCCAGTCTCAGAAAGAGATGTTTTACTCTGTATCAATAATTCCACTATAAAAACGTGTGACCTTGATCCCATGCCTGCTCATGTACTCAAAACCTGTATTGATCTTGTCGTACCTCACATTACTCAAATAGTAAATATGTCACTTGTCACAGGCACAGTGCCCAGTTCCTTTAAACAAGCCATTGTAAAACCATTATTGAAAAAACCTGGACTTGATGAAAATGACTTCAAAAATTATCGACCAGTATCCAATTTGCAATTTGTCTCAAAAATTCTGGAAAAGATTGTCTTAGGTCAAATTTTGGCACACTTTGAAATAAATGGATTGCAAGAAAAATTTCAGTCTGCATATAAAGCTCAACATAGTACCGAAACTGCACTCATAAAAGTAACCTCTGATTTCTTAGATTATATTGACAGTAAGAAGCTGTGTCTTTTGACCCTTTTAGACCTATCTGCAGCTTTTGATACAATCGATCATTCTATCTTACTTACAAGACTTGAGCGCTCTTTTGGTATGTCGGGTACTGCCCTGTTATGGTTCAAGTCGTATTTGCAGAACAGAGTTCAGTCAGTGCAAATTAAGAACAGTTTTTCCAAACAAGTTGCATTAGACTATGGAGTTCCACAAGGGTCTGTCCTTGGTCCTGTGCTTTTTACACTCTATACGCAGCCCCTTGCAAGTATTTTACAAACTCATGGACTACAATATCACTTTTATTCGGATGATGTTCAGATATATATTGATGGCACCATTCAAGATCTGTCAAATATGACTCTCGCCACTAAACAATGTGTTCAGGAAATTAAAATGTGGATGACAACAAACAAATTGAAATTAAATGAAGACAAATCAGACATAGTTCTATTCCACAACCCACGATTAACAAAAGATCTTGAAAATGTCACCATTGATTTCAATGGCCATGAATTATCATGCAAAGAAGTTGTAAAGAATTTGGGTGTGTTTATTGATCACCATTTGTCAATGGGTTCAGGTGTAGGATCTCTGTCTAAATCCTTAAATTTTCAGTTGAGAAGAATAAGCCTTGTCCGAAAATATCTAAATGAAGAGACCACAAAAACATTAGTTACATCCCTTATCTTGTCTAGACTGGACTACTGCAATTCACTTTTAGCGGGTATTCATACAAAATTTTTGAATCGTCTACAGGTAATCCAAAATAATGCTGCCAGGGTGATAACCAAATCCAAAAAACGAGATCATATCACACCACTCCTGAAAGAATTGCACTGGCTCCCCGTGAAGCAAAGGATAATTTTTAAAATCTGCATCCTGTGTTTCAAATGTCTGAATGACTCGGCTCCTTCTTATTTACAAGATTTGATAAAACTGTATACACCAGGGAGAAGTTTAAGATCCTCCACTGATTCCACCATGCTAGTGACACCTGTGAAATCATACAGATGTTATGGTGAACGATCATTCACATATATTGGCCCCTTAATGTGGAACAAGTTACCTATGGAACTGAGACAAACAAAATCATTAGTAAGTTTCAAAAGGCAGCTAAAGCATTTTTTGTTCCAGCAGGCTTATTTTTCTTGACTTACCTGAGGGGAGAGAGCATGTGATAGAAGGAGTGAGAATGTGATGGGAAGAGAGAGAGAGGGGGGTGGGGAGAGGGAGTGTGGGAGAGAGAGGAATGAGTTTTTATTACTTGTAAAGCGCATTGAGCATTTATTGGAAATGCGCTATATAAATGTAATTTATTATTATTATTATTATTATTATTACTGGGTAAAATCGGTTCAGTTAGATCTTAAGGTCACCTTCATCAAAGATGACTTTCATGCAGTAACTTTACCCGAGATGTAAGAAGCTGGCGTTGCCGGGGATTTTACAAGAGTCATCCCTTCACAAAACACTTTATTTTAAGAAAATGCGCGTAAACTGGCGATGATTTCAGGTATAACTTCAGACACTTCACTATCTTGCTAAACTGACTGAGGAGGGGGCTCTAAAGGTTGGTTTCATTATTTTGTTCTTTTTATTTATTTTTTTTTTTTTCAGCAAAGTAAGTTGTAATCTTATGCAAAAATCCGTCTTTGAGCCGTTTAATTAACAGGCAAATATTAAATGTTTTCATCTGGCCCGCACAAATGAATGCCACCGATGAGGTCAAAGTGATCATCTAAGTTTGAGCGAATAAACAGAAATCTCCGAAGTATTTACTTCGAGACTTTAGATGCTCCGGTAGGGATCATTAAGAAATTAATTTACATCTGGTAGAGCTTCAAAGCGGCAAAGAAAGAAATTAAGAATTGTCCCTTTTCTTGCCTTTTTAAAAAAGAAAAAAAAAATAATTTGTCATTAATTCCTTTGTTGAGAGTTGGCCATGTTTTGTAAGTGCTTCAGCTTACGGTTAAGCCGTACGCATGCGCACCTAGCAAGACTGAGCATCCTGCCGGGCAATGGTGATTACAAATACTCAGGAAAGCCAGGTGTAAACTGCTTAAGCTGGATGTAAACAAGAAGAAGTCCGGATAGTGGACATAGTCTAGCTTCTAATGAATAGCAGTGCTGAGAAATCTGGGAGATGTGGAATGAATAGATTGATAGCCGTGCTCACGTCTACCTGGAGCACTAGAACTCAAGTGGGTGGAGACCTGGACCAAACTGCCCACACAGCTCAAATTCATGCCAAAATGCGTTGAGTTTTAGTGAAGAAAACCCAATGCAGATGTTTGAGTTCGAGTTTGGAGATGGCACATGGACACCATAACAGCCACACTGTGCTAGGAGAAAAGCAAGACGATAGACCGAATATAACAGAATGACAAAACAGAAGAAGATCCTCCCCGAAGCGCCCACCCACCACTAGCACGCAGATCTCTGGTACTATAGAGTTGGCATGAAAAAACGCCCTGCTTTCCACTCCGCGCCTTACCGCTACGAACAACACGCAATGCTTCAAAGTAGTTTCTCGCTTCGTTTACATATATGAAATTCGCCTAAAAACGGAAAACAATATAGATCTAGTGCAAATAAATCTAGAATTGCTGATTTTTCCGGAGAATTAGCACCTCTGCTAGAGAAAAGAGAATGGAACACGCATTGATAAAGACACGTGATAAGGGCACATGGAATAACTTATCACTCTGTGACTGGCAGCCACACAAAAATGATGTGACATGCGTTCATTCCCCCCCCCCCCCCCCGGACTCTTCAAGAAAGGTGACAACTGCCCAAAATCATTCCGACAGCGAGCATCTCTCGCGTTACGTGTCACTGAAAACATGACATAAACACGCGTGCCGTGACACCAGTTCTGACGTAATGACGTACATGTACCTCACTGGCAGCAACCGGGGGGTTTTCTCACCTTATTCTTGCCCTACGCCTGCTATAGCTTATCACACTAACTTGCTGAGCTTTCATTACTGGCTGCTGTCTACTTACAAAGCCGGACAGAGAAAAAAAACTAAGCTTTGTTCCGTGGTCAGCATAGATCTCTATGTAAAATACCACGTTCATTACGAGATGCCCTCGATATAACTATATATATAGACAAAACTGATCACGTCAGATGGACACTTTAAACCAAAAAAAAGTACAAAAATTACGATGACTTTCGAATAAATCATTCCCAGTCCTGAATTGTTCTCCCCAATTATCAATGAAGCCAATGCATCAGCCAAGTTACTCATAAACCGCCCACAGCGACTTGCTGGATTTAATGAGTTAGATTAAAACCCCGAGGCCAGAGCCGTTACTTTTCATACGTCAGGTTTGATTTGGCGTATAACACTGGTTTTAGCCCAGACACCAACTGCAAGACAGGTTGGTAACATCATACTCTTCATAAACTGCGCGCTGCGCACTTTTCTTGACACTGTTCTGAAATTTGCCAGGAATAAAATTCCATCTTTCCCACTGATTGGACGCCAAACTCTTCCCTCCCTCCTTCCCTCAGTTCTCTAAACACAGATGGGCCAACAGGCTGCGCTGGGACACCGCCAAAATTCCAGAGGTGTGCTGGAGGCATGCGATTTGTTAACCTGGTGGAACCTGGTTCAGCCTGGTTTCCCCAGCGTATGTTCTCTTTGATACATGTACTTGTGATAGGGGGGCATAAATAGGCTCACTCCTTCCTAATTTCTTTAGGTCTCTCATTCCTTCTTCATCCTCCCCTCTCTTGATCATTTCTTAAATCCCTATATTATCCTCCCCTCACTCCTTTAGCGCTTACCTCTATCACTTCTTCCTAATCTCTCTCTCTTCCTTCCACTTCTTTTTTCTCCATTTCATCATATCCTTCTTTCACTCTTTCCTAATTTCTCCCTTCTCTCTCATTTCTTTTTCGTCCTCATCCCAATTTCCCTTCTTCTTCCACAGTACCATCGACGACTTCTTCTATTCTTTCTTTAAAAGCAAGAGCATTAAATTTTATACTCCCCCCCCCCCTCCCTTTACAATTAATCTCCTTTCTAATCCTTTTCTCAACCCCTGTTCTTCCTTACTCCCGCCCTTACTTACCTACCCCTTAAAGTATGCACCCACGGGATACCATTCAAAATATAAACAGTTTCTGCACTCGCTTTCTGTACCCCCTCCCCTTATCAGAGTTCTACACTTACATGACCCCATGCATACACGAATAAATCTTGGTTTTAAACAAAGGTGAATGGGTCTGAAATCCTCACCTCCCACCCCACCCCCCCCCCTTTCCCAGGGGTTTCATTATCAACCAACACAAAAACCTTGACATGTTACAAATGTGGCTGAAAACATCAGAAATATTCATCCAAAATTATTTAGACAGAAAAATAAACCCCGATCACTACAGATTTGACACTGTTGTTGCTATGAAGCATAAAACTGGGCCATTCGATCTTCCATAGAAAAAAGAACCGACGCGCTTTCAATGAAACAGTTGCTCCACCAAGCTGAAGGCTCTCTCGCGCACGTGCATACACATATGTAAAAATATACAGACAACTTCTGTGTGAGTAACACGTACAGAGTGTGTTTACATGTCTGCAAACGTTACACCCAACCGGCTGAAGGGACAAAATCATATTGTCATGATAGCTGTGTATGACACATCATATAACCATCTGACCACTATCAGCCAAGCTTTGAGATACTGGCGTCACCATAACATCTGCAGCAAAATCAGAGATCCATTCGCTTTATACATTGAGTTAATGGGATATTTGAAGTTCACTATCACAAAGTAAATGCTGCCACCGGTATGATTCTAATCTTTGCTTTCATCCCATTTGTTTTTCTTTTGTCTCTTTTTTTACAGGATACAAAATACGTGTAATGTGAGATAGGACTCCTCCATCTCGTCTTTTGCTGACTAAAGAGAAGGAGGTATCTGTGTAAGTATTGTGTGTGCTTGATGTGTTCATCCGAACGTGCGCACAAACACACGTACGCACACACACACACAGATAGATAGATCGATACACAGGCAGACAAACAGATAGACAGACAGACAGACAGACAGACAGACAGACAGACAGACAGACAGACAGATAGATAGATAGATAGATAGATAGAGAGAGAGAGAGGAAGAAAGAAAAAGAGAGACACAGAGAGAGAGAGAGAGAGAGAAAGAGAGAGAGAGAGAGACAGACAGACAAACAGACAGACAGACAGACAGACAGACAGACAGAGACAGAGAGCGACGAAAGGGAGGGGGACACACATACACACATACACAAAGTTTTGCTTGAATTCTCAAAATTTATTATCACAGAAAGGACATTAAGGCAGATGTTATTTGCAAGTGCGGACGTCACTTAGCTATTTCAGAACTAATGAACATTACAACAGTCACTGTGAACACAGGCCCATTTCCAGGTTAATTGGCCCAGGAAGAGCCGCAATGTGACGCCTACGCACAACATTAACATTTCCCCACCTCTGGCTTTTTTCACCCACAATTCATTTTGTCAGAATGGCGGGTACCTCTTTTCCCTGAGAACAACTTCAGGGGGGATAACTACATTGTAAATAAACGAACCAAGTAAAGAGTTCAAGCTCAAAACGTACTTACAGCCAAGTTCATACTTTTGAAAAAAAAATGAAGTCTGGGTTAAGGTCTTTTATTTTCCAGAGGATCTCTTGTCTTGGCATTTGCACCTTTCTTTTTCTTATTGTTTAATTTTCTCCTTCTTATTCTGATTGTTGATGTTTCTGTTGTCTTCTCGCATTCTTACAAGAAGGCTCCCTAGTGGGTTGCCTTTCCTTGTCCCCGTCTGTGTCTTCTTTCCCTCTAGAAAACTGAAGCTGCTTGCTGCAGTGGCCAGGGTGATTTCCATCTGTATTGACAGCTAAAACTACAACAATAACAACACTCTGACGCCTTCAATTTTGAAATGAAAGGTTGTATCCGATATCGATCTCTGTAGGAGCACAAATCTCTATATAGATCAAATCTTTACTTACTACGTTGTGATTTTCAATTTTCAATGTTGACACTACTCCTGACTTACAAAATAATGAGCAGGGTACATTTTCGCTGGAATTACCCGTAATAAATATGACAGTCTCTTAATGCTTCAGGATTCACGTGCATCTCACAATATTCTTGCAAACTAAATGGCCCTCTGGTTTATTTCACTCGCCACCATCACTCTGACCGACACGTTTTTCAAACACTGGTGAAGGGCCAGTATAATAAAAACAACTGTGTAATTTGTGTTACCAACATGTACTCCCGCGCCAGGCCAGCACATCGCCAGCTCAGGGCTCTGAATAACAACATATTCGGCACATTCTAAAACTGCCTTTACAAAGCTGTGAGACATTCCTGCTTGTCATCAGATGGTAAGGTATCACTCGTCCCATCTTCCACATAACCCACCTGTAATTGCAAACGCTTACGCCAAAGAAGGAGCCCGACTAATACTGTTAGAGGTAGTAAAAACTGTACACTCCCAACGAAATTGAGAGATTCTCTGTCTTTCTCTTTCTCTACCTCTTTATCTATCTCCTCCTACTTCGAATCACTGGATGACAACAAATGTGTGTACGTTTTGCTCTTTCTACTCATCCTTCCTATATCATTGTTCCTCTGGCTAAGTTGGAGCCCACAAGGTGCCTAAACTGTTTGTCAGGCTATATCGTTATGTAACCCTATATCCTCACATCTTAAGAACTATTGAGATTGGCCCTATTCTCTCACACCATAGTTCTCCCTCTCTCTCTCTCTCTCTCTCTGTCACTCCAGCACCACTGGTTTCAAAAGATTCATTAAACGGGGCCTATAATTATGGTGTATATTACATCAGTTCTATATCTCGTTGTGATTCAACATTCACATGAGCCTACACTGCCTTTTTTTTCTGCTGGAAGAGAGGGGTACGGCGTTAAATAAAAGTGTTATTTTTTCAGGTCGTAGCCCCCGCCCCCTCCTCCGTAGTATGCATCTTCACCCATTATGTCCACCATCTCCATCTGCACCCTCCCCCTTCCAACTATCATTCCGTGTCGTCATCATACACACCAACTGAGTCTTAGCATGTCGATGTCACATACGTGCGGCACTGTACCTGCTACACAGTAATTGCATGGACATTGGATAATGATAAATTAATCACTTATCTCTTTTCGCCTTTGTCACTGACATAAATATATATTTATGTACCACCATGCTCTCTACACTTTACATTAGCACTCTCTACCGCCACTGTCTTCATGACATAATTAATTTATACGTATACTTCTCATCTATCCGTTCCGGCATGACCTGTGACATATAAAGTATACTTCTCTTCTATCCGTCCCGTCTTGGGGCTCCGAAATTACACCCCCCCCCCCTCACTATAACCTCCAAAATGAAGTGCATCTAATGCCTAAAGTCCCTTAGTAAACTTTGGACAACTTTCAAATGCATCAATGGGCTCCGAAATTACACCGTTCACTTGTATAATCTCCAAATTGAAGTGCATCTAATGCTACAACTCCCTTGACATTTTGGACAGCTTTCATATTCATCACTTATTTCAGTTCCACTATTAGAATCTAACTTTCCATTGTGGAACCTACACCCCTTTTTGTTAATGTTTACAGATACAATGCCTTTACTTTATCAATTAAAAACAGTCCAACTCAACAAACATCACGATTCAGTGCATAGTTTGGCAGCGTGGCAATTCACAGCGTGCTCAAATAAAACCAAAAACACGATCCATTATTATTATTATATTTTTTTTGTGCATGTTTAAAATCCCACAAATTTGGCAACTTTCTCATCCACTTGTTAAACTGTTAAGATGGTGGTGACTTTGAACTGACATCTGCCCATCTGCCTTGTTTCACTGTTTGTCAGCAGGATTCCCGTTTCCACAAACCATACACACATAAAAAGAAAGGTTTCGGTGTGAGGGGAAACAACATTGCACGCTGACTCAGCTAGTGCAATGCATGTAAATTACATGCTACAGCTGCAAAGTTGAAGAGGTCTCGATGAGAAGTTGGTGGGTTCTCTTTGTCAAGGATTACACCATATTAAAATGTGTTCTGTTATCACCTGAAGTGCGAACCATTGCTTTCCCAACCGCAGAATTTGTAATGCATACAAGGGTTCTATTTTCTGGCAAAAAGGATCTGCCCATTCGGAACTGATTGAACCAGTAAACATGGTCATTCTCACAGGTGATGCCGACAGCTGTTGTTACTTGTTAGGGGGCGCGTAGTATTTGACATAATAAGCCGATGCTGAACAGTGAACACAACTCAGTATTTTCTAATTTGGTTTTGTAATTAATCTCCGGTCTCCCAACAATAGGTTCATTCAATTAATGCTATAATGTCAAGACAAAGATTTACAATGGAGCCCAGGAAAAGAATCAGGTGATACTCCACTTATTTCTAGTGTTCTGTCTTTAACTGAAAATGATTTTGCAGCAGTTTTGTTTGTTTCTGTCTCCTTTTGATTCCCAATTCATCGTTTTGGAGACAAGCTAAAGAAAACACACTACACAACCAACTGCGTGACTGAATTTGATAATCTGTCCTAAAAAAAAAAAAAAATTAAAAGTAAAAGTAAACATAATGGCGCTAATAATAATATTTGTAATAATTATAATAATGACGATGACAAAAAAAATAATCATAAAATAACAATAATATAGTAAACAGCTGTTTTCGAATGCTGATTTGTGAAATTCAACAACAGCAGCAGCAGCATGAACAACAACAACAACAACAACATCTAACCCATGTCTTCTAATTTTCTGCACCTGAAGAAAATAAAATATTAATCTAGTTAACCAGTCGTGAATCAGAAACTCCTCAACATTTTAGTTCCTCTACCAAAGGGGACATTATGAAAAAATTCAGTGCTTGAAAAGCCGGTCAACCTATCCCTAGAATAATCTAACTGTGCCAAAGAAATGTGCAAGGGCTTCTCACGTTAACAAGCACACCAAACACCCACACGGGGTACGCAAAGACGGTTAAAGATCAAGACCTGAGAACCTGCAGAAACCGCGCGTACGCGTACACAGACTCACTTCACTCACTCATCCTGACTCACATCTGGGGCAAATTTTTACCACCGCCTCATCCTCCCTGCCTGCCACCCTCTTTATCTCTTCCTCTCTCCAGGTGAGCGCAGGTACGACTTGACAAAACCCTAATAACTTTACCAAATTTCGGTCTGAGTAACGGTGCCAGAGCCCTCGTCCTCTCTACCTGAACTCGACGTGTTCTCGTTCCATTCAGTTCACTGTTACGGATCTCCCTTGCTGCTTGAAATTCCAAATTCCCACTTTACTCATCATTTCTCGCATCAGTTAATCCTTTAATCTCAAGACAGGTGATCTCATCATCTGAGATATATAACTTCTTGAATAAAGTTAACACTGATCTCTCTCTCTCTCTCTCTCTCATATCAAGACATATTAACTGATTATATGCATGTACCTGAAATGTAATCGGCTTTGGAGCCTTGCGTTTCTGATTTATGAACAATAAAAAACGTCTTAATTATATATATCAAGTTGTTTTTTTTTTCTCTCGCCACGTCTCCTTGCATGTAGTTTGTGCTTTTCACATAAACAAAATGGAAAGTTTAAAATCAATCTGTCAGATTCTTTGATTTTAAACAAACACCAACCCCCCCCCCCCCCCTCACTCCTTCCAAATTCCAATGGCCCACCACTAGATGCTAGAAATCACCTGTGAACATTTGTGTTCCGAGTGTTTACTTATAATTTCCCGGGAACTTGTCGATCTTTTACAATTTCTGAATCCGTTTAGTTTATGTACAGCACTCACGTATTTCTTTTCTTAAAAATGATTAGATCTATCATGCTTGTTTCTCTTTCTTCATCATGATACCAGCGCACAATTGTTCTCATTTGGTTGAATCCTAGACACAGAATACCGAGATGAACCATTTCTTCTCCCACTACATGTCCACAAATTGCGCGCGTATAAATACTACTACTACTGGCTTTCCTTCAATTACGGAGGGATGTAGTGCCAACTGTTCCATTGTTGACATGAATGATACGGGCGGAATATGAGGAACTGATTGGTCTCGGGTTGTATAGAATGATACTAATAAATGGGATCCAATACGGTAGGGGTGGAAGGAAGTGGGGTGGGGGTGGGAGGGGGTTTGGCCTACCACTGTAAGGTTACAAACACACTGGGTCCAGCACAGCCGGAAAACTGATCCGCACGGTTCATGTACAAATAAACGACAACAACGGGTTCGTCAAATTCTTTTTTGCACTTTACGCAGAAAGACACAGAAATTGCCACACAGACAAATAGGCGGACAGACAGACTGACACATAGATAGATCTAGATAGATAGATAGATAGATAGATAGATAGATAGATAGATAGATAGATAGATAGATAGATACATAGATAGATAGATAGATAGATAGATAGATGGATGGATGGATGGATGGATGGATGGATGGACGGATGGATGGATGGATGGTTGGATGGATGGATGGATGGATGGTTGGATGGATGGATGGATGGGCGGCGGGCGGGTGGAGGGAGGGAGGGAGGGAGGGACGGACAGACAGACAGACAGACAGACAGACAGACAGACAGACAGACAGACAGATAGATAGATAGATAGATAGATAGACCCCAGAATGTCCCCAGGGGCAGAAAGGATGTTTATTAGCTTTCCTCCGCAACATGAGGGCAACAATAGGTGGGGGGGAGAGAGAGGGCTGGGAATAATGAGTGAAAAATGAGAAACTATGAATGGGATTTGACCAAAATTAGGGGGGAGACGAAAAGATGAACAAGGAGAAGGGGCCCACCAGGTCCCAATTACAGGATTACCCAACAGGGATCTTTGCCTTGCTGGAGCGAGTCAGGTTGTACGCATGCCCCACTGTATTTATTCTGTACAACAACGTAAAGCTATCGCAAGGGAGGACAATTTTGCGACACGTAATTATAGAGATACATCGCCTAGCGCAGTGATTCTCAAAGTGTGGGGTCGTGAAGCTATTTATTTATTTTTCGACTGGAAGATATTTGGGGCATATAGCCAAAATGCAATATAGCCTTATGTGTACATAGGTGCGCGCGCGCATGTATGCGTATAGATATATAGATAGACAGACAGACAGATAGATTATTTTGTGGCCAATGTCCAAAAACTCCATTGCGACCACCATGTCACCAACGAAAAGGTTATTGCCGGGGGAGAGCCACACGTAATCCTAACCCTTACCTCTGTAATTTCAAACAAAATCCGAGTCCGTTACATAATCTAAATAGTGACTGGTTTTTGTTTTGTTTGCTGACTTTAAAAATATTGCTAGGAGCCTAAATTTGTCATTCATAATAATAATAATATTTTAAGGTTGGTCCTAATGACTCTAAAACAACCAAGCAGTGTTAAAGCTGTAATACTTAGGCTTTGTGATGCACTGGGATAAGTGTGCTTTGCGTCCGTTTCGACTCAGTACGAGAGGTCTCTATTTCCACAAGCTGACTCACTTTACGGTATTATCTGACACTAAAACCGATATGACTCAGTATGTCATCAGCGTCACGGGCGAGGTGAGTGGCGGCTGAGAAAGCAGCACTTTTTGATGAGTACAAAAAAACAAGTTTGGCAACTACTGGCTTAACGCTGCAGGTCTATGGGAACGGGAATCACTATGTATGTGCGTGTGCACCAACGTTTTCATAGCGAGAACTAGTTCAGTTCCGTACAGTACTGTAATTACCAACATTCTAACGCCAGTGGCTGAGGACTGTTTGATTTACGGAGGCTATGCGGGTCCAATATTAATGCATTTTTACAAACAACAGCAAAACGTCAATGCTCCGCGACAATGGCAACTGACAGTTCATTGCATTCCTGAGCATGAGGGCTATCAGATAATATTGTAGACAAAGAAATACACCATAATAATAAATGTAATAATCCAATAGACATACAATGGTATAAATCACCAAATGACAGGAAAACAATCGTTTTCTTAATGTCTCAAGGTGTCGAGAAATGACTTATGCCATTGGTGTAGGGCGTCGACGAAAAGCTGTTTATCCATGAGGGTCATCCCGTCCAGTCCGTACGCCTCGAGATGGAAAGGGAGGGGGGGGGGGGTTAGAAATAGCCAAAAAATGGCCCCACGTGTGTTCTCACCCTGCACGATACATCATGAATACATTAAGTACGTACAATAAAGGTTAAAACTCAAAGAAATTGGGATTCCAGATATTTTGAATTTGCGTATGATGACAAAAGCGTCATAAACCATGAGTCAACATGGCGTCAACACATACGTGTATAATGCAACTTGGTAGATGCTTGAGCGGTGTTTGATTCCAGGTAAATTTTCCATCAGGGGTGAGCAATGCAAGCATTCAGAATTCTAGCTCCGGAAAAATGCGGGTGGTTGTGTTGACTAAGTGTCAACTTCGGCCTATGGAAAATTCACACTTGGAACATCTGCACGGCTGCGATAAGTAAATACCAGTAATGTGGGTACGAAGGGGACGCTGACATAAACGGGAACCTTGAGTGAGAAAACAGTGAGAGAGTTAAATAAGGAAAATATATTTGAATGGATAAAAAGAACGGTGGGATGGAAAGATAGTTAATTATTTGACAAGACACTGAATGGAATATTTTCGATGATTCATCACATTTAAGGTAAGGAATGACCACTAATTGTGAAAAAAAGAAAAAGAAATGAAATGAAAACGTACTGACAGAGAATATCTACATAATGAACTCTGCCATTTTGAACTGACAATTCCAGTCCCATTCGATGTTACGCGTGTTAGTCCGAAGACCAGCTTTAACCCTTCAAAGCTACCTTGCATTAAAAAAAATTATCTGCTGGGAATTAAATCATAGTGTCTACGGATTAAAATTGGGCCACTCTGCGTTTTTATACCTTTTTCAAAACATTAAGTTTAATGTACGTTGGTAATCCCACAGCTGCCAGTGGACGATTACCGTGCCCTGCCAAGAGTTATTGGCTTCAAATGATAATTTTAACAATTTGGTATATATATGGAACATGCACAGACCTGGAAATCCCGGCAAAGTAAACATATTTGAAAATTGGAAAGATGACTTTACTGCCTCTGGCAGTAGCCTATGGTGTTGAAAAATTATCAGACTGCATTGGCTCAAGGCAGAAATCGGGTTAAAAATAAAGGTTTAACTTCTTGTGTTTCAGTTTCATGAATCAGGTTCGGAATCATTTTGTATACATTCATGTAGCCTATGCGTGTGAGTGTGTGTGTGTGTGGGGGGGGGGGGCGTGTACAATGTATGAACTTTTGATACAGTGCGAATCTGAATTACGTGTACAAATCCGTATGTAATTATTCTCCTCTAGGCAGTTCAGTATTATATTCCTTACCACTGAGTGAAAATGGTTTGATAGGGAATGTTTTGGGCCATCGGGCATTGCTACCATCACAGAATAATAATATTGTTCAGTGATCAGTATAGGTCTAGAGTCATTGTGACGCTCCGTGGGACTGCAGAGACCCAATTCTTTTTTTTTTTTGCATTGATAGTTGGGCCGAAATGAAATAATTAAGTCAACGCCTGAATGATATTCTTAGTCATATGATAATGTAAAAAGGGAGAAGACTGGCAATAGATCTAATCAATGTCTTTGGGAAATCCACAAAAATCCAGAAAACTCCGTAAAGCGCTAAAAATTTCAGGTCAAATACCACCGAAATAACTTTAAATAAAAAAATATAGTGAGAGAGAATACCAATGTTTGTCATAGGGAATGCAAGGTATCATGCTTACGAATAACAGTCCATTATTATTACGTACCTGAAAGCTAATTATAATCCAAAAACAAACGAAGGCTGCGAGCTACTCACAAAACGAAGGAGGGGCGGGGTAGGTCAAAAACTTGAAATTATAACCGGAACGAAACAAAATTAATAATCCCAAAAATGCCTGCACCACTGACACAAAGTCACCAGCAAGAAAACCACAATGCTTTATCCACCTCCTCTGCTCACAAAGTTCCAGCTTCCGAAAAAAATTTTGCCCAGTCTCCCCGTGGCCGTAAAAAGAAAATCTCGAAAAGGTAGGCTAAGGTAGGTTGGGATGTACGTAGCATAGCACAGCAGAGAAATAGCAACACATTGCTTCTTCTTCTGAGTCTGACACGCCGTGCCCCCTAGCGATGGTAGGGAGCGAACGAAGGGGAGGTTATTCCAGCCACCGAGGGGGAAAGTGGGCTGGAAGTGGAAGGTAGGTAGGGGGAAGCAACTACCGGCAAGATGGAGGACAGCCCGGTTCAAGGCGGCGAGGGAAAACGGGGTAGTCGTTCTTGAAGGCGCCGGGGGAAACCTATAGGAAATAATGCTCTCCGCATCTTTTCCACCTGTTTTCATATTCTATGACCTTTTCCAATTCTGAGCCTGGTACCCAAAGCCACCCGAGTGCCAAACAAAAACAAAACCCGATAGTAGAACTAGGTTCCGTCAAGCATCACAAGTGACTTCTCTCACGGTCCGCTCGTGCCAAACAACGGGATGGCATTTTCGACAATCGGTACAGCTCACCCACTGACAGCTGGCTGCTCATTCAGTTGACATTATGGTGAAAGAGCAGAGATATCAAGCCTAGGGGTGTAAATAATATATAATGTGTGCACATGGGTATTGTAAAATCAGTTTTCGTCATACAATAGGCCCATTAAGTTATCTGCCAAGCGAGTCCTCTCAAAATCTTGTAATTTCGTTTCATTTCATTCTATTGAATCCCCTCACACAGTGGACTATACCAGGTATTAAACCTACGCACCTAATAATCATGGCCGAAATGGTCTAAGACATGTATCTGTATCATAAGGTATCAAAATATCCTTCTCAGCTGGGAAACAACGCCCACGGACTCCACCCACCTGCATTGCTTAATCTAAACAAATTGTATAACATGCAAAAAAACACCAAATAAGCCAACAAATATATAAGACATGAATTAGCACAGTACAGCGGCATTATGTTGTCAATTATAGAAGTCGTTCTTTTCATTGTTTATCTTGAGCACCCCCCTTGATATCCGCCTCTGACTCAGCAACTTCTAAAAATTCTTCCAGCAACGAGGACTTAGCCTCAATTCCAACTACACGCGTAATGGGGAGCACATTTTGTGAGCGCCACTAAACCTCAAACGCACAGAGCGAGAGAAGCGGGGGACATTTGGAAGTCAAGGTAGGAGGGAACGGTTAGGGGGTGGGGATGGTACGGAGGGATGGAAGACAGGGGGAGGGGGCGCACCTGCATGCCTGAGCCGCGAGTCAGCACTCACGTAGAAAACAGGTGCTAAGTGGCACCAGTATTCATAGGCTCCCCCTTCTACCTACGCCAACACAAAATCTCTGTAGGCCTAGGTTTGATTTTACACGCGCACAGGCGAAGGCTGCAGGTAGGTAGGTAGGAGGGAAGGGGAACGAAAAGTAGGGGGGGGTGGGGGTGGGCATGTTCCATGAATAAAACTGGCACGAACCTAGAAGCAACTAGTGAGTACAGGCCGATAATTGGGATTTAGCCTTAATGATAGTTGGCCCCGAGTGGAACCGTAATAGCATGGGGAGATTGACTCAGGAATTCGGAGATGAATGTGTGTGTTTGTGAGATAGATAGATAGATAGATAGAGAGATAGAGAGATAGATAGATAGATAGATAGATAGATAGAGAGATAGGTGGATGGATGGGTCAACAAACGGACAGACAGGCGGATAGACAGACAGACAGACAGACAGATATATAGATAGATAGATAGATAGATAGATAGACAGACATACAGACAGACAGACAGAGAGATAGACAGACAGACAGACAGACAGACAGACAGACAGATAGATAGATAGATAGATAGATAGATAGATAGATAGATAGATAGATAGATAGATAGATAGATAGATAGATAGACAGATAGATAGATAGATAGATAGATAGATAGATAGGTAGGTGTGACAGATACACAGTCTTTTCTTTCTATCTGTCTATTAAATAATGGCCTCACAAATCAAGTGAACAGAAAACATCCATCTTTGCCACTAGAATTAGGACTGATGTCTGTGAGCACTCAATGCCAGCAACATTCTGCAGAGACATGCCCGAGCCTGCACATTGGAAGAGCTCACCTGGACGCCACAGTGCATTAGCGCACAGTTAAAGTACTCACTGCTTTCCTTGCTAAATTCTTCTGCCTCAAGCATTCACGTGCGAGATATTCTCGCTCACCCTACTCCCTGCCTTCCACTCCTAATTAACTTGCACCAAAAAGCCGTGTGGTGCGTCCATCCACCTACTCACCAGCAGATGCGCAAAATATTAGGCATCCTTTACCCAATAAATTATGCCAACGCCCGAATCGTGCTTATTAAAATCCACACTTTCCATTATTCTGTAAACATTTCCGGTTTCCGCGCATTTGAACTGGAACTGGTTCTTAAGATAAAAATTATTTTTTTAAAAACTTTGTTGAGCACATTCTTAGCTAATTATCATTATCAAGAAATCATTTTTCGCACTAGACACTGACATTTTTGTATTCATTTGACCAATTAGAATCAGTTTTGTCGGGTATGGGAACTGCTGACAAACATTTCCTTAACTTTTGACATAACTCACCACTGCCAACAGCGCTACACACATAGTAACACTAAGGCCAATTCATATATTCGACAACAGACAAAATAGTGTTTACCGGGGAAAAAAAAAGATTTAAAAATCTGGAAATCGGGAAATTTCCGGAGAATTCCCATCCTTGTGTATCATATGTTTTGAAAAAAGCAACCATTGTCATGTACCTAATATACTCCACCAAGTACACAAACCATGGCATTCAGCTGTTCCTATTACGTGGAAGGAATGCCAACTTTCTTCTTCAATTCACATAATACATAAGAGTGGTTAATTACTTGGAATGCAGAAGAGAAAAAATTAATGCGCGGTGTTTACCTGTATTCCGAAGGCAAACCACATGATCCAACGGTAAAACTGCAGGAACTTACTCCGAACACAATAATGCTTAAAAAAAGACCAAGGTAGACAGACAGACAGACACAGACAGACAGACAGACAGATAGATAGATATATAGCCGCTAGACGAGGCGTTACTTCGCCCTCACCCCCCCCCCCTGAGAAACAAACCCTGCTTCCTCTGAATTTATTTCAAAGTACTGGCTCCATCTGCAAACTTAATAATCAACTCCAAACCTGATTAGATAACATGTATTATAAGGAAAAAAAAAAAATTAAAAATCAAGCAACAACCTCGCTGCCAGAAAATTTACGTTCTTTGCGTTGTTTTCTAACTTTTCTATTTGTTGTTATTGTTGTTGTTTAACTGAAAATCTGGAATTTGAGGCACGGTCCGTGATACCGTGTGAACTCTAAAGAGAACATGACTGTCACATTGCCAAGAGAGGACGAAGTTCTTTGAAGACCGAGCAAAAAAGACAGACAAAAACGTCCATTCGTAATATTCTACGAGTTATTTGCTCCAGCGAACACGAAGACAGTGTCATGCTTTGATGTGAATGAGGGACAACTGAACAATTTTATGTCAGCATTCAAAGTAATGTACAACAGAATCTCTCTTTATGTTAATACTACTTGACCTGCTGCCTCCGGGAATACACAGACGTGATTTTTAAAGACGAGTTTTGATGCAAATTGTTGTTCAAAACGAAATTTCCTGTCATACTGTTTAATTCTACTCAAAGGAAATGCATCTTTCTTCTGTTGAACTCAGTTGTGGCTCAAATTGAACGAAAGTATTAAACATAATAATATAGCGAACTGCAAGACCATTCAAAATACGCCCATGCACACCTCTATGTCTTTCTATGCGTAATAATCATGCTATGTTGTAGAATCTAAGGCTCAGCGGTTAAAAAGCCTTTAATGATTACATTGCAGGCCTTACTTCCTTTACAATATGTGATGATAATACACCATTAAAATCCCTTTTCTGTTTGCCTATTTGTCTATAACCTCAAACACACAGCCATTTCTCTACCGATTCTAATCAAACTATTGGTGAAAGATCCTATCGATCTGAGGTGGTGCCACAAAACAATTCATTAATATGATTTGTCGGAAAGTATTTTTTAAAAATATTTTTGTTAAATTTGTTTGATTCATAACTTTCAAGTAAATATTAAAACTCGGACAACGGAACATAATTATACATGACTCAGCGTTAAGGCTTGCAGTTGAACGGGGATATGACAATAATATCTGACTTTCATTTATCTAGAGACAAAATCATAGTGGAATGCGCGCATTCGCTAAATTGCAGAAACATGATAAAGAAGAGGCGAATGACCAAATAAATTTTTATAATCAACATTGCAAGGTAAGCCTATATGTCTTGGGACGAATAACCATGTCGACTGGAAATATATAACATAACGAAACGAATTTCAAAATGCTTTTAATTTGAACCTAAATTTGAAATCGGTCTTTACGGCATGTCAACTACTACTGAACTAGATAATGAACTTACCGCGCCTTGTGCTGTTTACTAATGCGACTTTCGTTGCTCATAAAAAAAAAGAACTAAAACAAATATCTAATTTTCAAGATGACAGTCATATGAAAGTACATAGAAACAGAAATACATGTACTATCTCTGTGGAGATACACAAGAGTCATAATGGTGACCCAAAAGAGTTAAGACAGAACAATATTCTTTTGCTAGCATTCAAATTTTAACATTCTATTTCATAGCACAATTTCTTTCCCATGATGCCTTAGTCAAAATCGAGTAAATGTCAAAAGTTTGCCTCACTGTTTCAAAGGCTACGCTTACCTATGTAGCGCTGGGAACAGGTGAAATAACGAGGTGCCCGAGCAGGCTTTTTTAACGTGTATATAGCATGAGCTGTTCCTAAAATAGTGTTTAAACAAACTGGGATAAAGTCTTCCTCCTACACCGCAAGTTTACTTTAAAATACCGCACAATGACGTCAGAGCTGCCTGGTTTCACGTAACTTGAGGTTTCATCAGTGTTTCCGGGTACAGCTGTACTTTTTGAGAAGAATACTATGTGCCGTATGTTCCATGGATGGTTCTTTTCTTCCACAATTGTTTTCTCTTAAGGTGGGAGGGGGGGGGGGAGATTGACAGAAGAAACAGGTTAAGTAGATGACGCAAGGGAAGACTTTCTGATAAGGACAAGAAACCTAAATAGAATTCACGACAGCGTGGGTGGAGAGAGAGAGGGTGAGACTGAGAGATACAGAGGAGAGAGAGAGAGACAGAGAAACAGACAGAGGGAGAGACAGAGACAGAGAGAGAAAGGGAGAGACAGAGAGAGAGGAGATGATGGGGGAGACCTGGAACGAAAGCTGGGCAGAAAATTTCTCAGATGGAAGGAAGAGTTTGGAGCAAGTTATTTCGACTATAAATTCTTTAAACTCAGTCCAATATTGAATGTTTTGTTGTGAACAACAGAGAAAATAAGGACGGAGGAGTGGTAGAAAGGGTGGGGAATTGAGAGGAGGGGGTGCAAGATCGTCATTGTTTACTTGCGGATCCACAAAGATGAAAGACAAGATACCAAGTTTGAACAATAAAAGTGATTGACATACCAGCTGGCAATCGACCTAATTTCACCTTTATGAACTCAGCTGTCGTGCCAGATAATTAGTTTACCTTTGCTACACAAAACGTAACCAAAGACACCAGTCTAGAAACAAAACATTACGACCTCATTCTACATGAGTTCATGCCACATCGACTCTCTGGCCCATCTTGGCGTGACTAATTCCCGCGAAGTCTAATATCCGCGGCTTGACAAATCTGTCCGAGATTTTCGCAGTTTGTGTGATAGATACGCCGAAGGTTCAAAGCATGACTAAACCGTGTTTGCTGACTTGTACACCTGCCTGACAGACGTGTATCACACGATGACTGGACGGTGACCATGTATCAAAAAATAGGTCATTTTCGTTTCAAAGTTGGTCATTTGAATTCTCATTTCGCAACTATTGACTAACTGGTCATCCCAGAATTTTCGGTTGGGGAAAAAAAAAGTATCTTTCGAGACGGTTTGCTCGTTTTGCCCGCCAATTATGCAAGCCATTTTTTATTTTACCACAGGTTTTCGATGTTTTCGGTTGGGAAAGAGATATAAAATACACTGTAGTTCCTTTTCTTTCTACAGCACAGCAGACGCGTTTGGACAAGAGACCGTCTTTCAAACTGGCTGAATATACTACACTTAGGATCAAAGTAACATGGGTAATGATTAAGAATATCGAAAGACTATAAATATGAAATAACTGGGATAAAATTGATGTACAGGTGCTGATGATGGCGGTGGTAGTGCCTTACATAACACCCATGCTGTGTATGGGTGTTATGTAAGGGGGGAGGGCATGGGATTCCTAAGGTTCATTTAAGAGGAGATGCGTGGAAGAGGATTCTCTCAGAAAGGGTGGTGGGTATGTCATTTCTGACGTGGGGCTGGGTAGGAGAAGGTTCTAGACGATGAGCGTGAGTGAGTGGTAATTCTTGCGGTGAGGCCGAAGGATTGGGCGCTAATTTTAGCTGCGGAAGTATGGGGTGTGGTGATTATTGTACAGTGAGTGGGTGTCTAATGTGTAATACATGTATGTATGGGGGAAGTGATCTGAGTCAGCAGGATAACGGCCACTTTGCGCCTTTCACGGTCTATTTGGGTACTTTGTTTATACTTGGTAGTCAGGGCTACATCAATTTAAATTTCACAAACAGAATTAAATAGTTCCTTATAATGGAAAAGTGATAATCTTTTAAGTAAGTGGCAATGATTTTTAGGGTTAAAAATGGGTATGGGTCTCTACTGAGTGGAACTGCTCACTGTAAACTAGTGACCATCAGTCCTCCACCATCTAATCGGCTCACGACCGCTGACAGACACCTTCCACTCACTGACTTATCACGTAGAGCTAGAGTAGCTCGGAGCCCCGGTACTCTCTGCATCGCATCCGCCTTCACAGTTTGCTTATCATGGTGATACATCGGGTCAGCCGAAGATTCGTTTATTTCCAAAAGGGCAAAGGTCACTGCCACACACGAATCGAGCCCCGCGTTCCCTCTAAATGAAATATGACTGGTACGTACCTGGCTGCAATTTGTTGTTTCATGACACCCCTAGTTATTTTGGAAGATGAAGAACAGGACTTTGGGCATTATGACCCCAAGGCAATTTTAAACAGTGAAGTACTGTGTCTTCGATCTCTATTTAAGTTTGTCATTATGGCGGCCAAAATAATAGCTCTGAACGATGGAAAACGGTATTTTCAGTTCCTGTTGGCGCTTGTCATTCTGACAATCGCAGTAACTTTGGACAATGACGAATAGTATCTTCAATCTTGAAAGTCCCTTCTAGCCTGTCCGATACGACGCCTACAGTAAGTTTGAACGGAGAAGAACGGGAGCTTCTATCTCTGTTGAAATTTGGAATGATGACTTCAATATCAGTTTGGACTGAGATGTTGTGTAATATGTGCAAACACTGTTCAAGTTTTTAGCTATGGCGAGTAAAATGAGTCTTGCGTTTACACTGAAAGAATAAAAATATACAGAGGGAAAGGCACATCCGTCCATGTCTTGCTCTGCTCTTATTGATTAAAGTACATCTTGCGTGATCTTAACCCTCTAAATCCCAAACCTAGAAATACTTCAGACGAAAATTATTTTCACAATAAAACACTCTTTAATATGTTTAATTAAGACAATCATGAAGAAAAATTAGCATTATTGATTATGGTAATTAAAAGACAAAGATTCCAAACAAAATTGTCCTGGACTATTTCCAAAAACCATAACAAGAAAGAAAATGTCAAGCCTCTATGAAGTAAGCAACATGCGGCATATCAGCGAAGACACCTGACCATAGAATGGGTGCTGGGGGCCTGTTTTCTCTAGAACACGATACATGGGAATTGGCTAACACAACAGATGGAATCTGCTCCAGTTACAAGAACTACATGTACACGACATTGATTGGCAGCCTGGGGTTGTTCCGCTCTCTGTCAGAGACTGGGGGAGGCAGAAAACCAAACAAATGATGAAAATAGGTCAAATGCCATCAGCTGGTGAAGGACCTGTCGGTGACCCGGATCCTCAAAGTGATAATTAAATCACACAGGCCCAAATGGGGAAAACGACTGCGGGTGATTTTGGTGGAACTGAGGTTTAGGCTCGGTGTTTCTCAAGGTGGGACGTGGGACTTCAGAATGGGGAGCAGGGATTTTTCATGGAAATCTTAATTTCATAGTGTGTTCTAACTTAATTGTATAGATAAACTGTCGTTTGTTTATGTTGTGTTTGTGGTTTCCTTATTTACTTTGGATTTTTTTCTGTTTATACTACTGTATACTAGCTTTGTCCCATCATGGTGCAACACACGCTGTATAGGAAAACTGAAATGGAGAGTGGGACAAAAGAGGTAGAGAAACACTGCTGTAGAGGATAGGCATTTAAACCTCCGGTGCCCACACAATTAAGATTGCCTAACTCATAATTGCTGAATCTTTCAAAACAGGTTTAAATGGTCAAATGAATGCAAAACGCATAAGTTTTCAATATTGTTATCACCAAAATGTATTCACTGCTAATTCAGAAAGTGTTCCGAATTTAGAATATTGCGTACCAGCGTACCAGGTGAAATGTTTCAAAACTAGGACAGCGGGTACTTGGGGGCAAAGACGAAGAAATGGCGTGACTAAACAACCCGCTGATCAAAGCGCGTGTATCTGCCTTTGGCATGCTGAAAACTCGTTCCAGGGGCGTAGTAGGTCGGCGGTAATACTAAAGGCACGCGGCTTAATCATTCTAACCTGGATGAGTACAGGGCGAGGTAGAATGATAGCGGAAGCAGGAACAACTACTAAATGACGCCGTGTTTCTCCTCCTAAACCAACTAACATAAAACAGCAAGGGCACTTGGGGAAATTCCAGTGCTCATCGGGAATCTCCGATACAAATTTAAAACAAAAAAAAGTCATCACCCGGAATCTCCGATACAAACTTAAAATAACTCATCACCCCACAGACGCCAAAACGAACAGTGAAACTGAACTTATTTTGGTCGAATTTATGACCGGAAATTTCAATTAACAGAGGCAGGAATGTCGAAGAACGTTATATTATTCGCACGCAAGGAAGCAATGAGGGAGAATGAGTGTATAATTGTGTGTGTGCGTGAGTCAGCAAGAGAGAGGGAGGGAGAGAGAGAGAGAGAGAGAGAGAGATGGAGAGGGAGAGAGAGAAAGACAGACAGACCGACAGACATAGAGAAAGAGAGAGAGGAAAAGCCACAACAACAGCAAAACCAACCAAGAGTCTGCAAAGTTCCGACGGTAAAAAGTGCACGACCTTTCATTCTACTGAAACAATATAAAGAAAGTAAAATAAAAACCACACCGAAGTTTGAAAAACCATCTGTATTCATTTTATCAAGCAGTAACTGCCCTATGGCGCCCATCATTCTTGTATTAGTTTTGGTCAATCGAAACCACAGCAGTTGTGATCGTCAGACCCGACATACAAACTGCCCTCGATACCACGGTTTATTTTCAGCACCTGTAAATCTTCTTTGGATAAATAAAAATGGATGTGCAGATGGATGGGGGGGGGGGGGGGGAACAAAACAGAACAAAATTCACCGGCAGGTAAAACCTTCGTGATGTTTCAGTGCAGAGATCCTCAAAGGGAGAACCGCGTTCCTCTGATCACACGGAGGCGTCACAGGTGCAAATGGCATTGATGAAAGTGCATTGTGGTTGAAGAAAACTGAGAACCACAGTATTCTATTGTACACAAACACAATATGTACACAGTTCTGGCCGTCTAAGCGGGATTTCGGTTTCTGCTGGTCTTAGGAAGTCGTGTCCTCATGTAATGCTTGGGTAGCTCTACAAATCACCAATTTGTTCGATTCTTGAAGAGTTAAAAATTCCTAATGCTACCATGTGATCCTGCCTTTCTGGTCATATGAAAGTTAAATAACCAGCGGGACTTCAGTCCGCCACAGACTGAGAACCTCCGTTCAAGTGATACCTCATGATCCTAAATCTTGGCAGACAAGAGACTCACGCCAAATGTATGCTGCTCTCTGCTTATGTTGCGAAATCTGAGCGTGCGCTGCATTGAGGGAGATGAAGTCAGCCTTGCATGAAACGCAGATGTGAGTAACCTGTGAAATGTGTATGCGTGTGTGTGTGTGCTTGTGTGAAGGATGAGGAGGAGTGGGAAAGAGCGAGATAAAGAAAACAAAAACGACGAAATTTCAAATTTCTCCCCGGATTTCTTTCCATCTTTCTCTCTTCATTTTTTTTAACATTGGAGATATGTCTGGACTTTTACTTATTTATTCTTTTTTATCAAGACGTAAACTTCCGATACACCAGGCATTTCCGGCTAAGCTGAGGTAAGCATAGTTTTTTTTTTTTTTTTACGAAAAAATTGGGGGAGGGGGAAGTAGAGGTATAGTTTACAAAGCTATACTTTAACAATAAATAACAACAACAACAACAAAACCCCAACATTTCTAGCACTATTCATACTTGAGCTAAGCTCGCAAAAGGGATCTTATCTCTTTCCACGGGAAACAATTCCATATAAATATCTTACCATCAGTTTATTAGGTCACGATGACAGCTACCAGCTAAATGCAACACAACTACGACGCCTATCCGCCATACCATCTCTGTTTGTATCTGGGCAATTTTATGGCTGCAATGGACGAGGTAGCAATAACATACTATAATTTGGAGTGATGGGCCATACCGAATTTTATGTATCGACATCCAGAACAGTGTACTGTATGTAACACATGGATACACATAAGGGCTCAAGTGAAAAGCCAGGAAAATTCAATTTAAGCCCGTGCATCTCAAAACAAAATAAATCAAAATGATAATGATTATCACCATCATTGTAAAGCTTGTTTACGAATGAACAAAGAAAGGTTGCAAATCACAAGCCGAAAGTTTTGAGAAAACGGCATGAGAGAAAAGTTGCGTCTTTCTCAAAACTTTAATAAAAACATGGCAAAACTGATTCTTCACTCGAACTCTTAATTATGTGTCCCGAATTGTAAAAAAAAAACACAACAAAATCCATCATGCTTTAACCTTTATAAACACTCAAGTCCTATCAGACCTCCAAACTTTTGTTATCTGAGAATATTTTGATGTCTAGAAGTGGCCCCCAACCCCAATGCTCTATCCAGGTCGCTTTTAACCTTTCAATCTGCACTGAATTACAATAAATTTAAATGTTAATTCAAAAAAAGGAGTTCACCGGTAACTTTAAAGACCCTTGGCACTGTTATCATAAAATAAATTTGAATTTCTCAGTGGATTTCTTTTTTTCTCTTCTTTTAAATTACAGTATGAACAGCACGTAAGTGCAGAATGGCAACTGTAACGCTCATGCCAAGCCTGTTGTTCTTCACCGGGGATTCATTTTTTTTTAAAACCTCGACATTAGTTTAATATTCCAAGAGCTCTCATAAAAATTCGCCTCTTAAATAGTTGATTTCGATGGAAATAAAAAGTGGGGATCAGAAAACAAATAATCAAACTCATCCATCCATACTCTTCATTCTGCAGTTGGCACTGGAATATTAGAAAATTAAAAGAGATTCAAAGACTTCTGTCAACATAAGCACACTCAGCCTTGAACTTGATACTTCAGAAAGATACGGTATAGTAATCGACATAAACTCGAGGGAAAAACAGGCATCGATATTCACCATTTCGGTTTGCCCACAACTGGAAAGGTAACTGAAGACGGAAGTATGATTCACAACCATAGGATGGCGCGATGCTGGGAGGTCACATACGACCTTTACATGTGACCTCTCCATCATCTTTTCTCTCTCTCTGAACATACAACTTTGTTTTCTTGCTCTTTATCTCTTGTCTACCCCGAGATTTCTATGTGTTTACCTCTCCTACCTACGCAAGCCAGGTTCTATTCTAAACCACTTTCAGAGTTTCATCAGAGATTATAAAGGCCGCCCCAAGAGTGGCATTACAGTCTTTGGTTTCACCAACTGCGTGAACGGTGCGCACCACATGGCGCTTTCTGCCAGATAATTATAGTTCCACGCTAAAAGAGCTGGCTTGCAGTGCATCAAAACAAACCAATCACAGCCAATATCATCATCAGTGTAAATTTTCGATGCATGTAGCAATAAAAAATTATTAAAATCATTCCGGCCGTTGAATTTCTACACAAGCCGATCAGTGCGTATGGGGCACTGATTCAGGTCTGCTTCGTCTCAGTTTCAATGTAAGATATGGACTACAGAATTACACGGGACCTCACGCATTGGCGAGACTAAATTAAGTCTGTCTCACCACGTCGGGCGCTTCAAAAGTGTCTTTGAGTAAGCAGTCGGAATCTGAGCTTTGAGATTTGAGTTTGGAGACAGCACGTCGACTCGACCACGGTTACAACGTGTTAGGAAACAGCAAGACGATAGACAGAATATTATAGGAGGATAGAACAGAAGGAAACACCGTGCGCGCTGACTCAAAACCGACCTAATACAAGACCTGACTCAGCGCCCCACCGACGTAACAACCTTGAAATGTGTATTGTACTCCCTTCTCCCCCTCCACACGACACCGAAACCTCAACATGAAATACAAATTTCCCTTTACATCACACCCCTCTCCCAAAACACACAACCCAGGGCCATTTACCGAAGATCAGCGGCAGTTGGCACCTGTGGGATGAAACAAGACAGCTAAGAAAAGTTAAGCCAACACTATAAGTATTTCCCGACGGGGATTTCCTATTTCATTCTTTTTCCTCTTTTCAATTCTCAAAACACAAGCCAAATGTGTCACTCTCCGCTTTTTTTGCCAATCCCATCCCCCTACACCTTAAAAAAAATATAAAAAATTTACAAGCATAATTCATGAGATCACTGTAATATCCATTTTCACTTTCCTCCTTTCCAGCAGTTTCTAAATATATCCCACCCACCGCATTTCTGGATCAGCCTCAAGGAGGCAGAGGTAGCTCTTGATTCTCGGTAGTTTTTTTTTTTTTTTTAAATGTTTTTTATTATTTCCATCAGCTTATCGGTCTCGATATCAAATTACCCCTATCTCTTGAACGATAATGATAACTTTTGCACTGCAATAGTGTGCCGGTTCTGCAAACTTTCTCTCAACGTAGTATGACTGACATAGTTATAGATCCCCAACTGACAGAAAAGCATCCAAAACGCATATAGTTACAAAGCCCAAATTTGATGCAATGAAACACCATTGGGTGCAAGAATAGGAAAAAGTCATAAGGCATGACAAAAATGACAGAAAGAAAAAATTGCACACAATTACAAAGAAAAGTTCAAGCGCAGAGACAGACTGAAAGAAACGAAAATAATAACCAAAAAAAAAAATATGTGAATGCATGTCAGCACAAAAATATTAACTGTACCTGAGGCTGGGCTGTATTGGAATATGGGCCAAATGAAATAAAAACCTAGGTTGTGGGGGGAGGAGGTGTGGGGAAAAAAGGGGAGAGGGGGTGGAAGTGGGGGAAGATGGGGGTTTCAAGACAGACAAGAAAACATAACTCCGGGAGTTTGCTCAGGTAAGACACCAGAGTTATTGGCAGCCAGGGGAGCTGAGCCAGTCAACAACATCTAGGCAAGAGGAAAGTGGTGTACCCTTGGTGTGTCATTCACTGACATACACACAGCTGCTGATGTAAACAAACGGGCGCCATGCAGGGGTGTAGCTTCCTTCATAACGCAGAAATAATGAGCCTTGCAAGGTAGAAAATAGGAGGAGGTAGGAAAGAAAAAAAAGGGAGGGGGGGGGGTGGAGGTTGTCACTGACACATGCCTCTTTCTATTATGAACATCCGCAGTTACGTATTGTGTAAGATATGGCTTGGAACAGCGGGGAAAAGGAGGGGAGAGGAGGTCAGTGACACAGTCATGTCTACTCCATCATAAAGATCCACACAGTTGCGAACTGGGTACGAAATAAACAAATGACCTCGCAAAAAAAAGGGGGGTGGGACTGGTAGCATAAAACAGCCACGCAAGAATACATACCTGGTACAATGGCAATAAAAACTGCTAGTTTATGGACTCAGAATTACTCAAGACATCGTCAATGTCAAATAAGCTCAGGCGCAATAGAAAAGTCTACACCGTAAGCCGTGTGTGATATAAAAATAGGAATACCCGACAAGATCTTTCGCTGGCATAAACGAAACAAAGACATAAAATAAAACCCACCCAAAACAGACACGAGTTAATAAGAAGGTATTGATAGGGAGGTAGACACCCTGAAGTGGGTGTTTAATAAACACGCAGGCTCACAACCAATTACGAACGAGATTACAATACACACGTTTACATAAGCCAGTTTTGTTTGAAGCAAAAACAGTTTACTGGGCCCTCACAACCTGCTCGATAAATTTATTCTCATAATCAAAGAGAGACAGAAAATTATGTTTAGGCTCCCCTGATCTCCTCATCAATATTTAAGAAAGATTAAAATGGTGTCGGTCTAGACTAGGAAACTGGAAATGACAGCTTTGAGAAGTGAATTATCTCGACGTGAATAAGGGACCACAAAGTGAATGCATGCAAATATCAACTGCTGTCGAATTGATGAATATGTATGTATGCTGGAGAAACAAAACTGCCTAGGACAGAAATACAGATAATCTCCCACGGTGACAAACAGAATTGCAAAGCTGTGGACTGATTAAATTTTCCACAAAAACTGGATTAAAAACGTGGAAAAGAAGGTGGGAGGAATGAAACATCTGTGTTTATAAAACAAGGCAATGTTTGAACCATTTCCAGGTAGTGTGCAGAGATGGGAGGTTTGAGGATGCACGTCTTATAAACAATTAATGCAAGCACATTTTCTAACATTACACATAGAAAACCAGGTAAAGAGGAGAAAGCAGACATTTTTGTGTGCATGGAAGAAACTATAGAGACTACATTTCAATACGAAGGCAAAATATCAAAGTTTGGCAACCAGAATGGTTTATGTCCAAAACGTCAAATTGAGAAAAACGAGTCTGAAATTTTTAACCTTAATGAAAATTCAAATAATTGCAATAACTTCAACATGAATAGATTCATCGGATTACAAAACAAAGTCATACGCCTTGTGTCTTGGAGTTCTACAGGCATTTCAGAGCAATCAATCAAACTGAACATAACACATTCTGGCTGATAAACCTTTGAGAAGGAACAGATACAGTCCAGGACACATGTGGAGGGGTATTATTTTTTCTTTTTTTTAAGGATAAGGATTGATTGAAAACAAAAAAAAGAGAAGGCGAAGGCAGGAGGACAGACTGAACAACCAATATCTGATGTCATCTCACAGACTTATGCAAACCACAGTTTACGCAAACTTTTCTTTCCGGATATTTACTATGATTTAGCATGCAATGTCTCGCAGCTCTTACAAGGCAGACAGAAAAAATTCTGTTGACTGGTTTTGAAGTCCTTGCTCACATGCAGAGACAAGACAGTGAACATTATACAGTGCTGATGTGCAAGGATTACATGAGAGACAATGATATACTTTTGTAATCAGGAAAAGTCACTAATATCAGTACTAAGGAAGGGGAGGGAGGATAGAAAAATGGGGGGGGGGGGGGGGGTGTAGGAGGGGGGATGGGATAGAGACAATGTGAGCAAGAGCAGACAGAAGAACTGACAGACAAGAAATAGAGTGGGTGTGATCATTGAGCTTGAGTAGGATGAAGTACAGTGTTTCTCAAACTACTTTTATCCTGTGATCCACCTAAATATGCTGACATAATATCAGTTGTGACTCCCACCCTGTCCATCAAAGTTACATTTTAACCACTACTTTGCTGCTACTTGTAAATCAGGCCAACTTTAAAATACAGAATGGGACAAAGTTACTTTACCATGTTTTTTTATGGATCCAGTTGTATTTCAATTATATTTCAATCAAATAAAGTGTCCATCAATAAAATTAAAAATCAATTTAAATGTTCAAAATAACCTTCCCCTTAAGGATGTTGGCATCCCTTAGACACAGAATATTATGGCACAGTGATTTTTGGCCCATCCTGTAAATGTTCAGTCAACTGAGATCTCTAATAATAACTATAAAAATCAACAAATAGAAATGAAAACAATTTTGACTCCAAAAATTATGAAACAAGGCACATCCCTGATGCACTGTCGACAGTGTCATGACCCTCTGATGCCTTTGCAACCCACAGTTTGAGAAACACTGATGGCTGATCTAACACACAAAGCATTTGACTTACCCAAGGCAGCGCCATCCAGCTCTTGTTTGGAGAAGACCACACTGTTGTCGGATATGGCACAGGTGTGAAACTGGCACTGCCACATGACCTCTCGCTGGCCAGACCGCGTCTTCTTGTGGTAGCACTTGATGAGGATGTCTCCGCGCAGAGGGATGCCTGGTGAGATGGAGATGCAGACTTTCTGCATGTTGTCTGTCACATTGCTGAGGAAAGAACATAACCATAGATCAATCACGAACATAACCATACAGCATCAATGGATCAATTTCAGTGATTTTTAGGCCAAAAGGCAATAAAAATCACAACTTTTATTGTCATGCAATGCTCATTACTACTTTGGTAGAGGTTACTTTAAATCAAAAGGCTCTGTTATCTCCCTTTGTCTAGATCCGTAGAGGGTTATTTCATCATTCGACAGAGAACTTCCTCAATTTCACTCAAAACTAAGGTGTTTCAAATCTCTGTGATGCAATAAAATGAGGCAGGGTGATTTAATGTTCAGCAAATATGTTGGTCTTCAATAATCTCAATGTTTCTTTTGATAAAAGCAGGTTCTGGGCTGAAATCACACCAAGTCATGTACTTGAATAACTTGGTGAATGACCGATAATCCAAGTTGAATCCAAGTTCATGAAAACAGTGTGTCTAGGAATATTATATGCTACTAGATAGTTTATAGGGCCTTCTAGTACATAGCAATATGCAGTAATAGTAAATATTTTCTGCTCTCTCTTTAAAGCATTTCTTCCACATAACACTCAAACAGTTTCAGAACAAGCAAAGGGCACTTACTATACACCAGATGTGAAGATGGGTTGCATCCCCTGGTAGACTTTGATAAATGGGCGACAGCCGCCTTTGGTGTCGAAGTTGGGGACTCCATGGATGAGGATGTGGTGGAGGTAGAGGGGGTTGCTGTTAATTTTGATGGCTCCAGAAAGTAGACCAGAGAAATAGCGAACATATCTGGGGGAGTATACAGCAAAATTATTTGTCAAAATCTGAGATACAGATAAAAAATAATGTCCTGAGGTTCCTAAACAAATTAAACAATAAATACACAAATTCAGTCTGCCTTTTAAGACAGAAAATCACAGAAGCTGAGGGGAAATCTACTAAAAACTGCATACTTTAATTTCAATGATGGGAAGTAAAATATAATTAGATGGCAAGTTTTAACAAATGGCTGCGATCTGAGACTGATCTTTGCTTGTCGACAAAGTTTCACAAACATTGTAAGGTCTTTTGTATACATGGTGGTGGCTCTATCAATGAGTGTCTATTCAGCCATAGGACAGTGCTCATCCACTTCAGATAAACCCAGACTGCCCCATCCCCTTATTTATGTAATGTAAATAACAGAGTGACTATCCTGGCCAGGTTTAGTAATTTGGACCAATCAAACTCTTGCAGTCTGTGAATCATTTCTTCTCCCATGTCTGACTATATTTAACGGTCGGGGTCAGGGTGGTATGTAACTGGGGTAATGAATAACACACTATTGCAAACTTCACATCTGAAGTACAACTTTATTGCATTATGAGTCAAGTTTTTAGGTCCAACCGCCAAATATGTGTACACTCTCCGCTGTCCATGACGAGATTGGTAAATAATATCTGTCAAGTTTTTCCAGGCTTAAAAATTTAGAAAAATATCCCCCCGCCGTGTTACACATGAGGCAATTTGATTAAATTTTGCATGTGAGCAGATCTTCCAAGTATGTCAGCATGTCCTTCCTCACTGACAGATTGGGTTTAATTAATGATAAATAAACCAGCAAGGCTGCGCCAGGGTGCATGTGCCCTATTTTAACAACAAAATGAGCTGAGATGTACCTTCTCTGTGAAGGCAGGGGCAGACCACCCAGTTTGTCATCGTAAAATCTCTTCATGGCAAATCTGTCCAGGGCCTGGTCAGCACTGAAAAATAAAAAATGTGAAACATTTCATGAAACAAAATATTCAATTCTGTCTGGCAAAAGACTGAAATATTTAAGATGCAAGCATTTTCCTTTTCCTGCAGTCAGCAGGGGCTACTATGTCATGGTTCTTATATATGATGTTAGATGTGATGTACAAATTAGTAGATTAAGTCTCTGAGTGCTGTCTAAAACAACTGGTGTATTAGAATTGTTGCATAAAACCGAAAATTCCAGAACCTGACAGAAAATGACAAACACTGCTTCTGTGATGTATAGCAATCAACAGTCCTGGTTGTAGAAATTGGATATTTAGAATGTTCCAAACTATAGCCAATTTGTGCTGAGATGGTCGCTCCATGCATGGCCACAATCGTGGCTCTAAGGAATCAAAGGGTTAAAGGGAATATGAGTTTAATCCTTCCTATTTTATACAATACAAGATTGACCTACCGGGCATTGCCCGGAATAAACAATGATGTGCTCCTTCTCTCTCTCTCTCTCTCTCATATAAAAGTAATAAACTACAGTCTTGCTTCAGAACTCATGCGCACCAGAACACTACGCACCAAATTGAACGCTTGAACTTTGGCAACTTTGCTAGATTTATAAAAATCGCGAAACGATATGGCGGAACGCAAAATATCGGGCGGTGAAAAAGAATGAAAACACGCTAGGAGAAATTAAATGAACTATATTTAGTTTTATTTTTAGAAATTCGTTGCAATATTTAATCTGCAGTCAGATATCGTAAAAACCTAGTAATACTCGTTCTGTCTGAGCACAGAAAATTTCACGATTTTACATCCAGCCGTTTTTATACCCATAGAGCACAAAGTTTCAAAGTCTTCACTTATATATAGAGATCCTGGGATATCAAGGATTTTATACTGCTTGGTTGTATAATGAGATGAGGGTACTAGTTCTCTCCATAGCTAAATGTATTCACATTAAATAAGGTCTAACCCATTCTCATAGTCTGTAATTGGGCCAACAACTTTTATTTTGTATTTTTTTATGGCCAAAATGGCCCAGTAGTCAGAATGTAAGAGCCTGTTGTGACAGATGCCACGTTTGAATCTCCTCAAGGCATGGTCTAAAGTGACCAATTCCTCATGGTACATAAGATGCATCCTTATGGGGCCCAAGCTGAACTCTGTTACAGCCTTATCTTATTGAAATAAGGGATAAAACCCTAAAACAAATATTGTTCTTACAGTTTCCCCTTACCTGGCACAAATGTTGCTGTAGTGCATGTAGGCAGCGATGACGCTGGCGATGCGGCTGCGGCCACCTTTACAATGGAGCACCACCACATTCCTAATGTCTGCATTCAGCCAGGAGTCTATGGCCTTACACAGAGAGCACAGTCGTTCTAGGGGAGGGGCGAGGTGGTCGGGCCATCCGTATTCTTTGACCTGGGGTTAAAAAAAAGGCATTGTGAAATAATGAAAACATTTTACGTTTAGAATCAGATAAGACAAACCTTTCAATGGAAATGTTAAAAAAGTATGGTTTTCAACACTGAGCAGAGCAAATATTGTGTGTCGGATGTTGAAACCTTGTTAAAACTAGCATGTAATGTGACAATGTCCAGTCAAGGCTTATCTTACCACTGTGCCCTTAAATACAATCCCATCTCATATTTGTAGTTTGTTTTTCCTACAAATGCAAATCTTGAAAAATGTTGCTTGACTGATTTTCTTTACATTAATACCCCACTTCACAAATTCTATGAAAAAGTAATGAGCTCTGTGATTTTCTTGAAACCCATATCAAAATTGTGTAAGGACACAACGAACAGCCACTCTTTGGTTGCTACAAGCACAGGGAGTACAAATGAATCCATCTGTGGACTATCACAACAGACTGAAAGGGTTAAAATTCTTACCTGGGGATTAGCTTTTGCCAGGTCTTGTCTCTTCTCGGACAAATTCAATATCTGTAAACAAAAACCAAAAAAAATCATCACAATCCATGCTGTCCAGGAAGGAAATAGAGCACATAAAAGCACAAATGAATTTCCCCAAATTAGCACTGGAATGGCATGAAAGAACTACAAAGGGAAAAAAATATAATATAAAAATGTATACAATACTACAAAGAAATAAATAAGGTGACAATCATGTTTTTCTGTCTGTAGCTGGGCAGTTTTTGTGTGAGCAGTTGACATGTGCTTCATGTATTTTGTTTAATCCTACCAATCTCATCTTAACAGCCAAGCAGAATCTTTATTTTAGAATCATGCTGATGCATAGAATAAAACTGAAATATAACAAAGCAATTTAACCTTTTCACACTGCAAGGGCCACAAGGGCTGTCGCTGGCCCACTGCCCACTCTTTCTTTATAGTGGCTAACACTTGTGTAGGCACTATTTTGAGGTATTTTTGAAAATTCATATAAAATCTTCTTGATGAAGCTGGAGAATGATATTTGGTATCATTGGAAAGCTTATTCAGAGAAGAATAATGACAATCATCTGTTTACAGCCACAAAAACAAAAACAGTATGCTACAAAACTACGTGTTGTCCAAAGTGGTATGGAATGCCTTGAACCAGTGTGCGAATGGCTGCACCTCAAGGGTGAAGTGTATTGACTGTTGTAAAACAGCACCTTTTGTGTGCCAGGGTGATGTGAAAAGATCAAAACAGGTTACCAATAGATATCTTCATGCATACAAAATCTGTCAAGGGAGATGAACCCAGTTCTTACCAAGTAGTTGTCTCCATGTTTAGTTTTCAGCATGCGGACAACTTCTTTCAGATTGAATGAGTACGTAGTGTCATGGCCCTCAGAGGGGAAGGTCATTGCTGAAGACAGATAAAACAGAGTGCAACATTATTATTTCATATAAATTCATTACAGCAAGGCAAGAACACACATGATCAGCAAAGCAAATGGTTCTGCACCAGATGAGGGGAACTTGTGACATTTCAGGAGAGCAATACTTAGGTCACTAAATAATGTACAAAATGTGTATTGTGAAAATAAAATCACTTTCATTTTCTTTTTCATTCCAGACTGCATAATAATTCCTGTCCCTGTTCATATCATCATTGTTTAATTCAACATGTTGTCCTGTTACTGTTGCTAAGTCCCGGTTTTGATAAAAGATTATAGGAGGAAACAGTCTGCAAAAGGATAAAAACCACTGATCCATGCACATCATTAATTGTAGTGTTGAATTCCATTACACATATATTACAATCACAACCTGGGCCTCAACATGTAAACCACAAACTACTGGCTAGAATTGGGAAAAAAGCAACAACTGAAAGGTCTTGTAAATATATATATGTACAGAGTTCAACCTGTCACAAATATTTTCCAAGTGACTCATATTATAGTATTATATATTTTATACATGTATATTAATATATTTACATGGACAAGTTGGTGGGAGGTGGGAGGTGGGAGGGGGGTGGGAGGTGGGAGGGGGCAAAGAGGACATCTGTGTGTAATTGTTTTCTGTTGATTTGTGAGCAACAGGTGGTCACCACGCCAAACCAAGCTCACAGATCTAGATGCCTAAGTTCTGAGTTGAGCATTCATGAGCAAATCATGGACAAAGTTGCTCTAGAGCATGACCACTCTTTGCCACAGATAATGAACTACCAATGTCAATTTGCAGTAACTTACAGTGCCATTAGTTTTTCTAGTAAGTAAGTTCCTCACATGATAACAGTGCAATATCATCAGACTTGATGGCCTGGCTGTACACAAACAGTAAGGGTACTTTCTCCCGCATCCCCAGTATCTTTATGTTAAATAATAATGCTAAATCCATGGAGTATGGCATTGAAAATACAGTTATGCCTAGCATATCTGACCTGGAGCCTCTGAACCTTTCAACAAGTGTGATTATTTTTTTAGAAGCACATGTTAGAAAGTACCTAACAACAGTCTGGTTCAAAACAAAATTCCTCACACCAGTCCTTTCATTATTCGAAAAAATAAAGTTGTTCTTGATCCTAGAGATTCGCTTTGTCCATGTCTATTTGACAAACATCCAGCAACTTCTTTACTTACAAATAATTCTTTCTGTGATGTAGACCACATCCAAGGACAAGGTCCCTTCTATCTGAGCCTGTTCTTGGCTTCTATAAAAAGAAGAAGTAAAATTGGAAAAAGTTATCAAACCTGGCAGCAATTATCAAACACAAAAGGAAATGAACAATGGGTATTAGTAACAGAAATGTGACTGATGTTGGAGGCTGCAAATCAACTCTTTAAAATAATGAATGTATAAAAGTTGACTGAAGATTGTCCGGCATCACATTCATTACATTTAAATTAAAGGGAATGATTCCAGATGTAAATTTCTCTAAGATAACATCACCAAGTTATATTCCATTCATAATTTCTGAATACTTTGAACCATTGATTTCCTGTGTTACTTCACAACAGAGGATGGGAAACGCGTGTTCAATATCACATTCATCATGCCTCACATATAAAATTCAAAGTAAAGAGTGAGAGGTCATTATGATGTTATAAACTCGTACAAAGACACCTGAATATTCTATAAACAAACATCAGCTCCAGATCTGTCTGTACATTGAAATTATGAAATGACAGTTTCTCCTGCATGAGATCAATCAGTAAGCGCTTACAAGTTACAGTTGAACATAATCATTGTTGTTCTTTGAAATTATAGTATTTTGTTTGAGAGTCATGGACAAAAGATTGAAATAATGAAAGATTGGCAAGAAAACGGGATGGAGATAACAGTCTACTGAAAGCTATCTACGTTAGTGTCAATAAGGTTACTGATTCTGTAGTGTACTTATAAATTGGTTTTGTAATTATTCCGACTTGGCAGGTACACTCTATAAATGTACAGCATGTGACAGGAAATTAAGAAAATAGTGACCTTAGTGTCAACAGGTGGAGTGTACAAAATGAGCTACAGCTGTCCATTAGCAGAAATGTGTTACCTGAATTTAGTATTATGGTAACTTTGCTTTTTTCACCTTGTTCAGTCACATGCATTTTCAAGGCTGAGCAAAAATTAAAATTCAGGCTTTTTTACAAATGAGGCATAGAGATGCTGTTTGAAATGTATGTTTGCTCACTCATTTTTATGTCATGAGATTATTATAATATGCATGCACAACCTTTTGGAGTTTCTACATGTATAAACAGTTGATGCATTTTGTTATTTTTGCCTTTTCATTATTTGTATTATTTGACGTCAAAAAAAAAAAAGTTCATTCTACTATCATCTGCGGGTGAAAAGCTGAACCTGCGAGAATGGACTTCAGTTAGGATGAATACACACTTACAAGCACAGCTCTGTCATATAATTCATACACACAGGCAGAAAGGAGGATGGTTGTGTCTGAAAGCTTTACAATGATGTCAGTACTTAATAATGAGAATGATAAATAAAGTGTCAACCTACTTGTTAAGGATGTCTCTCATTGTTGACGACATACTGCTCTGTGTCTGAGAGGACATACCAACCTGTATTCATGCATAGAAAAATTGTATACCATAAGGAACCTACACAAGAACACCAAAACAATAAAACAAATCCCTTGGTATGTATCCAGTAAATGGGGGGAGTTCCATGTGAATCACATGGTAAGGATACTTTAGGAGTGTCAGTGCACAGGGGTCCTAATGGGGCAGTGCCCCCCTGGCGAGTTAGTCCTCTAGGTAGATGTTTATGTAAGTAAAATATGCACAGCTCAGCAATTAACACTCAGACAATGAAATATGTGTCGGACTAGAATTGTGCAGCTCATATGGTACTCCTTCCTAATAAATTGTCATGTATATGACAAATAACATTATCAAGTGTGGAAATTGAGAGTACATGGTATGCATCTAAGCCAGATTTGGTGGGCAAAGAAAAACAAAACCTGCACAAAATGTTGGAGATAATACCACAGGCAAATCATACACATTATTGTAGTTATCTGCACATGAAAATACAATAACTCTCATAAAAAAAAGTCTTACTCTTGACAAAGGAACTAAGCTGAAAAGAGTTTGCAACTATTGACCCTTTTAGGGTTAAAAAAAAAGTTTGCTTTCCTATTAAATGACGTCTTGGCTAGAATGGTAGATAAATTGGATATTATATAAGAGCTATGCAGATAGCTTTCCACAAATTCACATATCTGCCTAATTTATTTAACATTTCACTAAATTCAGCAGTAACTTTTAAGCATTCTGATAACCAAGAATAAGCCTACTCACAGATCTCATGGAAGACTGGTTCTTGCTCAGTGCATCATTTCTCTGCAAAACACACAAATAGAAAGAATACATTACTAATTATGACACAATACAAGTTCTACAACCTTTAGATCTAGATCTAGATCTAGCTATTGGGGGGCCTAAGCCTAAGGAGAATGCTGTCTGTTCTTTCAGGAAACTCTGGAGGCATGTAAGACAAACATCTTCAATTCATGTTAAGAGAAATGAAGGGAAAAAATGGGTGGGGTAGGAGTAAGGGAATGTGTGTACATGTTTTATTTCAGGATTGGCATGATTTAAATCAAGGTGATTTAAATCAAATGATTTTTTTGATTTAAATCACTTTGATTTTTTAAATTAAAATCAGTGATTTAAATCACTTTTTGATTTTTTTACTTTTTAAGGATTTTTTTTTTTCAAACTGCTTGTTTTTGATGTTTTTATTGTTCAAAAGCACTAGACTTAAAGGCACTGATAAATAGGAGTGCTCTCTATTATTATTATTATTATGCATCATTCAATAATTTTTGATTTTGGCTGATTCATACAACAGTTGGAGACTTGAATGTGTCGCAGGACACAATTCAAATATAACACCTTGAACAAAAATGTAAGTCTGAATTTGAATTTTGTGTACCTGTGTAAGACATTAAGACAGTCAAGTAAGTGAAAAAGGCCTATATTTTATTTCAAATAAACATCTTTATTTTTATAAAACAGTTAGTGAAATCCAGGCATACAGATCAGATCCAGAAAATTCTGATAATATATAAGAAAGGAAAACTTTCTACTCATTTTCAGTTTCAGTTGTCTCCAATTCTTTACTATTGAAGGCCCTGAACAGAAACACCAGTTTTGACGCTTTCTCATTCCCCAAGCGATATCTCAACTTGGATTGAACAAGTCCATACAAAGTTAGCACTGAATTGAGCCCACAATTATTTCCCCTATTAAATTCAACATCCACATCAAAAGTATGTGTAAAAAAGGTGAAGAGACAGAAGAGACTTAACTTTTATCAATTACATGTACATGACTGTAATGATTATTAGAAGTCATTTAGCTATATCCTTTTAGTACCCTTATGCTTATGTTATGAAATTATAGAAAATATTTTGTCGACAAAATATTGAATATATTATGTATTTTTAAAAAAATCAAAAAAATCTGATTTAAATCAAAAAAATTGATGATTTTTTTTTAAAAAATCTAATTTTTTTCCAACCCTGTTTTATTTAGGCTAGAACTAGGTTAGAGGTCTAGATCTAGATCCCGGACTAGCAAGATCTATTTGTTTAAATTACCTTCGTTGCAATGACCACATGGTGAATACAAATAATAATAAAACACTCTAATAATAGTTTTAAAAAGAAGGAAAATGCCCCAGCCTTAGCTTAAAACTTAAATCTTGTGCATACAGTGAAGGATCTTTCTCTTCAAAACGTTCCGATGGACTCCACCGACACGAGGAGACATGGTCGACTTCAACTTCAAGGTAAACAAGTCTCACTGAACTCGTATGACACCATTAGCAAGATTGCCTACACTACAAAGGGAGATTACGCTCGTTCTGTGAGCTTTAGCGGTGAAGAAAGGGAAAAGGCTATCAGGTCAGATTGTCCCAGTGTTAACTGTGCAGTTCATACACACTGTTGTTATTCGTCTTATTTGAGGAGGAGATAAAAAAAAAAAACACTACGTGGGATGGATGCTGACAGGCCGGGTGGTTTTGTGTACACAGGGACGTGTATTAAATAATAACAGAAAAAAAAGGAGTTGTGTCTAGGCGTGGGCTGGGAAACACGAGAGTGTAAACATGGGTTGTATGGTGTGGTGCTGGCTGGGTGCTGTACTGGTGTGTTACAGCCTTGGCCACCGGGTGAGATTCAACGAGTGACTTCATGCATTATGATCTGTCACGGGGCAGCCTAACTGTGGGAACATGACTATTTTCATAATAGCTGATAAACGTATTCCCTTTATAGATTATCCACGGGCACTATATTTAGTACACTTGAATTAGTCACAAGAAAGATAAATTATATGTGAAGCAAGATTAGTTAGCCTATGTATACAAAATGAGATTGAGAGAGAACAGCAGGCAAAAGAAATTCTGACGATTGATGGGGGGAAGAATCGTACAGAAAATGAAAAAGAAGCACAAAGCATGGTTTCATCGGGTGTATTCATGTCAAAGTAAAGTAACATGACAGAGACAAGGAGGGGCTGCGGTTAATAAATAATTATATAAATTCTAATATTTATTACACTCTGGCCTCGGTGTCCATAATAGCTTAGTTGGCTAGGATCGATCAAGGTCGTCCAACAGGTAGGATTGATGACTCAGAGGGGATTAAATGGAGATTGGGGAAGGGGAGAGCAGAAGAATAAAAAAAAAAACCGTTATCATAGTAATACATGAATTATTACCAGATGGCATGTCCTTTGATACTTAACAGACACACAATGTGCCCATACTGGCATATCCTAATATTGACAACAGCATTGACTCAACACCGTATACTAAGTCAAGGATGGGTCAGTCATAAAGGTGACATAATTATTTTGTCCTTAAAAGATGAAAAAGAAAACAGTGTGGGTTGATTTTGGGGTTGGGTGTGGTGCGGGGATGGAGACACGAAAGAAGAGACGTTTATTATTCTTATTCTTTTCTGTTTGAAACACTGCAACATGAGACAGGTCCATATTCCTGAACGACTGGTTGTTCACTCTGCATCTCGCGCTCATATCTACATAATAATTATGCCTTGATAAGCAGTACCTCTCCTCCCCCCCCCCCCCCACACACACTGTCTGTCTAATGATGTCACACAGATAAGTTAATCTACATGTTGTATCTGTTTTCAGCCCATAACCTCTCCTTCCTCTCCCCGAGGACTTTGCACTACAATGCAGAGAGAGAGAGCGCAGAGGACGTATAGGCACGTCACACACATGATGACACCTCGATAGGCCAGATCAGTAGAACTTAGGTTTTGGTCGGTTTTACAGAGAATGATGACCCCATCGCAGTAATACATGTAACCAACGGTTCAACCGCAATGGCTATGTATCACACATGGACAAAAAAATAGGACCCGCGACATCTGGTGACATCTTGTCCAGATGGAACTAAAACGGAGACGGGGGGGGGGGGGGGGAGGAGGGGGGTGTATGATACATGTGAACTGCTTCAATAAAGAGAGAGTAAAAGAAAAGGACATTTTAATTGGTTGTACTGTAACGGGAGATAAATTACATGCGTACTATGTCACGCAGTCTCACGAGATGACTTGAACATGTTTCTTACAGAAAGCGTAGGTGCTGCACGTCACGTTTGCTTTAGATCTTTATAAATGAAGGGCAGGTCCACACGCAGCGGGAATTTCCGTTACAGAATAGGTAAGTGCGTGTATGTGTGCCAGTGTGTACGTGTGTTTGCCACACACCGAAACTGTGACTGCCTTTACATGCTGATAACACACTGTCGCGATTGCGCTTTCCGGCACAACACATCGCAATCACAGGCCCAGATATTTTTTAACAGTGTTTTTCTCTGTCTCTCTCTCTTCTCAACATGTACATGTATGCGTTTCTCTGTGTGCATGTATGTGTGTATGCGAGACAGAGAGGAGAAAGAAAGAGAGGGCAACAGAGGGAGAGAGAGAGAGAGACAAACAGATGGACAGACAGAAAGAGAGACAGATAGACAGAAAGAGAGAGAGACAAAAAGAGAGAGAGAGCGAAAGAAAGAGAGAGAGAAATCGATAGATAGATAGATAGATAGATAGATAGATAGATAGATAGATAGATAGATAGATAGAGCAAATTAACTGGACGGGATTAAGACTACGGTAGGTGGGAGGCTCAAGTATAGTGACCAGAACTTGAAAGGAATCGCCGAGCAGAAAAGGTTGTGAAACCGCTGATCTAAAGTTACCAAGTAAAGCCAAACTTGGATTCAACAGCAACATACAACAACATCAACAAGAAACTAGGTTACATCTTGGAAATGCTAATGCACTGACTGGAACAATGGTGAAGAAGGCAATTAAGCGATGGGTGGCTTTAAAAAAAACATTGTTATTGAAGGAGTTAAAAACTTTTCTTGTTGCTCTCCCAAAGGTTACAGTTAAGATGCCGTAACAACATGATTGACAGCAGTTACGGTCCAGTGCTACCACAAACTGCTGAGTTGTCGATTCCTGTCGTAACCCTCCCACCCAGTTACTGCACAGCCCCGGGGGGGGGGGGGACCTAGGGTATTGACATCAATAGAATCTGGGTCACTCGACGATGAGTCTCAAAATGTGAACAGATGAGACAAATTTTTGTATGTGTTTTGCTATTTGATATTTCATTCCCGTCCCACTTCATACATGATCTCACCTGAAGACGAGGGTTGTCGTTGAGGAACATTTGTGGACGGAGGAGAGCAAATGAAGCAGTGTGTTGGTGACTGTGACACTAGATATACGATGAAAAGATTCGTGAATGGATAGAACGAATGCCAGAAGGAAAAGGGGAAAGTGAGAAATAAGGACGTGAAAGAATGAGAGAGGAGGGGAGAGACAGAAGGAGAGAGAGAAAGAGAGCCAGAGGGATGGAGAGGGAGAGAGAGAGAAAGAGAGAGAGAGAAATTGAGAAAGACTGCCAGACTTTAAAGCGAATACCATACCCCCCCCCCCCCCCACACCAAAAAAAAAAAATTCCGCAACCCACGATGACCTTCAATAATAAAAAGGCACACACAAGGAAAAAACATTTCCAAAAACGGTAACATAATGTTCAGACACCCCTTACATAAACTTGAGAATCACTGTTGACATTAAACGCTACAATGACGAAGGCGCTTCACTGACATTCCCGAAACCTAACTGCCCAGCTTGTAAATTCCATGTACACAAGACACCATCTGTTCAAAAGGACCAATTTTACTCAGGCACAAATCTTTTGACGACACCGTTTCTGACGATATAAGAAGAGGATGACACAAAATTAACGTGTGTCCAGAATCGCCGACACCGTGTGCATTGTTTCTGAAGGGCCGCGGCCCAAAGCAGATCAAAGCATTTCCCTGGGTAAAGTACATCTGAATAATAATGCACAAATGACGGGATGACCAAAAGTGACGCAATCTGGTCAACAGAACACAAACGTTGAGGTCACTAAAAAGAAAAAAAAATGCCAGTGATTTCCCACTAACTTTCCGATTAAGATTATGAATCAGCTGATAGATAATAATATACTATCGAGATTTACATGTGACACAGTTACTGTGACATGAAAACATTGTTAGTTAAAAGACGGGTAATGATTATAAATTCCAAACCCCCTCCACAAACAGAATAGTGCTTGAATTTGCTTTCGAATGGCATGTTCTCATAATCATGAAGGTTTAGTGAGTTAAGAATTATTCTCAAATCGCTTTTGAGCCTGTTTGGTGTGCACTATACATCAGTTTTGCATGGTCTTCATACCTCGATTCCAAATATTGTGAATATAGTTTTTAATTTGTTCGTTTGCTTTCGTTTGGTTTGTTCTGTTTTGTTGTTATTGCACTCTCTCTCTCTCTCTCTCTCTCTCTCTCTCTCTCTCTCCTCCCTCTTTCTTTCTCCCCCTCTCTCCTTGTCTTCTTGTTCTCTTCTTTTAATTTATTTCAGGAACAAAAAAGAGAGATGTTGTAACTGTAATGTTAGCCAAGCAATGAAAAGAGAAATAATGCAAATTACTCAGTAAGTTCTGCTTGAACGAGCCAACTGCGATTGCTTGAAAGCCTACACTGAAGGGAAAAAAACAACAACAAAAAAAGCTCGTCAACTGAGGCTTTCTGATTCTCTGATGAAAGTTAGATCAGAGGCGGCTGAGATCCATGGCTCCTGCACCGGTTTTTTATTTTATTTTATTTTTATTTTGGAAAAAAAAAAATCCCAGGGACGCAACAAGGGTTAATGTGACCTCTGGGAACAGCTGTCACACTGCAGAAAGAAAATATTACACATTTTATATTTATAACCGTCTACTGAATTTTCAAAATACCGGTGACAGTTTCGTATTCCATATATTAATATTATATACATGTAATATCGATATCGGCGCTCTATCTTGTGTTCATATAAAATCATACACAGTCAGTGGCGGACCTACATTTTTTGGGACTCCGAAGCTTGAACTGTCATGGGGTCCTTTCGCAACGAGCAACAACTTGGGGAACATCCAAAATTCACTCATTCAAAAAAGTTTCTTCATGGCTCCTCCGGGATTAGTGGACCCTGAAGCTTCAGCTTTAATAGTTCCATAGTAGATCCGCCACTGAGTATTACTACATTAACAAAATTATAGCACCGACAACGACGGAAGTCAGACTTTAAATCTGACATAGAGTTTGATTTTGAAGTCATTAAAAACACACACACACACACACTGACCTCGCAGAGGATATTGTGGGATCAGGAAAAGGGCACGGTAAGGTGTGACAGGATAAAGCTGCAGTGTGAACCCAGTAACCGCAGTGTACGCCAGCCACCAGTACCATCTATAACTACAGTATAATCTTTTTTCATCGCCAACAACAACTAATTATAGCATCCGCCCCGCCAACCGTTATCAACGACTACAGCATCCGCCAGAAACAAAAACGATTATCATGCCCGCCAACTGACAACAACTTCAGCATCCCCAAACCACATCCAACACCACAAACATCCGCCCAACTACAACAACAACGAAAATCAATGTCGCCCGCCAGACACCAACAACACTGTAGCGCATATCGGTCAACAACGGCTGCGGCACCCGCCAACAACACCCATACAGACACAACATCCGCCAACTACAACAGTAGTTATGTCACCCCGCCAGACATCAATAACATTACATAACGGCCATGTTTCGGAAAAACATCGTATCCGCCAATACAGGTCAAATTCACTTTTTAACATAACTTTATCGAATGAAAAGTGCCCTGGCTTTTTATCTGGATTATATTTTTGGTGTGACTTATACCCTTTAGGTTATTACAAAACAGAAATTGAACAAACACTACAGCGAACACAGAAAAATGATTTTTTTCTTCAACGCACGACCGTCCTGAAAAATTGGAGATCTTTTAAGAGTAGAAAAGGTATTTTAAAAATGCGAACTTTGACATTTGTTTAATATGCGTTGTGGCACTTATCAAACTGTTTCACTGTTGTGATTTATTCCAACTCCTTATCACAATATTTAAGCCGCAAACGTTCAACGTCAGTTTTCTCAGTTGTGCAAAAAAGTGGAGTTGGAACTAACAAGAGCTATGGTCGTGCACAGTCAAATTTTGTTTCTGGCGTGCGTACACAGTCTGTTCCCATCAAACTGCAGTACAGCACCCGTTTGTCAACAACGTCTACAGTACCATTCAATCACCACCACCAACAACAAATAACATCCATCAAACGCCGTAAACGACTGTTTCATACCCAACCCTCATGACTCGACCGGTGTCTTCTGTTTCGCTTTGACTTATAATAATAGTTCGTCCATCAGGTATGATAATGACCTTAACAACACCAGAGGAATAAAGAACAGAAATTGTTGAGAATTTCAACACATGGACAATAAAGAGAACTAAAGGACACAGAGGACAGAATGGAAAGACTGTTCTTTCATGACTTATGGCTTCTCATGTGACTGATAAGTCCTATTTTTGCCCTGCAGACCCTTCCGCATAAATGACAAGAGTGCTCCGTTGGTTCAGTACCACTGGGCCTTTTCTTGCGCCGTTCTCTTTTTTTGATAGCCTGCTGGACTCTGTCAGCTTCCCATGCTTTGCTGCCTCTGGTAAGGGCCGCCCTCCAATTTGCACGATCAAGCGAGAGCTTTTCCCACTCACTCACATCAATGGCAAAGGCCTTCAGTGATTGCTTGAGAGTGTCTTTGTAACGTCTCTTTGGGGCCCCAACATTCCTCGTTCCATTGGAGAGCTCAGAGAAGAAGATTTGCTTAGGGAGTCTGGAGTCGGGCATTCTGACAACATGTCCTGCCCAACGTAGCTGAATTTTTTTCAGGTGGCAGAAGATGCTCAATTCCTTTTCCTCAATTCCTCAATTCCTTTGACTTAAGGGATCATTAAATATAAATCTGACATCATAAAACAGTGTGGTGTTTGCTTGTGTTCCAGTATCATAAACGAATACTTATATATAATGATAATTTCACTTGTAAGTCGTACACAGCTTCACCAACGCACAACAAAGTTTACTCAAAGGATTATAAATTTATAATTACTTCTACCCTCAGAGTTCTTCCGGTGAAAAACTACACTGACTCCAGTTAAAAAGTTCCGGATATGATTTCATAACAGTGTTGTAAAATCTAATCCGCCTGTGATTTGCATTACTGTCTAAAAATTATGTAAGATGCAGTCAACCTTAGCTTGTCATAATAATGTAATGGAGTAGGTTAATGCGGTCACATCAAAGTCTTTTTTCTTTCTCTGCTGTACCGAGCTGCGCCACGTCGTCATGTTAAAGCGGCACAGAAAGTTATTAATTCGATTCATGTTTTTTTCTAATCTTTTTCTTCTTGTGAGCACGTTTCCCTACGGACATCCCCGCCCCTTTCAACAACACACCCTTGGTTTCACTGATGAAACAGTGAAAAAACTACAGAAAATCTATGGGATCCCAGCAAGGCTTGAAGTAAAGTCAAAATATGGCAATAAGAAAACGTTCTATGTTGCAAGTAGAAATAATACCGAAACGATACAATAAAAACGCGTTTTAACCCTTTTCTTTTGGCCACACTTAGACCTTTTTTTGTTGTTGTTGTTAGAAGTCACCAAGACGACGTAGATTTAGATACAAGATAAAATTATGTGAATTTTTAAACAGCTGCTACTACACAATCACATGACCAGGCAAGAGATGTGTGTAAAAAGCTATTTTTTTTCTTTATCTTAAATTCAGTTCGTTCCCTTTTGTCTGCATTTTGGTTCCCTTTCTATTGTGTGGATTCTGCTCAAAGACATTTCGGCGCGTAGATCACGCACAGATTACCTGGTGTTTTCATAACGTAACATCACACGCGTCATTATAATGCAAGATACAGTTTTGAGCTTGCCATAAAGCTACTGAGATTACGATTACGGCGTTCTGAAGTGGTGGAATGTTTGGGCAAGAGGCAGGACATAAAAGACGACAAATTAGGCGGGAGACTACCCTTGACCTCCTTTTGTGTGTGCGTTGGGGGAGGGGGGGGGGGTGTAAAAAAACAAACAAACTGGAAGCATTAAAGGAAAGGCGAAAGTTAACAGTCTGAGAACTCACGGGATACATGGGTTGTTGTTGTTTTTTTTCTTTAATATTACACTACTTACAGTTGTTTGTCACTAATATTAATGTTGGGCTCCACCGTGATCACGATTGGGATTAAAACTGACTAAAAGAGATTTTCAGATCTTGACGAACAGCACATGTATAGCTTATTCCTCCTCCCCATCCAAGAAAAATAATATAAACATGAAAATAAAACAAAAAAAAATAAAATAAAAGTAAAATAACTTGCATGTCTGTCTAGCTATCTAAAGTTAAGTGGCCACAAAATAATAATAATGATTTTCCTAGGTCAGTTGAAACGTTCCTAAACTTACCAATATATTGAAATACCGGGAAAGCCTGAATTGGTACTTTCTGTTATCCATTTCGTATCACTGTCCACAATTCTTCAATAAAGGTATTTTCATGGAAATACCCAACAATATCCTCGCTGTACGACAGCAGCTTCGGCGTCAACTACATTCTTGTCTCCTGACTATAAAATCGTGTGTGTCTGTCTGTATGTGTCACTCACCCACGAATTACACTTCTCACTGAATGCCCAGACAGGACACGGTAATGAGACATGCACGTGTAATTTGATCGACAGCCAGAATCGTTGGCAATGAGCCACTTACACAGTATTCCATCTGACGAGCGATGAGCACACACGTTCACGCGCTGTATTACGCGGCAAAAAAACCCTGCTCACCCCCCGCCCTCCCGCGTCCACTGTTACCCTACGCGCAAGCAGCTGATCAATGTCTTGGCCTATGGGATGTGTATGTGAAATACTCACTCACGACACACACTGGTGTAATCGATCAATGATAAATTACAGTGGGAAAAAAATGAAGCAGTGAACGACCGCACTGTCAACAGAGAATATCAATATACAATACGGGTTGTTTACTCGGTATCGTCCACAGTGCAGCACGTGTAATTTGTGGACAAAGCGACTGTTCACAGACACAATTACAGGAATTACGGCTTCCGATATTCATCCCTCTGTTCAATT
>OZ007583.1:22278531-22308531 GCA_963931925.1 Onchidella celtica
ATAGACAGACAGACAGACAGACAGACAGACAGACAGATAGATAGATAGATAGATAGATAGATAGATAGATAGATAGATAGATAGATAGATAGATAGATAGACAGTCATAGATAGACAGACAGATAAATAGATCTAGTCTAGATAGATAGATAGATAGAACCACAACTATAACATCGACTCCACGCAACAAAAGCCTTACTGGGAAGAACACATTGTCACTGATCAGAGGGAGAAAGGCGGCTTTGAGGCCGGGCTTTCCCGGATTGACACGGGCATGCCAGATCAGGTGATGTTTGCTGGCTGGTGCATCCGTGTGTTTATCTGTGTGTGAGTCCAGGTTTGTGTTGATTGTGTGTGTAGGCGCGGGGCTTGTACGGGCTTCAGCCCTCGCCATTGTGTGAGATAGCAGGAAATAGGGGATAGGATTGGCTTGGCCCACAGTAGCTTGGGGTATTAGCATGGGAAGAGCGTTACAATGTGTACTCTTGAGCGTGGGTTCGATGCGTACATGTCCGTAGATCGCTCAAGTGCTTATTTTCGTAGTTGACGTTCCTTTTAACCCCTCGTGTTTCTTATCAAATGGGGGAAAAAAACAAACCGCCACAACGTCTTTCGCCTAAGAGCTACGACACTTTGGTTGTATAAACGCATAAGTTGATGACGTTTAATGGCCAATGTGCCATTGCCCGCTTGCATTTTATCAGTGAATTCAAAACAATGACCTGAAACGTAAACCCAATCCCCAAGTCTGAATTTAAAACCTGACCAAAAAACCTTGTTCTCAATCCTTGCTATTCCCAATCGCTTTAGGAGATAATTATGATGGGCGTGATGTAGATCACTTGTCTAGAACTCGCCTACCGTGCAATGGATTTGGTTCGCATGTTCGTTTAAAATGCACAGGGCGAGGTAAGGGGCGAAGGAAAGAACTATCAGAAGGGCAAGTGGATGTGGGGGGGGGGGGAGGGGGGGGTCTGGTCGGAGTGACCCCTCGAGGTGTGGGCATGTGAGTGGGAGGAAGTGAGAGGGTGAGGCGTGTGGGTGCATGAAAAAAATTATATTTTGAACTACAGGGCGGGGAGGGAGGAGGGGCGTGGGGGGAGGGGGAGGGGAAGGGGGAGAGAAAGAAGAAGAGATAGAGTGGAATATTGAGGAGCTTCATGATAATGATGAAGAACAAGATATAATAATATAATATAGGTGGGACACGAGGGGCCGGGCAAGTATTCAACATTGACAACAACCAACAACAAAAAGCAAGAATAATAACAATAATGCTGTAATTGCCAGCATAACAAATGATACTATAATGGTAATAGCATATCCAGCTAGTCAGAAATAGCCGACAAGTTAACACCTGACGTTGTAACTAAGACAGGCAGGCAGACATCGAGAAGATGACGGAGACATTCATTACAGAAAAAGTGGCAGGTTCAGTAAAAACAGAAGGTGGTTTATTACTGTTGGTATTTCAGATGAGCATTGACCAGAACTAAGTATTTTCCCTAGTCGGCTCTGTAATTACTCTGGGGTCCCCTAAGAACAGCCAAAACAGAATGTCATAATAATAAAGAAGAAGAATAATCGAGGATCTCAGCCTAAGGCTGTTGTAGTGTTGGCCTCCGTCCTTCAAATACATGGGAAAATAACATAATGAAGTGCATACGTGTAAATCGAAGGATACTTGCCATATTGATGTATGCAACATTTTTGCCGATTTTGAGGTTTGACATGAAAGTGGTTCTCTCACTACTCATTTCATTATGTACGGCATAAGTGCCATTCCAATCGGTTAAAAACTTTTCGAGATATGTGTTCCTGACGTAATGTTTTATGCGTTTTAGCCCTTTTGTCGACCAAACTCCAATCTTCATTTTCTCGAAAAGGCAAAAATGCACTTACAACTTATATGGCAAATACCCGAGGATATTGTGATACCGAGAATTATTCTACTGGCTGAGCTCAAAAAAAGCAAAATGTTAAGCACTAGGTAGCTGTCAAAACTGATAAATCATTGTCATGTCACTAATGTAATGTATGTAAGCCGACAGACATTTCAACACGTAGATGTTAATCAGAGAATACACCTACTACTACAGTACAAGCAGTGTGAGAGGAGGCGTAAAGCAATAAAGGTGTTGCCCTACGGTACTATAAGCTCCCCCGCCCACCAGAGAAATCATTGAAGCGTGTAGAAAAAACAACATTCATAACCTTAGATACACTTTGTCCTAAATCTTTCCCTGATGTTGTTGAGAGTTGGGTTTGTACAGAACAGGTCAAGTCCCTAAGAATAGGGTAAAGGGAATACTGTTTATGTTTTACTCTGCAACCAGAGTATCGTCAACAAATTGGAAAAGTAAGGTTAGTTTTGCTCCTGCCCCCCCCCCCCTTAAAAAAAAAATAAAAAAATTATGAAATGTTCAACCATGGAGGCAAGGTCTGATAAAACTGGGCTTCTTAGGTAAAAACATTTTAATTTCAAACTGCCTTGTTTTGAAACAGTGTTTTTTTTGTGGTTAATGTCGCCATATTTGGCATTAAAAACAAATAAATAAACAAAGAAAGAAAGAAAGAGAGAACGACTGAATAAATAGATAATAGGTGATTAAAATTGATAGGCCATATGCATAAAGCTTTGTAACACAAGTTACAACTGCATCTCTCATGACACAATAAAGTTAATCTCTGTACCATCCCCACAAGACGCTGAGATCTATCAGCTAACAAAGCATGCAACTAAATGAATATACATGATACAGAAATGGGATAATGTGTGATTAATAAAGCAGTCATACCAATAATCTCCCTCGGCACAGCCTCAGAGATTGAGTGTATATGGAAGAACGACGAGATATTTCTTCACCAAGTTGGTCCTTTTGTTATAGGAAAGAATGAAAAATCCCAGAAAGCGCTAATAGAGCCAACTACACCCGAAGCCTATAAGAACTGGTCATCTTACCAAAGAACGCGCAAATTGTGGTCGATCATCGAAGGAGATGGAATATCCTGGGCCGAAAGACCTCGACCCGGAGATGCCCCCACGGTCTGCCGTGCTGTGGGATCTTCTCGTGTTGTAGTTCCTCTCATAATTCCGTTCCTTGGATCTCCCCACGCGCATGGATGGTCCATTGGACATGTCGAAACTGCGATTCATACTCATCTTAACTCGACGGTTATCCAATTCCGGATCTATCATACGATCATCGAAGGTGAGATCTTGATACCGGCGCTCGGGGCTTCTATCCACCATTCTCCCACTCCGAGTGGTCGTCTTGGCCGGGCTATCGGGACCTCTCGAGGGGCTGCGGTCAAAATTCCTCAAATTCGAAGTCGAATATCCATATGTCATGTTGTAGTTTCGATCAAAGTTCCTTACGTTCCGCGAATCGTAAGGAGCATCGAAATAGGGATCCAAACTCTGGGGACCATTGGCGACTCCCGTGTAGTTCTGCTCGTAATATCTCGGGTAGTCGGATAGATCGAAACTTCTGTTCATTCTGCTACTCCGAGACCGTTGGGGCATGGGGTCCACGCCTCCCTGGTGCATGTTGTAAATCCGATACTTGTAAGATGGCTGAGGCATGGTTCAGTCTGAATGGATCACAGTCCGGACATCCAGTAAGGGGAAAAAATTCACCACGAAAGAAAGTCCTTCGAAAAGATCTGGAAAAGCACACACGCTTTATTGAGATATTCATGTATAAAACGATATCCAGGAGAATTACACAGTGGCGCTATACGAACTCACATGAATAATCAAGCCCGCACTTCCTCATTCCAAAAAGCGAGGCGGTGGCCGGAAGAGGTAACAAATTTCCAAGCAAATCAGAAACTCGTAGAGAAATGACCCTACATGCCACTCTGAAAAGGATAACTCACTAAAGCCGGGGACTACTCGACTAACTCACTTCCAGGACATTAAAGTTTTTTATGCGTGTAATGCCATCTCGAAGAATATATGACATATCCTCCATGCAAATTTTGAATTCTAGTGACTAAATGTAACATTTAGCAAATGGATTCTCAATGGAAGAATATATCACATATCCCGATTGAAAATTCTGAATTCTAATGACTAAATGAAACATTTAACGTGGATTCCCAATGAAACAAACCGAGTTCCCATACAATAAATTCTGTTCTCTGTATTCCATCAAAATCGATAAATATCCAGACTGCACCAGCTGACACAGGTCGTGAACACCATCCAAATTCAACCGTGAAAATTAATGGAACTTTGGCATAGTTATGTTACGTATAAACCTAAACGACTTTTTAAAAGCAATCCCTAGTTAAGGAAACAGTCTGCATTCAACAGAGGTTTTCAGATAACCCGAAGAGAAGTCTTTGCAAATAATCCAAACTGTGTGCAAAACAAATTTAATAGGACGAAGCTGGAGATATGGATAAACTACGCCATTAAACAGAGTGCTCTGTGATGACTATCTCAAAAACACAAATACATTCCAACTGCAGCTTAACAAAACCTAATCTACACGGTCAATAGCCAAACTGGACACCCAGAAAAACAAATCGCACATCAAAACCAAACAAAACAAAAAAGGTTGGAAAAACTCCACGAAACACCTCGAAAAAGCAGCCAACTCAATACGGAATGCAACACGTATGTAAATGTTTTTTCACACAGTCGCATGACATTGGATAGAGCAAGAGATACGAGGTGATCACATAAAAGTAGAATACGCGTATACTCTCGAATAACCGAAGTTGTTGCTATCTGATAAATCAACTATAACAACCCAGCACACAATGTGTCATTGCTGTCATCCATGAAAGTTAAGTGTCCCTATAAAACCTAAATTCACATTTAAGCACACTTATTAATACAAACGTCTGGATTTGATAATTATGCTAATTCGTAGGTAGATAATGTGAAACAGGTGTTGGTGAGTAGAGTCAAGGGCTGCACAGGTGAATCACTCACTATGGCTCCATTGAAACAGGTTCTTACGGTAAAATAGATAATATTTAATGAATACTGGATGTAGGTATAATAATTATCACTGTATACATTTACATTAATAAGGATATTCTTTTTAAAATTTGTTGGAAAAAAATCCACACACACAAACACACACATGCTCGCCTCTCTGTGTCTCTGAACCTGGTCTTTCTCTGTCTGTCTGTCTCTCTCTTTGTCCACCGTTTTCTTTCTCCCTATCTCCATCAGTCACTTCACCCACCCCTCTCTCTCTCTCTCTTCCTCCAGCCGCCCTCTCCCCCTCGGTTGCTATGGCGAGATACACTAACATCACAATGTGTCCGGTTAAAAAATAAATATTCACAACTAGATTTGATATTAACAAAGGGTTACAACGATAGCGTTTTGAGAACCCTTGAACAGAACAGTCCTCGTGCAATATACATGTAATTTATGTCATGCTCTGCCCACTTATTGAGACCTTAGTTTTTGTTTGTTCCAACTCCACATTCTGCACAACTGAGAAATTCAACGTTAAACGTTTGAGGCTTTAGTATTATGATAAGGAGTTACAATAAATCAGAACCATGAAACAGCTTGATAAGCGAAACAGCACATTTTAAACAAGTAGCTAACGGGTGTGCATTTGTTAAACCGCTTTTACTTCATACTAAAAGATCTCCAGTTTTTCAGAAAATAGAGATACAACACGCGAGAGCTAAGATCGCGTTGTGCCTTCAGTGATCAACCCAGTTACTGCTCAGCCCATCGACCTGTCTGTGAAGGTTGCTCATCAAACTGTACAGTCGTAGGTATATCTGTATTCATGTGCCCATGCATTTAGTATAGTCTCACCAGCTGTTGCACATAATGCTCTCCCTCCCCCCCCCCCAAGGGAACCCCTGATAAACAACGTCGTCCATTAAACTGATCTAAATAAATATAGTTACTCTCCCGCAAAAACAGGTTGGCCTATTTGTCTTTCTTTCCGGTACGACATGGCCCATTGGACCAAATAAAGTTTGGGTTGCACAATGCGTTTTTCTTTTCTAAGTTTTCGGGTTAGGATTAAGGTCAGAGCTGACTTTAGCTAATTTGGTCACAACAGCCCTTTCGTCAGTGACATGGGCACAGTAATCATTTCAAGGAACTGGCCACAAATTCGTCATAAGTGGCTGGGCTACTGACCCAAATAAGCCACATCGTGTCTATTTTGTTATTAAAACTATTTTTAGCTATGTGTACCCTTCCTTTCTACCCTTCTTAAAGCCTGATCATTTTAAAATATTTGTATAATAATTACTGAAGAATGATTTCATGATTACAACAGCTGCAGCAGCAGCAAAAAACAACACCAATGACAGCAATGCACTGGTCAGCATGAGCCAATCGCAAACAAGTTCGCATGACGAATCAAGGGTAAACACAAAGGCAAACTTGAAATACAAATCGATCCATTCGCTCTGCAGTTCAGGGACCAATAATAATTAATTCAGCATGACGGAACAGACGCACATCAAAGGGAAACTATGGAAACACAGATGGATCTTTTTAGCCTCTCCGGACACAATGCCATTATCAATTCAGCATAACGAAAAGAGGCAAGGAAAAAAAAAAAAAAACCCGGAGGCGAAACTATGGAAACACAAATGAATCTGTTTTGCTGGAAAGCACAATTATCGCCAAGAAAGAACACGAGAATATAAGGACACCTTGGGTGCAAACGTAGAATGTATTACTATCGGTTGAAAAAAAAAAAGTGAACAGTAATAATTATAGTTATAAAAAATTATGGAAAGACAGTCATATCAGGTTGTACATTTATATTATCTTATCAATACCTTCCTCGTAGCAGGCAAAAACTCGCCTGGTATCAGATGTTGTTATGTAAACACGATACAGTTTCTCCAATTATGCAATTATCTCTCCAGTTATTCTCCACTCTGCGAACTCCAAAATATTCTACTTTTTCTGCGTTCACATATTTCTGCGTCCAGGGTTAGCTCTCTACTTAAAATATTCTTCTTCTACAACTGAGTGCTTAAGTGTTCATCAGCTTCATAAATAACCGACAGACACATGAAAAAGTACGGAAACCCGTGAGAAGCCCTATGTCAATCCGACGCAGACTTGTAAAGCATTTCAAAAGTGTTGGGATGATTATCGTAGGGGCATATTCCCTACATCAAACCAATGTCGGCGTGACGTCGCAACCAGCGGATCTTCGTAGGAACATTGTCATTCCCTACGAGCAAACTTAGCCCCAATCCTACTAGTACATATCGGATTTCCGTGGCCTTGCTGGCTGGTATTTAACACTGGAGCTAGATACAAGACACAAACATCACTGCCATTTGATTCTGGTGGTTCCCATTAGCGCCCACCACGGACACACCCGAAGACCGACCATCAACGACAGTAAAAAACAAAGACGTCGGTCATAAAAGGGATTTACTGAAGCGCTGGCGGATCGATTGACTCAAAGATGACTGACTCTCTTCTCTTTACTTGTCATCAATAAAACAAGGCTTAGCCATTATTCACTACGTACCGATAGAAAATGCCACTGACCTCGCGTGCGTCCGCAGCCAGCAACCGGGGGAGGTGGGGAGGAAGAATGGAGAGTGTAAACATTGAGGATAAATGCACGCACACACGCGCACACCCACAATAAATCTCACATCAGGAATTATCAAACAATTATGACTAAAACAGCAGAGTGTAACTGTTATAAATTATTCATGTGCATTGACGAGGAAACACCCACTAACGTTATCACTTATATATATCATTCATGGTATTCGAAGAGTGAATTTAGGCCTGCTTTTCCAGTACAGGTCACCCAGTTTGTATCAGACAATATCAAAGACATGGACACCCCCAGATGCCAATTGTACTGCATACTTTCAAATTGTGAACAAAGTCCTACTGACTATTGCATCATCACTGTACAGTTAAGAAAGACACAGAGATAGTCTCAGTCTAACTCACGTTGCCGAATTTGTTATCGATACCATGTATATAATACAAGGCCAATTTTGTACATGGAACAGGAAAACAAAACAACAATAAAAAAAAATCTATGTCATCATGCATCTACTCGTGCTCGTCAGTACAGGCTGCATTCAGCCATAGACCGTGCAAAGACCTAGAACAGAAATCGCCAATTACGTCATCACATTTCTTTATGACATCATTATCTTTATCGCACGAATGGATGAATATCAGGGCATCTCGCGACCTTATTTCTTGTTTGTTCCAATTCCACTTTTAGCACAACTGAGAATGAGAAATTCGAGGTTAAACGTTTGCAGCGTTGGTTAATACGATAAGGAGTTAGAATAAATCGGAACTGTGAAACAGCTTGATACGTGCCAGAACGCATTTTAAACAAGTGTTAACGTGTACACCTGTTATACTTCTTCTACATACTAAAAGATCTCCAATTTTTCAGAAAATGGAGACTGAACAAATAAGAATTAAGGTCGTTACCTCTTGTCCCACAAAAAACTCTTGACGCCACAAAACAAACAACTTCTTGAGGTAATCATAATGCTGTCACGAAGGAGTCACTGTGTTCCGACAAGGGTACTTGAACTGCTAGTTTTTATCTTACCAATTTAGTTTTTGAAGCGTCTCTTTGATTTAGAAACCCCTATAAAGTGTCCTTTTCTGAACACTGATTTAATTGGCTCTGACAGGCAAAAGGTGAACAAAATTGGCAAACTGAATTGTCTTTTGACAGTGCTAGGGTTAAAGTTGTCAACCGGCTTTCCATAATTCGTACTATCTGTATTAACAAATTTCCGCCACTCAAATACTCAAAACAATACACAAATAAAATCACTAACACATCAATTAGCAAAACATTTGAGCACCGAACCGAGCTTTCTGAAGCAGATTTATACAAAAGCCAACGCGTTTCAACAATCGCAAAGCAGAACCGTCCAGACGAAAACTCTGTAAGAGAACCTAGATCTAAGCACCGTAAAGTATAACGCTTTTCACACCAGGCTACGAACATCACGCCACAGAGGGGAAATCACAACATGACCGTGTAACACCCGATATTACAATTACATTATGAAGGCAGTCGGTGAAGCAGGAACAACCCACAACTATCCACGAATACTGTGAGCCCGTGGTACATTTACTAATACTTTCTACGTAAGAACTATGGGGAAATATTCTGTGCTTGGCTACAGAACCATTTACTAATCAAACACTATTCCTCCGTTCAGAATCAGTATTACACACAACAAACGTTCACATAGGAAATCCGTTGTGTACAGTGCTCTGTCTCACAGTCGCAGGACAAAGTAAGAACTCCGTGCGCCGAAACCTGTGTGGATGTGTGGAATTTTCTATCCACTTTGAAAATCACCTGTTTGTATGAATATTAGATTATAATAATCCGGTAACAAAACACCGATGATGCAAAAGGCACTTCTCAGTTTTCACATGAACTCAGACAGGTAGACGGTGTATATCCACAGGTGCGTCCCCCCTGAAAACTGGTCCTACCGTCACGGCGGTGTAACGGGGAGAGACTATTGATCCCAATCCTCTTTCTGCAACCTCCTCATCCAGTTGGCCGTGTCGCCGGGAGAGGAAGAGAGCAAGCACTAAACGGGCCGTGAGGACAGCAAGGGAGAGAGAGAGAGAGAGAGAGAGAGAGAGAGAGGGACGGAGAGAGGGAGGGCGAGACTTAACGGATGGAAAAAGTACGAGACTGGAGTGTCAGGCACTTGTGTCACGTCAAACGCGGGAAGAAAATGCCCGAAGGGTGAAAGAAAGAAAAAATTACAGGTAGAAATCGATAGGACAGAATGGCAGTTAACAAAAAAGCAGGTTCAAATAGCAATGGAAGGGAAATAAGTCGGAAGCTGAACACAACACATGGAGTTGAGGTATGGTTTATCTTCCAATCTTGAAATTAAGAAGGGGGAAAAAAAGAAGTGCGTGGAGTAGAGGGGGGAGTATTATCAGCTGATGACGTCAAGATAATGGTAAATTTATTGGTATAACATTACTTCAGTAATCGAGTACCCTCAGATAATGGTTGATCATTGAGACTCGAGAATATATTTTATGGGCGTAAGGAAAAACATTGACCTACTTAATATGTGACAGCAATTCTATAGAGGAATACGGAAACAAACGATCTGTGGACCTTCAAATATCTAGAAAAACAACAACAAAAAATCTTTTCAAAAACCCCATATAAATCAATATCGGACGGAGAAAATGGTACATGGTACAAAAGAGGTACAAAAACCTCACAATCGCCGACGTGGACCAAATTTGTTGTGCGTTATGGTTCATCTGAAAGGGCCAATAGCCTCTAATGTTTATCACCTAAACTGAAGATAGTCAGATCCAAAAAGCTCACCAATATCGTTAAGACGTCATAATGTCTACGAAGCTGATGAATTAAAGACTCCAGGCAATGGTCACTGCTAGCTCATAGGTCTGAAACGGTTATAGAAAAGTTGTACGTTCCTTAATGCTTTTTATGCAAGTTTTCAAGACGTCAGTGTGCGGAATTTGAATATCAAATAAGCGAGTAGAATTAGTACAACCTACGTAAGATCAGATTTCCACACGAACACACCAAGTTACACTCGACCTCTGTGACAAGCATTGTTCTCCCGAGGAAAGCACGAGTGCTCTATAAACCAAGATATTAAAATCACAGTTCAAACAAAGACGGAACTATCGACTACAAAAAGAAAATACTAACAGAGAAAGAAAGAGGTTCTTACAAAGGTGGTGATAGAAACGTTTTTATGAATAGTCTTGGTTGGAATGAAAACCACTTCAATAGCCGTGAACAGCGAGTCTGTTTGAATTTGAACTTTGTTAGAATGAGCGAAAGTAACTGAGAAGTTCAAAGACTGACAAGAACAGCCGGTTGCTAAAGGAAATAAATCCTGAGCATTGACAAATACCGGCTGAGTATATTTGGTCCTGACTTCATCTGTAGATGTAGCATTCACTAAGCAAACAGTCTTCGGCTAACTAGTAGGCAGTCTGTGTGCCTCTGCGGTACGGCACGTTTGATTTTGTCTGCTGTCATACCCACTGAAGGCGCTGGATACCGCCGTTTGACCACCAAAGGTAGCAAAAGGAAATGACTGGCCAGATAAAAAGTTTGGACACGGCTGCAGAAAAGTCAAATCTTAAAAAAAAGACCGACACCCCACGCAAATTCTCACTCTAACTGCCTTGGAACTATGATTATCACCGTTGTTGGAGAGAAAGTATAGGATAATACCACCATCTTCTCCAAGAAAGAGAACAACAACAGCAACAAAACAACAACAACAGCTGTTATTTCTTTTTTGCAGAAACATCCGATTTCTCCTAAAATACAACACAAACACACGAGCACACATCAACAAAAAACAACTACAAAAACAAGATAACATAAAACCCAAGCAAGCTCGCCCCTACAAACAAGAAATGCTACATTTTCAGTGCACACAGCGCACGGAATGTTTTAATAGAAGGGGTCTCGCTCCACCGTCTTCCCATTTTGCGACATGTCGTGAACTTTGCTGAAGCCGTTCATTGCAAATGTCACCGCTCATTTGGCGGTAAAGACAGAACAGGTTCTGTTTTCCAACACCCCCACAAGAAACGACACACGCTGAATATATTGAAAGTGCTGAGAAAAGTAGACATCCCAGCTATAGCTTTTCATAGGGTCTCCATGGATCAGTAACCCTTTGATTTGGGGATCTTCAAGGTAGAGGCGAGCCTACTTCTTCAAAATCTATTTTGTTTGGAGCAACATGAGCCATTCATTTTGCAAACTCGAACAATTCAACACAAGCATGGAGGGACGAGGGATTTCATCCTTTCAATTCAGCAGGGCCCTCCTGTGTCTCTGGGGGCCATATTATGAAGTCCCGGTTCGGTTTTCCCTGTACCAGTCACTATCAATGTGTGTGTGTCTGCGCTGTATATGTGTGGGTATAGTGTGTGTGTGTGTGTTCGTGTTCCAGTTTCGTTGATGTACACTTACTGTTGTATGTGCATCTCGGAATGTGGATAATACAATTCATATTCATCTGAAAGACTAAGGGTCTGACAGATCGGTTTGGCAGTTGAAGTTTTGGAATGTTCAGTACGTTTTTAAAACATCGCCCTGCCAAAAGGTGAAAAGAGTGGAGCCTAAACAAACAGAGGTGGGCTACTCAATCAGTCGAGTTCAGCTAACAGAGGTGTGTGAAGTGCACACCTAGTCAGACAGAATTTTGTGTGGGGTATGTGGGTGGATGGAATGAAAAGGGAAGAGAGCAGTAAGGCCCCAAAAAGTGCCTGGACTCACTCAGTGCCCTTGTACTAAAGTAACAATGCTTATAAGTGACAGCTGACACGGAGCATTTAGTAATCATAAGCTTATGAGGGAGAAGTTATAAGCCACGACTATGTACCATAATGATATTTCTGACAATGTAAACAGCTTAAAACAATGAGCATGAGTGCTTGTTAAAAAAAACAAACAACGAAAACATCGGACATTTCGTCATTATTATTTTCTAGACATTTATGAAAACTTCTGGAGGACATGGACGTTTAAGAACCAAATAACGTCAAGTGAATTTAATAAGAGAAAAAGAAGAAAAAGAAAAAGATAAGATAGGATTTGTCTGCCTTCTGGGCCACTTTACCCTAGCTTAGCATACAAAATTTGTATTTATAAACTGGACCGGGCATTTGCCACTTGTTTGACAGTGCTTTTCTCTGACGGTCTTCACAGTGTAATGTGCTGCACGCCATTTCCCGTGTACAAATACTTCAATAACTCGTGACAGAATATAAAAAAGTTGAAGCTTCATCAAAACTTCACGTTGGGATCTGGTAATGCTAACTTGAATGGCCTGCACGTCACCCAGGACGCACAGCGTGTGTCGGAACCCATTCAAAACGTCAACGGACGAGTGAGAAATTCTTGTCATAAGTAACCTGGCTGAAATGCAAGTACATCAAACTCTTACAGCCGGGCGATTACCATTACCAAAACAATGAGATTCCATGCTCACCCGACAAAGTAGTTTTTAAAGAAAATGAGCAACTGTTGTCGTTCTGAGCGTTTCGTAAGGGGTTTACAACATCGAAAATATCACCACGATCTATTCGCAGTGATAAGAGCTTGGAAGGGAAACTGTGATTTGGAAAAAGAAAAGAAGAAGAAGAAAGAAAGAACGAAAAAGAAGACGCGAGATTCGTTATCGTTCAATGTTTTACTTTTCAGCACAGTGACATATTGCGCCCTTAGTTCATGTTCCTTCTATCTCCATTTTCTGAGAAACTGGAGATCTTTTGGCATCTGGAAGAGTTATAACATATGCACACTTTGACACTTGTCTGAAAATGCATTGTGACACTTATCAAGCTGTTTCACAGTTCCGGTTTATTCTAACTCCTTATCATGATACTAAAGCCACAAACATTTAACGTCGAATTTCTCACTTGTGCAAAAAAGGTGGAATTGGAACAATTAATGACATCACAGACAAGGATTACGATGTAAGTCAGACCGCCAACCAGGGAATGCCGGAACACAATACATCGCCAGATATTAATTTGGCTGGAGCCTGCTACGAAACAGGAACGTCCCAAATTCATGCCATAAGCTGTACTAACTAATCATTATAGGCCACTGCGCCAGCTCGATGATGCAGGAAAAACACATTTAAACGTACGAAAACTGGAGTTTCAAAACAAACAAACATACACGTGCACGCACACACATAAACCCACCAATAATGCTTTGTATCTTTTCGAAGATATTCGGCCCAAAACTATGACTCAGGGCTCCAGCTCCCAATGCACCTGCCGACAATCCTGTACAACTGAAAAGACTACGGATAGTCTAGATTTACGACCTGCTATATCATTATTGGACGTACAAAAGGCACCAGCAATGAAATTCTAGATTTGTAACCGAAGATGGAACGGCACTACCTTAAGATCTTAGAGACCTGCCTTTCTCTCTCCCCTCCCATTTTCAGGGCCATAAGTGCCCACAAAAGTGATTCTAACTTATATAATAGCCGCGGACAATGCAGTGGATTCCAGCTGTATCCCTTGTACCAAAATGACATGTACAAAAACTTGGAAGGGAGGGAAGGGCCTTGATTGAACAGATCCCAACAGAAAAATTCTCACAAATAAGACAGAGCTCCATCGCAAAGGTAAGCATGAAAAGATTCCTGGGCATGGACGAAATACTCCAGAAAGTTCCTAGCTATCTTTGCTCCGGCCCAGGAAGCTACTCCAGAAAGTTCCTAGCTATCTTTGCTCCGGCCCAGGAAGCTACTCCAGAAAGTTCCTAGCTATCTTTGCTCCGGCCCAGGAAGCTACTCCAGAAAGTTCCTAGCTATCTTTGCTCCGGCCCAGGAAGCTCCAGTTTGCTTCTTAATGCTTGATTTTCAAGTCTTTCCAATGGGGCGGAGTCCCCCTTCACAGGAGGATAAAAGAAGCCGGGGGGGGGGGGTAGAGGGAAGGAGGCAGTCGGTTGATTAAATAATGGAATGTCAATCGTAATACTGAATGGCGTTTCTACAGGTGAAAGACGGCCCAAAAAAGAGACCAGTTTCCAAGGCGCCGTAAATCTGAGCACTTCTGTCATTTAAAAGACAGGGCAACATTCTGGTATCACCCTCCAACAGATGGTTCCAGCTCAAACTGATAGCCTGATAGCCACTCTTTCACCCTAACAATAGACAGTCTCGCTCTATGTATGCTGCCACACAATTTTTGTCTTTTTATTTCAGCGATTGACTTCTCGTTAATGAACCGTGCCAGGCGCCAGATACAGCCGTTATCGACCGGACGCTTCATAAAACTCGAGCTTAGATTCAAAATTCACAGACAGGAATTTTGCCTTTTTGGCGTCTTTTAGTGTAATCTGACCTAAATTCCAATGTATCTATTCAACTGTGTAGTGTTCGCCTCGCTCCAATCAATTCTGCTTCATAAGTTAAAAAAGCGAAGCACCGGTGAACGGTACTCATGATTCTTTGATTCCCAATAATTTTCTCCCATGACTTCAGAGCTACAGGAACAAGGTCGTACGGAAAAACTAACAGAAAATCACTCGTGTTATTTAATAATGATCTCTTTCTCTGTAAGCCAAGGAATAAAGTCAACACTGTCACAGTGGGATAGATCCAATAAAATGATCGGTAAATTATTCTTCACGTCTGGCTGGAGACATAGGAGATGGCTTTGCTCTGAACTAGGATTTTGACTGAAGGCAATCTGGCACAGCCACTGTCTTGTTGTGTCAGGACAATGTCAGAACTAAGATAGATGTATATAGAAAATTAATGAAATGGAACGAGAAGCTAAATAATATAAATAGAAAGACGGAAAAAAAAAAAAAAAAGAATAAGTGGTTGAAATTCCTGCCGGTGGGAGGGGGGCGAAATGGTGCAATATCACACTGAAAGAGCTTGGGAAAAAGTAAGGAAAGATGCAAAAACTGCGAGGAAAAGAAATCTCCACTGCCAGGAAATCCGTGTCAGTCTGATCCAAGTCTTATGATATCAGATCAAAGATCCCATAAATAGAAAACACTTGTGGTCACAATCCTCGTTCTCAGGTAGATGAAACAAAAAGTACCGGAGCTCATTAGACATCCGAAAATTTTACGCGTGCGGCAGTTGGCGTGCTAAGTGACTGCTTTGTAGGTCAGGCCGGATGTATAGCAAAAAATAACGGAAAGATGTAAGCAACAACAAAAGCTGGCAACAGCAGCAGCAAACAATAACAACAACAACAACAACATCACCCACTTCCACCACCAATATCGAGAGTGACACGAATTCGTTTGTTATGCTGGGATCTTACGTACATTCTTAGTGAGGTTAAATAAGGGACAAGACTAGGGTCCCTGTCACACCACTGACACGCTTGGGACACCAGGCGGGACTGGAACATCAGCCCTTTGCACTCAGACAAACAGCTCTAACCACTAGGCCACTGCGTCGCCAACTGTGGTTTCCAAATCTAACCTGGCATGGTACATTGAACCATATCAATCGCTGCCTTCATGACATGTTCAGGAGACTAAAACGTACCAAGACCAGTTATCTCTCATCTATCACAATATGTCTTGTCTCAGAATTTATAAATCATTCTTGACAAGACATTGGGTGACACTTTTTTCCTAAAACAAGACAGTCCACGCGCCCTCTTTTATTTTTAGCAGTGCAAGGATATCTTACTGGTATACCTTCTGCCCATATCATTCATATGAATTTAGATCTATTTTAAATTTAATTACATTTTCACTATTTGGCTACAACTCTTGGAAACAGATATTATTATAACGCGGTGCATACAGATTTCTGTCAAAGGCAGACCTTTCAGAAAGAATAGGAAAGTTGGCATTCGTTGCATCTCAAGTGTCCCTCTTGTCCCCAAGGCGGGCAGTTTTGTCTCCGGGGATATTGATATAATCGGACATAAATCGCAGCATGTCACCTTTACCAGGTGAATTAATCGGCAGGAAAACGACTGTTTATATTTATGGTTTGGTCGACCGTGACTTCGTGACCCCAGAGATTTTTTCAGGCAAGCAGTATAATTAGGTATATCTTTAACCCTCATGGTGTATAGACATTATTGACTCCCTTTGCCACAACTTCTGAAACGCAAAGCTGATCTAAAATAGCCAGATGAATGCAAAAAGTATACATCGGCACTCCAATGTACAAAATGTTTATCTCCTTTAACCCCACATTTAAGAGTTTCGGTTTTGAAGTTTGAGCTCCTCTGAAAAAGAAATAATGAACTTTATGGACAGATTGGTGGCTTGAAAATAAGAGGAGACATTTCACATGTCAACTGATAACAAGGATCTCAATTTCTGCGAAAAGTGTTATATAACACTTGTAAACTGGGTTACTTAAACGCTACCTAGAAAAAGTGTTTGTTGAGGCATTAGAAAGTCCCCCAAAAACATAGATAGCACAGTGCATCAGATGCCATACTTCAAATATGGAACACTGGCTACTAGAAAGGCTATCAATGGTCGCACTGTTTTCCTGTCTTGTCCACCACAAATGACTCTCAAGTTACATCTTTCAGCATCCAACCACAAGGTGTCAGCTTGTGTCAAAACATTGTTTATCGCACGTGTTCCGCTATGACTATGTTAATGCCAAGCCAGTTTTGCCACCGGCCGCTAAGCTGAACTCTCCACTCGGACACAGAAACCTTGAAAATCAAAGATCCATAAGAAAAGAGATTTACCTGACGAAACAATAATTTATTCACACGTGTTCTGCTCTGCACACTGACATCAAAATAGTGTACAGAAAGACTTCGCTGGGGTTACCAAGTGCGGAAGCCCTAATTTTACAACAGAGGGGGGAACACTGTTTTATTTGAAATGCATTCCTTTCTTAAATACATTTTAGTAGCAAAAACAACATTTGAAATACGTTACTGCCCCATTAATCAATAGAAAATTTATTCACACGTATTCCACTCCGCAGATTGACATCAGTATATACAGAACGCTTTCTCTGGGCCTATCAAGTACGAACGCCCTACCTTTACAGAAGAGGGAGAAACAACTGTTTTACTTGAAATGTATTTCTTATCTTAATACGTTTTAGTGACAAATATAAACATTTGAAATATGTTACTCCCTGGTTAATCAATAGAAAATTTATTCACACGTATTCCACTCTGAAGATTGACAACAGAATATATACAGAAAAACTTCTCTGAGTCTATCAAGTCCGAATGCCCTAATTTTACATGAGAGGAGAAAAACTATTTTACCTGAAATGTAAATACATTTTAAATAAATTTTGGTGACAAAAATAAGCATTCGAAATATGTTACTCCCGCAGTAATCGACAGGAAATCCCTTTCATGAAGCTAATTGAATTTTTGGGACACAAGAGTTTTCATTTGCAGTTGGGCGAATACTCTACTTGTGTAGTTTATAACAGGGCTGGCGAGATGACTGTGCTCTTAGGCAAAAGCATTAGTTCTGTCAAACTCCCTGACCCCAAATTTTTTCTTGTTCCACAGACACACAAACAGAGTTGCTCCCCTTAGCTGGGCTATCTGTCCGGTTTGGTCCACACACGGCCTTGATTTATGATCATAACAAGAAACGCTGAACCAAGAAAAGGCCATAGGTTAAGGCCCTAATGTTTAATTAATGGGCTCTCGGGTCAGTGCTGCGTCCAGAGGGAAGATAGGACACAGCCTTGTCATTACTATTTTGAGGGCGGAAGCATCTCCGTATTCCAGAGTGAAGCGAGCTTTTTGACTCTTCACCAAAATGGCATGCTAGACGTGTCAAAAGTGTTTTGCCGTGAGAATGATGTGTATAATATAATAGTACCATTTTGTGTTCCATCGCTAACAGATCTTATCTACAGCAACGTAACGTAAGGATTTAACTGGTTCTAGCACAGAGGTTCTCAACCTTCAAATTACGGATCCTTCTATCCATATTTCATATCTCATGGACTTTATCCCCCACCCCCCCCCCCCCACACACACAGACAATTTAGCCACTTCGTTTTTCCAAAAACCATTTAACAGTCGGACTAATTACGAGCTTTGACAGCATCGAAGATGGAACTAACAACGATTCCAAAGATCTAATAATAATGACAACATAGCTACCATGATCAATGGTACAACCCGGGTCTGTGCAGAATTTATGTAACGCAGAGCCCATTATGAGTTCAGCGTGCGTAACAATGGTTATGCACAGTCTGGAGACCCTGAACTTTCACAATACATGCCATGTGGGTTATTTAACAGCCCAGGTATTTCCTCCCTGAAACGTGGACACCCCCTCCTCCTCCTTCTGGCGGGTCTTTACCATGATCTCAGTCCATGCCCATGTCCCAGCGTATCAGCTTACTGGACATACCGTCCTAAGCACCATACAGACGATTCACATGGAACACAACACTACACATTATACAAGAAGACATCACATCTAACATAATAACTGCTCTCCTGTTAACGGCATATATAGTATTACAATGACTAATACGCTTATGATGAATACAGAAAGAAAAAAACAAAAAACGTTCGATGAAGACAAAAGAAAAGGAAGAAAGGAAGGAAGGAAAAAGAAATTTGTTACCGTTCCAATTTCGAGAAAAAGAAAAAGAAAGGAAAACACGTTTTTCGGGGAACAGAAAGGGATGAGTCAACAAACTTAACATAGAGCACTTGAGCACAAAATCTTGGGATTTACACCCCCCCCCCCCCCCCCCAAAAAAAAAACAACAAACAACCAACACACAAACCACAGAAAACCCCGGGATCACAAGAGGAGCTCAACCAGATTTCAAACAGCAAACTGATCAGTCATAAATCATGATTGTGAACTGGAAATCCCGAACTGACTTACAGAGAACCATAACTTTACAGACAAACCACAAAACAACAACAGAAAAAAAAACAACAAACGATACACGGTGCCAGTACTTAAATGGTCAACATACTCGACAAGATCGCTGTTCGTAGAATCCGGCGCGCGACAACGTTACTGCCATATTGTTTGCGTTTGTAATGAACAAGATTTCCGATTTCTCAGCTTTTCCGACATGCCTCGTACGGTGCAGCAAATTTTAAGGAACCTTCGCGGAACCCTGACACTCAGATCTGAGGCTCCGCGGAACCCAGTTTGGAGACCGCTGCCTCCAACGCACATTGTGTCTCTGCTAAACCTACCGTAGTTACGCATAAAAAAATCTATTATGACGGAGGCTCCACGAGGGACATAAAACGATAAAAGGGCATGCTCAGGTAAAGGAGCTGGCACATTAAATCTTTACGGGCGCGATCATGGATGAAAAAAAATAACAACTTCTCTTAAAAACAAGACACAAAAACGTGTATGAAGTAGGCAATGAGTGGGCGGTTGTTCTGCCAGAAATTATGCTTGGCGCATTGATGTTAAGTGTTATCTTTCAAAATTCTCCCAAAATGTCAGTAAGTTGAAAAGAAGGTTTGAACTAGGTCAGGAACAATCGTCAAAGACGGGTTACCACCGTCCACCGCAGTCCAGTACAGATTATCAAGTCCTATGCAGTAATGACCGTCATGCACAATTCTGACCGTGCTGTGCGGGTTATGACTTCCTGAAAGCTTATGGCGTCTATGCAGGTTTGGTTGTCCTGTGCAGATTATGACCAGCCTGTACTGTTATGACCGTCCTGTGCAGTTATGACAGCATGGCAGTCCTTTACAAGTTACGCCTAAGTACACAAGACTAAACGCCTGTTTGACATTTTTTCTGCCAATCCCATCAGCGACATAAAGCAACCAGCCGAGCGTGACACGCAATCAGGATGACATCAAAGTTGCCGAGCTGGAAATCGCGTGGAAACAGACATTCCCAGGTGATCGACGCCGCATCTTCGCTATTGCAGAGGTTTGCAAGTTCTTCTCTATACAAGCTTCGCCTCAGCCATGTTACTGCCTTTAGCCGCTTAAATAGACAATGGCTAACTTTTCAGGAATGTGCTTTTGGAGTCAATCAAATCAGTTTTCCAGAAATACATGTATATGCTTTTGTTGTAGTTGCAAAGACAACACACGTATCAAATACCAAGTTTATAAGATTACCACTTGCAGTTCAAACACTCTTGACAGGGCACGCGAATTTCTCTCTAACAGCAGTAAGATTAATCTCTGGCATTATGTTTTGTCCAATAATCTGTCCACACCCGTCCTCTCTTCTTCCCACTTTCTGAAGACAAGTGATAGTTATGGAAAAACAATGTTACTGAGGCAGATTTGGAGGTACTCTACAAAATGATTAGAATTTAGTTCATATCACACAGAAATGTCCATCACGTAAAATTTGGAGATTTCAGATATTGAAACAATCATGCCATTCCAGATAGAATTTCGAGCCAACTCGAATCTCAAATAACGTAGCATTTTTAAAAGTATCTCATCGCGAACAGTTTCAGGGTATTTTATTAATAGAGATCGAATTCTGACTTTAAACTTTTAGAGAGTTAAGAGCTTGTTTCGAATAGATCTCATCTGTTCTCCTTTATAGCCTAAATCACTTTACAAACACTGACAACTACAATACTTTGAAGATAAAACCGTAGCTGCAGGCAAAATATTCACCCATAAGAGGAACTAAACCAGGAACGTGAAGTCGAATAACTCCAAAACACAAAGAACTACGACCGATAATTACCTAGAGTAATTCCCCCTTAAGAACTTTGTAAAATGGTAACATAAAACCTCTCCACTTGAATTGTATGCATTTCCATTTTTACATAAATTAGAGATGACTTACGCGATCTTGAAAGCGTCTTCATGCTTGAGAGATTACTGGACCGCCGCGCTCTACTTGCGAACGGCGAACATTGACTCGAGATCGGTCTAAATCTGGATGAAGTTTGTTTATGTAGGTGGGAAATATTATGTTGTATGGACGTGTGCCAGCGGAATCACTACCTAGCCTAGGCAAACAGGTCTTCCAAAGCACTGACACAAATATGAACACAACATGCCAGTAACTATTATACAAGAATGAACAGCGGCACAGTCTCCGTTCCTTTGTTCTTTGGTATTATTTTAATGCTCTGACTCCTTCAGCAAATCTGTCTTTAGTTCAGCCATCTTTAGAAAAGCCCTTCAAAGGGCGAAACAATCCTCTTCAGGGGTTAGGTTACTTAGGAAGAAAAGAAAAGTTCAGAAGAAAACACGAAGAAGGACAACGCAAAAACAAACTAGGAAATGAGATAAATATCGTTATTATATGTTTCTATCCACCTAGCTCCAATTTCAAATGTTCCACAAGAGGCACACCAAAGTCATTAAAAACTGGCTTACAAATGCTTAAATCTCAGGAAACGGCTTGAGTGATTGAAAATGCAACATTTAACATTTCAAATGCCATTTAAAAAGCATAGCTGTGGCGACGTGATGTTGTATTTTTACAGGCTAAACTGTGTTTCTCCGAAATTCGACGTTGCTCTTGGTGAAAAAAAAACCATTCAGTAATGAAATGCCAATGGCAGAAATTTTCTCTAAACAAAGATTTCAAACCAGTTCTGACACCTTATTTTGCTTGGGCAACTACAAATTGTATTAACAGAGACAGAAGTTGAAAAACAAAATTCCTTCACGCATCTAGTTACTGGTGATCATGCTATACAGAGCTCCACCTTGTTTAACATTCTCTATGGGTCGCAAGTGATTCATCTAACAGTAAATGATTCACCAAAAGCAGAGACTCCGCTAATTATGATGGTATCTGACACTCGGCTACACTGCGTCCATAGAATCAAAGATGCCTGATTGCCGCCATTCTCCTTTAAAACAACAACAACAACAACAACAACAACAATAGCAACAACAACAACAACGATCAAACAAGGTATAAAAATGAATGAAATGTAAATATTGATAATGTCAATAACATTCTGCTCAAATTCCAAAACAACAACAACAACAACAACAATATTTCAGAATTGTAAATCCCTGATAGACAAACAAAAAGAATTTTAAAAAAAGGAACTTATCAACATTAAAAAATAACATTTCAAACTAACAACATCAAAGGCTAACAATACTACCTCTGCAACATCAATAACTGATAAGGAAACCCATGCAAGTAACAAGATCTGCGTTGGACGTTCAGCTCCAACAACATCATCACTCACCATGCATGTGCCAGTCACTGCAAAAGCTCTCATAACTGTTCAGAGCAACCAAAACTCTACAAAACTCCACGAACATGTGAATGCAAAAATACACCACCTATACACAGCGCCCATCTGATTATATAATAATACCATCACATCAAACCATTTTGGCACACAAACTCTTAAGCTCAAAGCGTTCTACGCAGTGATACTTGATGCGCATAGGAATTTTTCAGCTCTACCACTGGTCCAGAATTGTGAGCTAACTGCATACTGGCCTGCACTAACCAAAGCCATCCTATTTGCAGGCCATCTGCGATTCCATACTTAATAAAAAGATCTGCATATGACATTTCATCACACAATAATTTACCAGCCAGAACAAAAAGCCCGTCCGTGCACGAAAAAGTACACTGACATCCACCACGGAGCACTGACGTGGGTGAGAGAGTAGAGTGAGAGAACTTAATGTCTCCTATCCCCCGAGCCGCAATAGGCAGTACTGAGGACAACCTATATAATGATTAGCACAAATAACCGTATGCGCAGGGCGGCCCTAACAACCGGTGAAGCCTCTCGACAGACAGGTCCTAGTGTCTCTCACACACAAACTAACACACACCCACGCACACAGGGCGAATTTCCCCCCTCCCCTTCCCTCCTTACCCACCTTTTAGACCTGGACTCGGCCAGTGAACCGTTTATGCTCCCCCCCCCCTACCCCCGCCCCTAAAAGGTCCCAAGATTTTTCAAAATGACAACGATGGAGCAGAATAACTTCGCAGCATGATTACCCCCCTCCCTCCCCCGCCCCCTTCCCACTTTTTACAAATGACAAGCTCCTTATTAAAGGAAAGCGCAAGAACTCGTTTCTCCGGCTGGATGAGTTGTTCCCCTTGACTGATCGTTGCTGTTCCTCCATCTATGCCTGCCAGGCCCAAAACTCATTGGTACAAAATGCGACAAGGTTGTTGTTGTTGTTCTCTCTATGAACAACAACAGCAGCAGCAACAACAAGGACAGAAATATCATAAAGAAACCCGACTATATCAGAGACATCACGACTAAACAGCTCTATTGTGATCTGTGTTAAAACCCATATCCGTGATACGAATGTGAAACAAGAACACCATCTCTGGCAGCTAAACGATGTTTTGTCATTGTATTTCACAAGTCACAGGGAATAATGTTGTTTTTGTACTGCCTCAAGGCTTTAACATGGATCCATTCATCCGTACTGCGAACAATCTGACACTTGTGAACTGAAAAAATGACAGCAAATACTTCATTATCCATAGCTGAAGAGCCCGCGGGCGGGAGGAAGTTGGGATTTAGTAACAGTACATATAATCCGATAGTAAACACTGTTATTTTAAGCGATGCCGTCATGTTGGAGGCTTTGTAAAGACTTACAACGATTATTTTATAATGTACCATTGATCCAATAAACGCAGTCTTGCTAAAGCTAGCAGCACACACTGTCAAGCCTGCTTTGCAAAATCTGTTTTGGCTCAGTCCATGAAGACCCTCTTTCGGCCAGCGGACTCAAGACGCTTCTGATGCTCCCAAACTAATGAGACAGGCATGATTCTGTCTCACCAATGCGAGCAGTCCCTTATAATAACTCCAATGATCTACATCTCAAACTAAAACTGCGACAAGACAGACTGAACTTTCCGGTGCCCGGTGGATCAAATCTCGGAAACCTCACACTGTACCAAATGTTCTACATGTAGGACAATGTCAAAGTTTATCAATATATTACTTGACAGCATGGTCTTTCCTATCTTTCTTGCTTTTTAAAATTAATTTTTAATACATTTTGTAAGTTTCAAACTTTTTGGAGATTCCACTTTGTGTCGGGGCACTAGAGGCTAATTCAGTGAGCCATTAACATAAAGGCTTCACAAAGACTTTAAATATCTGGGTCAGTAATCAGTACCATCTGCAACATACTTTTGACACCCTACACGCAATGCTAGGACTATTTCTGGACAGGTAAAAAAGTCAGGATGCCACCTTCGTTTTCGCTTCTCTTTTCGCTTGCTGAAAAGCAATCATGTAACAAAACTGACTAATTTTTAATTCAATTTCAACAGCGATACCAAATTTAACCTCTCCTGTCCAGAAACACAGCCTGACCCATAACTTACGAAGCATGCAAAACTGATATTAAATAATCAAACAAATTTTAATGCAATAAGGTAAACATCTATCGTGAAATATTATTAGTAAATAAATTAGAGAATTTAAAAAAGGGGACATTGCGCACCATATGGCATGTTTCAAAACACGGAGCATTGGCTAATAGAGACTTTACTTTTATTTAATCATGGGTCTTTTTTAGGCGCATAAGGTTGAAATGCAACACCGTGCACAACGAGCCAGATGGTTGCGTCTCTACATGTATTAAGTGATGCTATTTTCCCGGCAGCTTAGCTAATGAAAACTGTATTGTTCAGCTGCATGAATGCGGCCTATGTAAGGCCCTGCAGAACTGGATCTATGCGTTTATTAATACCCGAGCCTAAAGTGTGCTAAGTATTAATAGCTATCATTATCACTGGCTTGTACAGACCAGGGTATTCTTCAGGAAGGAATGCGGTAAAAAGGTTACCCGGGCTTTCAGTACGGAGTTCAGCGGGTTATTTGGGACACGAGCTTGATGATGACGACCTGCTTATTTTTATTTAATAATTGAGAAAGTTTACGACATTAGAAGATCTCGTTTCCATACACATTTTTTTTTAGCAATTAGTAAAAAAAAAGGTAACCATCATCACTTCTCACACATTTTATCGATACCCGCCTTCAGGACAGAGTTGCACAAAAATCTTCCAAGCATGAACAAAAAATTGTGTACAGGTTGATTTTAATTCCAATTTTATCTATTTTTTCCAAAATTATAATTTTGAAAAACATGTTGTATTACAACATTGCTTGTGCGACCAAAGTTTGGTAGAGTTACTGGTATGAATTTTGCTAACGGTACAAAACAAAACAAAAACGGATCCCAATGGCAAACATCTGTGCTGAAAGTATCACTTCACAGATTTAACCAAAGCAAGCAAATATAACCATTTTTTGGTGAAGGAAACCCGAGACCAGAATAGCGAACGCACCAACCATGTCATTTTAAGGCATTGAAGAAAAAACAACCATTTTTCCGGCAGGCAACTGAAACAGTGTCGTGACGTCACTATCCTACTAGTTGGCCGATCAAAATGGGCCTAATAGGCGTCTAGGCCTGAGAGACAATCATGATGTTGCAGGGTGGAGTGAGACCTTGCACCGTAATACAAAAATAATGATCACCCCAAAACGCAAGGACTTTGCTCTGTTAGAACAAAAGCAGAGCTGCTTCAGAACACATCCCGAAGCGTGCACCCTTCCTATTATAAAACTGCGACATCTTGCATCTGGAAGTTTATTGTTTTAAAATGTCATCTGGGCACATTTTCACCTCAGCCTGGTCTGCATGGCAATCTACACGTAACATCATTACTTCAGGCCTGGGCATATAGCGCTAACAACGCCCAACACTGTGTGTTATGTGTAAAGGGGTGGCAGGTGGGAAGAGTCGTCCAAATTTCTTGTGATATATTCGTAAGACTAGGAAAATGGGTTACAGGACGATGCAGGTACGAAGAAGAGGTGTAAAAAGGAGAAAGGGAGAAATAGATAGAAAGAGGGATCAGGGAGAGAGGAAGAGAAAGAGAGAGAGAGAGAGAGAGAGAGAGAGAGAGAGAGACAGACAGACAGAGAGAGGAAGAGAGAGAGACAGAGAGAGAGAGGGGGAGAGAGAGAGACAGAGAGAGACAGACAGAGAGAGAGAGACAGACAGAGAGAGAGGGGGGGGGGCAGAGTGAGTGAATGAGTGAGAGGGAGAGAGAGAGGGAAGGAGCTGTTTGTGTGTGTGTGTGTGTGTGAATTTGAGAGAGAGAGAGAGAGAGAGAGAGAGAGGAGAGAGAGAGAAAGAGAGAGAGACATACACAGAGAAAGAATAGAGGAGGAAGCGACTAGATGCTCATATGTGCATACTGAAACGTGAGGTCAGGGATCAGGTGACCATTTTGTAATGCACAGCACCATCCCTCTCGCATGTCACCATGACCGCTCTAAAAGCATACCTTTACTTTAAGCTGAAATACGTACAAAAACCAAAACCAAAAAACGATCAGAGCCCACACAAACACACATCTGAAATAACATCCGAGCTTGAAAGTCCAGGCATAAATCCACTGGCACGCTAGCAAAATTTAAATCATTCGGCACGGCACTTTTTGTTCAGATTCGGAAAACTGTAGAGAAGGGATCTCAAACTCGCGGCCCGCGGGCCAATTGCAAGCGGACCATGTGCCGTTTTGGGAGCACGTACTTGTGCGAAAAGTTCTTCTCCACCTTGAACTTCATTAAGTCTAAGGAGAGGTCCAGACTTACTGATGCTCATCTTCAAGACATTCTGAGGGTCCCAACTGCTTCCTCTCTCAAGCCAAATGTGGCCCAGATATAATGAGAAGAAGCGTTGCCAAGTCTCTGGCAGCAAGGAGTAGGCAAGAGAAATCATGTTCAGAAGAGCCGTTCATGATTGTCATTCAATGTTCCATTCATGTTCAGGACTCTTCATGTTCAGAATTAATAACCGTTCATGATCTTCATTCACCGGTCCATTCATGTCCAGGACACTTCGTGTTCCGAAGAAAGCATTAAAACTGTTATCAATGATGTTTGAGGATTTTTTATACAACTTTTTTTACTGGAGTCCCTGATGTGGCCCAGCCTCACCCAGACTCTGCCTCCAGCGGCCCCCAGGTAAATTGAGTTTGAGACCCCTGCTCTAGAGCAATATGACTAGGTTGTTGTTAGGGACGCGCACTATTTCACATTATAAGCCATTGCTGAACGTTGAACACACCTCTGTATTTCCTCTATTTAGTTTCGTAATGAGACTACCCGCTGCCCCTCACAACATTCATATGACAAATAAATAGTCCATTATGTGTCCCCATTGTTTTACACAACAAAAATAACATCAACAACAACAACAGCAACGACAACAACAACAACATCAGCAGGCCATGCACCCTTCAAAACAAAGCCGTCGTTTCCTTCTCTGCCGCCGACTCTTATCACAGAGAGACGACAATCTGTGTATTATGCTCCCTCTCCTTACACCAGAGGTTCCCAGCCTAGGGTAACTGTAACCCCCCGGGGAGATACGTTTCACCTACCCAGTGGGTTAATTTCCGGATTCTGGATTTGCACATAATGTGTCGTTAAGTTGGGTTTTCATGTATACAGAAACGGAAACGGAAAGGGCAAACACCCTTCAAGTAGTGAAACAGAAAGAATGTTTTCCGGACAGAAAGTTTTCGTTGTACAGAAATGCCGTTTCGGTACATACGGAAAAACTCTTTCTTTTTTTTACTACATGATGGATTTTCGCCGTTTCCGTTGCTGTCTCCGGTTCCATACATATAGAAGTCCAGCTTTAGTTAATCATAAAAAAGTGAAATAACATTGCTATGTGCTATAATTATTATTGCTCTTTGAACTTAAAATAAAAACGTTCGAATCAGTGGATTCAATTTCCCATTCACTGGTGACTTTATCATGGTAGATGTCTGTGTAATTTCAAAGTACTGAACCAAACAGGGTAGGGGGTAAATTTACCTTCCAAACGTTGCCTGGGGTAAATGGGACGGAAAACGTTATATTAGGAAACCCTTGCCTTATACAAACGCGTGTCACATTGCTCAAAAACAAAGACAATTCCGCTCCAGAGCTCATTACGTAACGTGTCCTCCCCACATTAAACCACGACATCTGGAATTTCATTGTTCTAAATGTCAACTGGGCACATTTCACCTCCGGCTGACTCGCATAACAATTTGCACATAAAGAGATCTCGTTATTTCAAGCCGGGTCATGATGTCCCTAATAACAGCCGACAACAGTCATTAGGAGTGCATCTCTGCAGGACTTCATGCTAGAGGCGGTTTCCGTACGTCCGGGCTCCCAAATGTCCGAACTGCACTGTTTAAAATTCAAAATAGTGGCACGGCGTTGGCACTATGTCAAGGGAATTCTATCTTCCATTCAAGCTTCAAAGTTTGCCCTTTTACTCATACAAATGAGAATTCAAAGTGAGCACTGTTTGTGAACTTGCCATGATTAATTGTCATTTCCAAAACGGGAAATGAAATTGCGTAATTTTCTTATCTTACACTGCGGAAAAAGGTTACGTTGCATAATTGATGCATGTCTGCCCTTTGATGACATAATAGTTTAAATCTTTGACATTACTTGAATGACAGCGATCGATTCTCCCTTTCAAATTCAAGACAAATGTGGGTATTCTTTTGGTAAAACACAAAAAACTCCAATTGTTATAAACCTAATGAAAGGGTAAATTTCACAGATCTTTGTGCCCCCCATGCGAAACCAACAACCAACAACAATAACCAGAAAGATTTCTACAATCCCAATCAAGACTTGGCATTTTAGACAGCAAACACAATGCAGCCCTAGCACAACATAAAACACTCTCAATTTCCCGTATAGACTGGGGATCAATAGCCTGCGATCACGTCAATGCCTTTCAAACAAAACAGTTTTAATAGCTTTTGTCTGTAAATGACCGGGGAAAGGATATAGATCTATCCTGGCAAATTTAGAACGGCGACAGAATAATTTTCTCCATTGACCTGGAAGCGATGTCGCCTTGTACATCGACCTGACCGGGCTTTTATTGTAGGTGAGTGGAGCAGGGGGGGGGGGGGGGAGGTAAGATCTGCGACAACCATGTACAACATAAACTTATTATAATGTTTGTGGACAAATGTGGCGGTTTGACAGTCTTTATGGGTTATTTGTGTGTGTGTGTGTGTGTGTGTGTGTGTGTGAGAGAGAGAGAGAGAGAGAGAGAGAGAGACAGAGAGAGAGAGAGAGACAGAGAGACATAGAGACAGAGAGACAGAGAGAGAAAGAGAGAGAGACAAGAAATCATGTCTAAGGTTATCTTGCTGGAGCAGCAAATGATGAAACACGCCAGTCTGACAGATAAACGAAGCAGATAAATAGAATGATAGACGTGTACAGAGTCACGGATAGGCAAACAGATAAAAAGCTAGATCTCTTTAAAAAAGAAGTAACTATTAATAAAGCCAGCGTCCTCTCTGAAATACACAATGTCTAGCAAATAACTATTTGGAAACTAATTCGCTATTCCTTACAACCTTCTTATCCGTAACAAGCAAATTATACTGTCTGTTTTCACGATGATATTCCTCCATTTTCTGTAATGTTGAAAATGGTTTGTATATCCACCGAATATCGAGTCTGAAAAGCTGTATCACTGGGTAAGTTTCAGACTTG